>JAWWTY010000106.1:107280053-107364428 GCA_035222235.1 Margarornis squamiger
CCCCCCCCCCCCCCCCCCCCCCCCCCCCCCCCCCCCCCCCCCCCCCCCCCCCCCCCCCCCCCCCCCCCCCCCCGCGGTGCTTGTAAGATATAATACAAAGTTTAAAGTTCTCTCTGTGAATAATAATCTCAGAATAAAAACAATTACAGGCTCAGTGACTCAGGGAGTCAGTCTATAGAATGTTTAACTGTAATTCCAAGCCGCAGATAAAAGGATATAAATAATGTAAGCATGCACTGTCCATTGATTTAGACATTTTTTAACAACAAAGTTTTCTGAAAACAAACAAAACCCCCAAACAAATCAACTACTTGTGGGGAAACATTTCTGTATAGGGAATGCTTCCTTAAAGATGTATTAGTGATGATTTCACCAGGAACAAAACTTATGTGGAATTTTCAAATAGTTCTTGCTATGGATGGAAAAACAGTACAAGTCTCAGGGAGCTCATGCTGTGTTCCTGCTTGGAGTTCATTATGCCCAAAACCATTTCTGTGGGCAAAGGGCAAACACTCCTTATTCAGAAAGCCAAGTACTCATTGGTTGTATAAAAGAAATCTTAGTGGCCTCAGCTAAGGATTAGTCTTAATTTAGGTTTAATTATTAGATAAAAAGAAAGAATACTTTTATGATTAAAAAGCCTCAGTGATAACAATAATAATAAAGTTAATATTGCTATACCCACAATTCTCAGTTTCTACCCCTTTTTCAGGAGTTATGCTCACCATTCCAGTCCCTACTTGGTCCTTAGCTCTGTAACCAGGATACACTTGCTGTTATTTTTACTTGTTTGCTAAAACTCTTGTGCAATTTGCTTTTACTTCATTGAACTGTAATTCCTTGTTAAAACTGAATTTATTATATAAGGTGGCTTTTCTGTATATACTGCATAATATTTTTTTTTCTCTTTTTAATTCCTAAGACCAACATGGCCCACCTTTAGTTCTGCATTTCTTTAATTGACAGTTGATGGGTTGTTTATAGAAGTGGGATTTCTAATGCCAAACTTGTGCCAAGCCTGTGCCAAGGCTTATGCTGTTACCCTTGTGCAAGCTATCCACTACTCAAAGTCTCTGCTATAACACCAGGTCAGCAGTCTTATGCTATTGGAGTCAGAAATACCTTGTTCTGCACAGAAAAACTGCTTGTTATTCATAGTATGAAGATATGATTCTACCATACAATAACAAAAACCCAAACAAAGCAAATTAGCCATAGCCACTTGGTCAGAAAAAACCAAACAAAACTTTCCATGATAAGTTAAGACAACATTATCCTGACAAGTAGCAGAGACCTTGCAAATTCAGTAGAGAGCCTGTGGCTGTTATTAGCCAAAGCAATACCAGATTTCTGGGATACAGGTTTCCAGGTGTTTCAGCATTCTGTCTGTGCATCTCACTGCTCTTGGTTCTGTTCTGCCATTTTCATACCCCCATGAAGCAGGAATGCATTGTTGTTCCATTATCTCCCCCACTGAAACACTTTGTAGGTCACATTACTTTCTAAAGGTTAAACACAAAGTCACTTAAAATCTAGTGTGATATACTCTAGTTGAGTGTCTTCCCAGTTAAAATGCATTCCGAGACAAAATGAACTGAAATTTCTTTGCCACCATATATCCTTATTCTGAAACTTAACAACTAACTATTCATTTTTTAAGCTATGCTTTTTGTCTTTATTTTAACATTGCCTTAAATTTGACATGAAAGGTTTTAATGAAGGTGTGAAATACTTGGCAGTTAAATGTAGCATATGCTGTAACACCTGTTAATTTCAACTGTTCATTTTAAGCTGTTACTTTATTCTTGGCATTTAGTCTAATTCACACTGTGATTCTTAGTTTGAAAGAAAAAAATATCCAAGCTCCTTATATATTCCCTTCTACAGCAACTTTTATTTAATATTTTGTACTTCTGCCATTTTTTTTTTTAACATTGTGCATTTGTATGGAAATGGTGTTAAAATCAGGATTACAACCTCATGCCATAAAAAATTAAACTACAATTTAAGAAAACAAGGAAGTTAATGATTGAAGGTTCATCTTGGATTTTCCTAGGAAAGCTTGGATAAGATCATATCATTTGAGCTTACTGGCAGTCTCCATCCATTTAAATTTGATCTAAACATGGGGTTGATTTTAATGCTCAGATATGGCTAACATAGAAATCTGACTTTTTTGCATTAGCATTATTATTTTTGCAATAAATATGTGATTAAAGTATATAAACCTTTGTCTTTATTTTAAGATGAATATAAGCACTGTGCTCCTTTCAGTGTTAATCCTGGTGGCAGTCAGCAGCAGCTGGATTAGTTATGTCAAGAAATCTGGGACTGTTCCAGTCAAAATCAGTGAACGTTCAAATAAGGTAGCGATCCAGTATTAAACACTGATTCATAAGGAGGCTTCAACTGCATTTTACAGAGTAGCCTAAATATGTATCTCTCTTTTCTGTATATATCAAGTGCTTCATTATTCTGTGAGTATAATGCCAAAAGATCCACCACTGCTAAAACAAGCTCTATAATTATGTGTGAATATGGTTGTATAGTGGCACTGTATCCTACAGAGCTACTAGACCATAAATACATAAATAACATCAAAATAGAGTCTTCCTTGACGTCACTATCACTTTTTCCATTCCACGGCTGCAACATCTAGGGCATTAATCTGAAATTCCATGTGTTTCTTTCCATTTCTCATACTACAGGGACACAAGACACATTTCCAACTCCTTAATTAAAGGAATCAGTACATAATAGCTGTTTGAGACTAGAGCCCAGAATGGTAACATATAGGTACAGTAAAAAGTCTTAGTAAAATAAGGCTGAAGAACTTGTGTCAATCCTCTCACTCCAAGGCAAAAGCAACTCCTTTAATTTTATAATAAGTTGAAGATTGGGAGATGGTGTTTGGCCAAGGGAAGTAACCCAGCAAATATCTGTGGTTCAGGGACAGGAGGCACTGCTTCCTCAAGAAAAAATTACATTTCCTTGATGGATTTACTATCTCTTCTTTCTCTCAGTAAGTGGCATATTGCATGTCAGGAACATTTTCTCCTTTTGATTCAGTTGGTTATTTTTTCTTTGTAGATAGTTAATTTATGTATGATATGCACATATGTGTGTGCCTTAAATTTTCAGCTTTAGAAATATTTTCTGCAGTAAAGTACTTGGCACAAGTGGAGAGACATGGTTTTGATGAATGGACCACTTGGTCAATAAGGAATTAAATAGATGGTTGCACTCAAAGAGATGTGGTCAATGGGTTGATGCCCAAGTCAAGATCAGTGATGAGTGTTGTGCCCAGCAGTTGGTATTGGGACTGGCACTGTTTAACATTGTGTCTGTGACATGGACAGGGGATCCAGTGTAGCCCCAGCAAGGTTGCTGATGACACCAGGTTGTGTGGTGTGGTTGACAAACTGAAAGGAAGTGATATAATCCAGAGGGACCTTGACAGGCTTGAGAGGTGGGACTGTGTGACCTTATGAAGTTCAGTGAGGCCAAGTGTGAGTTCCTGCACCTCGGTCGGGGCAATCCCAAGCACAAATACAGGCTGGGCAGCAAATAGATTGAGAGCAACCCTGAAGAAAAGGACTTGGGGGCATTGACTGACAAGCTCAACATGACCTGGCAGCACCCACTCACAGCCCAGAAAGCCAGCTATGTCCTCAGCTGCATCAAAAGCAGCTTGGCCAGTGATCAAGGGAGTGACTGCCTGCCCCTCTACTCCACCCTCGTGAGACACCAACAGGTCTGGGGCCCCCAGTGTGAGAAGGATGTGAACCTGTTGGAATAAGTCCAGAGGAGATCACAAGATCATCTAAGAGTTGGAACATTCAATGATTCTATGATTGTACTCTGGGTATAACTAGTTCTGGCCTAGTACTTTTCAAAGAACTCTTTTAGAAAACAGGAGTTGCAAAAGATTCAATTACAGTTTGGAAAGAAAAGAACTTTAATTCAACTTTAATTGTTCAACTTTAATTGTTGAACACTAGCTTTGTTTGAACCTGTGGTTCTACCTGAAAGATAAGGTCTTTGAAAATTGTGACCCTGGATGTTAATTTACCCTGAAAACAAAAAAAGAAACACCAGAATGTGAAGTCCACCACACAAACTAAATTCCTCAAATGTCCCAAACTGCCATAATGATTCTCCTTTTAAAATAACCACATTCCAGTCTGATGATAGGTCTCACAAATCATAGTTCTCAGATTTCATTACTAATGAAATTTGTCGTCTAGGTTTGGCAGCTGTGATTGCCACGCAAATGTGAGCCACTAATTAGATTGATTGTCTATTTGATGCCTGCTGATTAGCTTATGAAAACCCTCTGTATTCCGACTTCATGATAAAATGTTCCTGACTTCATGATTGCTGATTGATGCTCAGAAAATCTGATTACTGTCTTGAATAGCCAAGTAATGGCTCTGTCAACTTTCCAGAGATACAGATATTCACCTGACAAAGGTGATAGGGTAGGGTCTTAGATATAGTATTTGTTATTACATGTTTAAAGTTCTTTTAATTGGAATGTTTGTGATATTTCTTTGAGCTGTGAATGGTAGATATTTAGATGGGGATCCAAGATTTGCAGGGAAACCATCAGGTGTCTGGTTTCTGACTTTGGACCTGGAACAAGTCCAAGAGATTCAGGATCTACCACAAACAAATTGTCTGATTTTCAATTATAGTAAGAGATACACCTAGTGACATACCACTTAGCAATCAAGTTATTTATGACAGAGAACAGAATGCTACTTGAGTTTTTTAGAAACATTTTCCACAGTGACTTCAAATAGAAGAAGTAATGCCATATGAGGATCAAAGACCTTATAATTATTGTCTTTGGCTGTTAGAAACTCCGCATATTTATTGTTGCATGATATTTAGATCCTACATTAACATGTAAAAGTGATTATGCTACCCTTGGACATACATTTTATATATGTGTCTTATGAGCTGATAAGTTAGTTTTTCACAGTTCCTGTAACTGTGAGGTGTTGTTTGATGTTTAAGTTTACAGAGAAAGAAGTGATTTGGTCCAATGGAGGTATCCTAATAGTCAAGGAAACTACAATCTGAAATTAGCAAACAGTCCTCACCTGGGTGTACTGAAGTTGATGTTGTTTCTTTCACTGTGGTTTAGGCACACATTCCTGTAGAAGTAAAGTCGTGTTATGCTGATATCTATGTTAACAACAAATACAGTCTGATAATGATAATAAGATTGTTTAAAGCTTATAAGCCTCAGTATTACTCTACAGAAAACAAAGTGACTAATGACATTGCGCTCATTAAAAGTCTGATTCTGATATATTTGGCAGAAGTAAACCAATCTGATAATGTCCCAAACAACTTCCAATCTGTAGAACAGCTATCCTAAAAGTATCACACACTCGCAGAGATAAGTAACTGAGCTTCTCCCTCTGGAAATGGCTCAGCCATTGATTTGCTATGTAAACCTGGTCAAGTTTTATAAATTTCACTGTCTTCATTTCCCATGTGTCAAATTGGATATCCTTGGTGAAACACTACAAATGGAAGTTGCTATGTAATCACTAACCACCTTTACTGCTCTGATACTTGCCGCCAACATAATTTTGTATGGCTTCAGTGTATTGTGAAAAAACAATATCTTGTTAAAGGATAGTTGCATGGTGCTTTTATGGCTTATAGAGTGTCAGTGACTATTAAATTATACTGAAAGGTATACTTGGTTGGTATTAGTGACATTTTCTTTGACTTTATTGGATTTATTTTGAAAGTCATTAGCTTCAAGAAAATGAATAATGTAGCAAGATTATATTATACCTTACAATACTATAAAAACAATTATATGCAAACTAATTATCATACCAAAGATCATGGAGTTGAAGTGGTGCAACCTTTGGAATAAATCCATTGCAATAATCTCGTTAATACCAAAACACATTTCAAGTCCTTATTGGCCTTTTAACACTTTATTGTATGTGTGTTATGACTATTGAATAAAAAGTATGTTGATATTTGGATTTTATTAGGACAGAGAGCCAGTTATGTGTAAAGCCCAAGATACTTTAAAAAGGCTGATTACATACATTGATTGACGATTGGCTTCAGAATAGTTTTCCTTCCCTAGATGAGAAAAGTGATGGGTTTGACTCTGCTTGTTCAATCAAAATGTTAATGCAACAGAAAGCATGGCTGCCTGTGGATTCAACAAGCCAGGAGAGAATCTAAACTGTGCACCATTTGTCTCCAACATACATTTATGAACAAAATTGTCATCCACTCCCATTGTCTCTGCCAGTGCTAAGACTCAAATACATTTTTGTCATGTTACAATCAAACAATGGATTGTGAGGGAAAAAGGAATTGGTTTTGGTATTTAGTATTTCACTTGAACTGGAATTATTTTTAGCTTTTCAAATACTATTTTCTGTAAGGGGTTCAGGCAGAATAAATGCATATGGTTGGAACTCCTTCTGGACACAATTAAAAAAAAATATTGTTCAAAATATACCTACGGAGTTTTCCACAAGATACAGAACACTACAGAAGGTACCCAGGAGTTTTCTTCAGGTTCTTTTTTCCATAATTCCTTTCTTTGCCTTTTCCCCTGTTTCTATTTACAGATGAGTTAATGTAACTGTAAATCTTGTCTTCTCAGGAACAGTTTTAACTTTCCAGCAGAAACATCTGTGAAGATGGAAGATAGTCTTTTAATCAAGATAAGAAGCAGAGTGAAGAAGTTAGAAGTGAATGGGAATATAGAAAAAGTGTCTTATATAGCAAATATTAGCTGATGAGAGATTTTTAGCTTCCTACCAACACTGGGAGACGCATCAGTCATTGCCAATGGCTTTATTTGATGTCACTATTTTCTGTACTTGGCCATGATTTCACACTTTTCCTACTATGCAACTTTTGTGCTTTTCTTTTTGGGCCCCACAGAAGGGTATGAAATCAAATTAACAGACTGTTAAGAAAAAAAACTAATTGCCCAGGCTGCAGATTCTTTTGGGTGGAATTTCAGGTATAGCTCTTTTTCCATAAGCAATAAACTAAAAATCCAATACACATGTCTAAATAAACCAAATCTGATCATACCAGCATTTACGCCCCTTTTGTCCTTCAGGGAAGAAGAAGAGTAAAACAATCCAAAGAAACCACAGTCCAACAAATCTCATAGAAGGAGATACCCATCAGATGTGCTGATGACTACCTAGCCCTTCGCAGGGAGCAAGGCTAGATAGACAGGTGGCTACAAGTGACTGCTCCTGGCATCTTCTTTCCATCCAAAAGCACTGACCCAAACCACCCAGCATGACTGTAACATCACTGGTCATCTGAAACAGCCCCACATTGGGAGCTACAACGAAACTTCAGTCACAGCTCACCTCTCCACACTCACACTCATGGTTTAGAAATTGTTTCAGTTCAGCTAATTTAGTGAAGGCAAATCTACCTCACAAAGAGAGCTTGAAACAGAACAAAGAGACACGTAGATTTCCAGGAGAAAACTGCCGTGTTTGGCAGAGTGTCTTGACAAGAGCTAGTCAAGATTTTCCGGTGTAATAGGTTGCCAGAAGAAAATGCCAATTTAGCAACACCTAAATGATTTCAAGAATGTACCAATTTAATTTAAAACTTGGATGGGAAAATTACCAAAATGAGACATTTTGATAAGGTCAAAACATTTCATTTTGACGTTTATTTTATGTTATCATTTAATATATAGTAAAAGTAAAAAAGATGAAGCAACTTTTTCAACTTTATCACAAGAGCAGATTTCTCCCTTATCAAAATGCTGCTTCAGAGTACATGAAACAAAGTTTTATGAAACTTTGTGCCTTGCAGGAAAACCTTAGATTTTGACTTTTGTTCCCCTTTAGAAATGAAGGCACATTTAAAGTCTGAATTTTGTACGCAAAGAAGTTCCATTTGGAAGATAGTTCTAACATAGTGTTCACCTTTTGATCTTGTAATGTATTATTTCTGAATCATATGAACTGCTGAACAGCTCCTGACAGCAGATGATGAGGTTGCATTAGACCTAAAGGGTGGAATTCAGTTTTTGATTAAGCTACCCAGATGTATGAGTGGCCGTCACAAACCAAATTCCCCCCAAATATGTGAAATTAAAATGTAAATATTAATAAATATATAATAAGACTATTAGGCTTCAGGATTCTCAAAAAGAAAGAGTCCCATATGATTACTGGGGTTAGTGATGAGTAGCTATATGTACCAAAATCATAATGTGGTTTGAAACGTAATTAACAAGCAGTCATTTAATCTGGAATTGTCAGAAATTTCTATCAGTAGTGGTTACCTACATCAGGTACTTTCTTTGACAATCTTAACCTAATTTTATAATGACAAGGATTTTAATTCACTTGATACAGATCTATGAAGCAGTACTAAAATTGTGGAATGTTAGCAATATTCAGGCTATTGCTTCCTATTAATGCAATTAATAAAGTCTAAAGTTTCCGCCAGACAGAATATTTCCTTTGAAATAGTGTTATTATTACATTTGAATTTTTATTTATTTCTAAATTTATTAACTTGTTGCAGTAGAAATTCAGGCTGCAAACCAGGAGATCAGAGTCTATAGTTCAGCACAATGTGTGCCAGTAATCATGATGATGAGCTCCTTGGAAATTCTTGCCTATTATTTTTCTTGTTTTCACAGTGATGGTCTTGAAAACATGGCTCTGCAATATATCCTGCATAAACCTTCATGTGTTCCTCAAACTTTCATAAGATATAGCAGCTGTTATTTCAAAAGCAATACTGTCTTCCCTATTGTAAAATACAGGTTCTTAAATCTGTTATCCTCTGGAGATGTGTAAAGAAAGAAATAGAAGGCAAGAGATATTATTTTATTATATTTTATTTTTTGATTTTTCTTTTTTTTTCCCCTTTTCTTTTTTTCTTTTTTCCTTGAACTCTGAGAGGAATAGTGCCAGGTGTTCAGGGCATCTACAATGTCAGGGATCAAGTAACTCAGTCAAGGGCTACAGGTGCAGCAGATGTAAGGCTCTTTTTCCTCAGAAGTGAAGTATCCAGTGAAAAATCCCTGTACCTGTTCCTGCTCGCCAACATTCCCAGGAGACCATGGGAGACTATTTCATGTAAAACAAACCACTGCATGATTCATTTCATCGCTTCATTTCAAGTAGAGGAAAACGTGCATTCTGATTTCTCAGCAAACCATGACCTTAAGTTCAGGCAGTGACAAAGTAATAAAAATACTTTGTTTTGTTTCTGCCAAGTTCTATCTTTGTGGTTAGGTTTTTTTGCCACCTGATCTTTTGTGGTTTGTACTGCAGACAGCAGAGCTGGGGTGATACATCATGTAAAATCATATGGAGATGCTTGTGATGTCCAGTCACACCTCACTGGGTACAGCACACTCTGTTAGGAGAAGGAGGTATTGTATGACAAATTCTATGTCTATATCACTATATGCATGCAGAAACAGATAGAATTGAGGAGTTCGTCTGATGCTTTTTGAGTCAGCAGCTGTTTGGATAAATATTTTTTTCCCCTCTAAGGAGAGCAAAATGAGTGTAGGAAGGAGAAAAACCAACAACAAAACAAAATAACAAGAAATTCATACTGTTCTTGAGCTGGAGAGCTAACCAGGAGATATGATTGTGCTACATTTTTCACTTTCTGAAGGACCATGTGGAAAGGAAATAAGATAGACTGAACCACCCTCCCCACCGCCCCGCAAAAGATAATTTGGTTTAAGTCATCGACTCTCTTCATGAATGTTCAGCTGTGGCCTGTCATTTTGTGGCAGATTTGTTACAGAAGTACCAGTGAAACAAAATACCACATAAAATCTAGTGGAAGGTGTCCCTGTCCGTGGCAGGGGGGTTGGAACTAGATGATCTTCCAACCCAAAGCATTCCATGATTCTATGATAACAAAACAACTGTGTGATGTATCTCAAGCTTACACTCTACTTGTGGCTGGCCTTTATATACATATATATATATATATGTATGTATTTTTTTAATTGGGAAGGTTATTTTGCTACTCTTGATGGGTTATTTGTTAAGAGCCAAGAGTATGTTAATACAAGATTCCAAACCTCTGAGCCTCTGTTGCATAATATTTGTCTCATTTATAAATTTTTTAATTCATTTGCAGTTTGGAGCTGGTGGTATTTTTGACTACTTTGTACAAGTACAGATGACTGGTGCTGTAACGAGGGGATCTCAGGACCCTAAAGTCTAGGACTAATAAAAGTCTCACTGCTGTAAGCTTGAGTAGTCACTGATGGTCTAGAGTTTTGTGACAGGTTGCTGTTACCTGTCACTTGCTTACAAAAGAAAAAAAACCAACCACTGACAGCAAAAGGTATTAAAAATTTCCTTCCTCATTACTTTCAACATTTCTTCTTTTAAGCTCAGAGAAGTCCCTGCTTGACATAGCTAAAGAGTATATTCTCATCACCACATAGTTGAATTTTTTTCTAATTTCTTCCCATCTACGCACAAATCTCTCTCACATGAGCTTCTTGACAGAATTGTCTGGGCTAACTGGTTAAGCTGGGTTCTTCTCTCTCTTGAGCTGACAATCCACCTTGGAGACAGCACACAGGCCTGATAGCTCCCAGCAGGACAGTGGGGATCTTCCATGATGAATTGGGAAAGAATGGTAGTTGACATCTGTATCAGTGAACTTCAGGCTGTTCAAGTCAGCAGGTACCCATGCTTAAATCCTGGCTGCCCTTGCATGCTATCATCAGTCTTATTTATGTGAAAATTCTGTGTAGTTTGATTTCCAAAAAAACCTGCAGAGAAACCCACATGGACATGCTCTCAACATGAATCCAGGTTTGTTGCAGAAGTCAGGATGGATCCTGGGTGTTGCATCTCAGTAAGGTCCATCAATGAAACATAAATTCATCCACAAAGATCTTCACTTTGCAATCGAGACACAGAGTATGTCCCCAAAATACCAAAGGAGTGAACAAAAATGGGCAACACCAGTGAGGGTATTTGAATATGGTCCTGCAGTATAGACACTCCTATACAGCATACAGAGGCTAATTTGGCTTGTAAAACCTGAAAACCTCTGGAATGACCACACATGGTTAAAAGGATTCAAAGGTCCCTTTTGTTGCCTTTTGGTTATTGTTTTCTTTTCTAGTTGAAGGGAGAAAACATCATGTAGGGCAACTTGAAACCATGCCGTTGAAGTCTGATCCTATCTACTGTTAGATAAAGCAAAATAAATGAACATAAATAAGGAGAGGAAAGAGTGGCAAAGATATAAAAGGCAGGTTCTGTCTCTGGAGATAACACTTGCTCCTGATTTTGCTGTGAGAGATGCAGATCATGCACACTGCGGTCTGATATACTCACTGGGTTGCAGGGCTGTACAAACAGATACTTTTCTTCTACTTTGGTCCCAGGATAGCAGCATTGGAAAAGGTGAATTTGATTCTAACAAAGCAAAGACTATTAGCTGAAAGAAGAGGTGAATAGAAATAGATCGCTCAAAGAAAACTGTAGAAAAGGGGGAGCATTATGTTACAGTTGATATTCAAAGTTTAGTACAGACAACAGCGGTGTTGTAGCACCTTATTCCCTTCTTCTGTCCTTTTGCAGTCCAGCTGCATTTCATGACCTGCCTTAGGAGGTCAGAGTGGTATTGTGGAAAATCCCAGAAATCTGGGAGACAACAATTGCAGTGATGATGATAAAAGTTGATTCTTCAGCTTGATTCAGTCCCAGTAACTCACAAATATCATCCAAAGTAGGATATGTCTCATCTTATTATAGTCCAATGAACTTAAATTTAAAAACTTCTGTTAAAATATTTCTCCCATTTGTAGAACCTTTCAGTTCATTATTATATCTTTGACATTAGCAGGGGCTTGGATATCTTCTGATGACAATTCTCTCACTCTGAATGGCTAGTTTATTTAGAATGATTTTATAAATAATTTCTCTTCACATGCCCTGTAGCCTAATCTAGAATTTCATGCCTTTATGTCCTAAGGGTTAGCCACCAGTGCAAAAAGTTAGTTCAGAAAGGTACATTGAAGTGATCTGATGCCAATATAGGGCATCCAATCAGAAGAACGGATGAACTATTAGCAGAGGTCTTGTAGCAGTGCAAGATCATTCACCTCAGAGCTGTTTGGATGGAAAGGAGGATGAGCTTTGAGAAAACCCAGTGTTCAGTTACAGTAGCTGGGAAAGCTTTCTATGCCTCAGCCTTTGCACTTGCTGCTAAGGAAAGGGGAGGAGAAGCACAGTTTAAACAGCAAGTAAAGGTCAAATGCACAGAACACACTTGGAGCAGGGAGGGCTCTTTCTCTCCAGGAAAAGAAGAAGAGTTTTGCTGTTCAGTTAGGAAGATAATATCTCACTTGGTAAGGGAGAATTTGAGTCTTCTTCAGATTTGTCTTGCAGACTGAGAAGCTTTTACTGCTGTGAATTTGCATGTGATCGTTTGGTCTAAGGAGTTACAGGTCAATACAGGTTGCTAACATTATTCACTTCCTGCCCTGGAACGCCACTGGCTATTAAGACTGCTGTGCTTGAAAAACTGACTTACCCACTTAGGTGGACTGGCTGGTGACTTGGGTTTCTGACAGCATTATTACCAAGTAGATTGGTACTAGAATAAGGATTAAATATAACAGAACTGTTCTCTGATTCAATAGGAAACAGAGGAGAACAAGAGGTCAAAGCCTCATGTATTCTAAAAAGGGGAAGAAAATGAGCAGAAGAACAAATTAAATCTGTATGCGACCTGTAATGGGACTTTGTAAATGAGAGATATGAATGTCAGTATAGAAATACGTAGCATGTCAGGTGACAGTGGATGTTGTTCATGCTAATAGTTAAGCGGTACATTTTGTCAGGCTAAAATCAACTTTTTGTTATGCACTAAAATGGATTTTTGTACATAGGTGTTTACAAGCATCTTTCAAGAAGCTGCTCTTCAGGTCTTTTGTAGAGTAAGAAGAGAGATAATTGTGACAGCATTCAAAAGGAAAAAAGAGTGCTAAGAATGAAGCTGAATTGGCAAGCCTGATTTTTATTTTAGCTATCTTTACAAATGCACAAGTCCTACTAAAAAAAGAAGGAAGCTAAGCTGAATTTGAAACTAGCATATGGTTCATTGTTTGCCCATCCAAATGAAGTTGGAATGCAGCTTCAACTTGTCAGATTATGTTATAAAGGACATCCAAGATTCTATTATATTCTTATTAGCTGTCCAGAACTTAATGAGCTCAATAGAGATAGATTGCTTAATAAGACCCCTCAAAGTGTATTTTTTCTGTCAGGAGATGGGGAAGTAATTTGACCGATCTTGCTGTCCAGGAGTTCAATTTTTTAATCACCCAGATGTATGAGAAAAAACCTTTCCCAAGAACATCTACAGGAGTCAGATTTTTCTCTGTTAGATCATTTATATACTTTCAGTAATTACACTCCATTTACTGGGTCATGGGAACTGACATTTAACTTTGAAGTGAAGTGAATAACAATGAATTCACCTCTAATAATTTCTCCGTTACTCTGACCTTGCAAAATTACACTGCGATTTATTTTTTGTTTTATGAATTTACCTATTGTCTTACTAAATACCTATGTTGAGAAGAATACAAAACAAAAATCAGGCAGAAATAACTAAGGTGTTAACTCTGTTCTACACAGATCACTCATATGACCTTTGCAAACCATGTATACTCCGGTCAGGAGTGCTTCAGTTTATCAACATATGAAATGGCAGACTATGTACCTGAACTCACTTTCTGAAACTTGGAAGACCAACCATATTTGAAATTGGGGACAAATCCATATGGATTATATTTCAGAATGAATTTTAACATCATAAAATTACATCCCAAGTTGTGTACCTATTCCTTCTCCCATGATAGAAAACAGAGAATTTCCTGCTATTAAAGGATCTCCCCTTACTTAGAAACAGTAAAAAAACCCCTAAAACCCCCAACCACCAAAATATTTTACTAAATCCCTTTAAGATAAATCTGCTTCCAATAATAAGTGACTGTGTGACTTATTACAGCAAGTATTTTGTTATTGCCATTGAAAAGAGAAAAAAAAAGTCTGATAAACCATTATCTTTGAAATATGTGCCATTTAGAAACAATTCATTATTGCAGCAATTTTTTAATACAGTTTTCCTTTGTTTTTACAATGACTGAGAAAATCAACAATTGTGTGTAGAGACTACATTTACCCTTAAGTGAAACTGGAATTTTCATGGGATAAAGATTTAAGACAGTGATATTAATGACATTTAAATCTCAGAAATGACAGTGATATTATAAAGTCAGTTCATTTATTGAAATTAAATCTTTCATGACAAACTGTTTTGGGCAGATACTGCTAACATCCTAGACAGAGCTATGTTTTTAGACATCTTCTGGACTCTGTCACTAGAGAAAGAGATTTCTGCAACTTCAATGGAACATTGGGAAGTGATTGTCACAGGCAGAATGTTAACAGCTAAGTGTCATTGCAGGATTCACCTTGTAGAAATGCTCACTTGAGACAGCCACCAAAGCCCACAGCTTTCAGTTTCTAAGTAATGGGGTAAATTTTTACTTTTCACAGAAGCTACATCATAATTAGTCTCATCTCAAAAAACTTTTTTCTTTTTCAACTCCAAAGTGAATCCTTTTTGCTTCTTTCAAGCACTTCGTGATGAGACACTCCTTGACTCATGACAGTGATATAAGCTAAAAAAATGATTGCACACAGAATACAAATCCAATAGCTATTCCATTTAATCTATGCTTGAAAGTTTAAAACTGTCTAACAATCAAGCAGGTCAAGACTTGAAGGCTATTCTGCTTTTCAGACTCTTCATATTATGACCTTTGTATTTTTCCTACAGCCCATCAAAGACCACAGTTGCCGTATTGTACAGCATACAAAACCAGGCCCCCAAAAATCCACCGCTGTGGCAGTGCCTGGGGCTGAGCAACACATCTTTGGAAAAAAGCATAACATTTCACTATGCACTTATGATAATTATCCACTGGAACAAAGTCCTTATGTGTCATCTAAGAGGCCCTAAGGATAAAAGTGGTAAGGTGTCCAACAGATGACTGTCAAAACTCAAGGTTCAATTGCTCCTTGTCAGAGTCTAATTTTATCTTACATTATCTGTTATACTATCTAATCAAGCACTAATGGCACAGAAAGTGCTCCCCCCGCACACTTAAAGAGCTTTGTGTCCTCTTTAGCCTCTCACAGGAGAGCTTTCAAACCATATTTCATATGCATTTGCTATTTCCCCAAACCGTTTGTCTTCTATCAGAAGAAATCTTTTGATTTTTGACCATTGAGAGGAAAGATTGAATATTAACAAGTTACTTTTACTTTTTTTTTGGATTTTTAGTTTTCCTTTTTTCCCCTCAGAAATAGAAATTACAGGCGGTAGTAAGAGAAATAAATTTATAGAGATTCTAGAGCTAAAATATTTCGCTTGGCAACACAGCAATAGGAGAATGCCCAAGTGGGATTAATGCTTCTTCTGCTATGTACTTTACAGACATAGTAATAGACAGTTCTCACACCAAAGAGTTTCCAATAAAAAAAAAAAAAAGGCAAAGAATGAAAGAAGTGAAAGCAAGTTACTCTAATTTTAACAACAGGGAACTTTGTGGAAGAGAATTCAAAGATTCACTGAGATTTTTGCAAAGATCAAACCTTCAATAATGAATAATACAGATTTGGGTGGAAAAATGTTAAATTTTGATTCAAAAGATAGTAAAGTGGAACATTATATTTGTGGCACCAAAAAAAATTAAGACTGAGTTTTCCAGGTGGAAGTAATAACTTGTACTGATAATTGTAATTATTACTCATTTAAATAATTATTTGTGTGTGTTTGGTGCTTAGAAGAGCAATGAGGGCAACTTGTCATTCTTTCTTTTATTTTGTAGTATATTTTGTTTCAGAAATGTGAGATATAAACTATGGAGGTGGATTCAAGCCTGATTTGGGTAGGAATTCAGAAAATACTAAATGTCACAGATAAAGAATGAAGGAGAGAATGAAAGCAAGTTGAAAAGAAATTACGTAAGGGCAAAAAAACCTTTTAGAATCCAGTTCATTGTTTTTGTTTTTTCTTTCCCCCGTTTGTTTTTTTTTTTTTAATTGTAAAGATGCCTGAATTGTAAGGAAAATATTATTTAGAAAGTTAGAAAATGCAGTTTGTTTAGTATGGAAAAAGCAACAATAAGGGACTGGGAATTTTCAATTAAAAAACTTTTAATTTTTATAAAGACAAAAATTACTGATAGTTTTCTAATGGTCAAGGAAAATAAAAACATCTTTTTAATGTACAGAAAATATGGCTAAGCATTGGGTCAGACCACATGTGAATGATACAGAATCTGTTTTAAGAATTTATTTTTTTAAAAGAGAAAGTAAACATTCATCTATCTGAGTGGTTAGGGTTTATTGACACTGTCTCATAGAAGTTATTTGCTTGAATCCTTCACAGGTCTCTGATTCTCTGATTGTATTTCTTTGCCAGAGAAAGGAACTTATGGAAGAAAAGAAAAACTGAGGACAGTGGTAGTAGGAAGGCTAATAGAGTGTCTAAATGCTGACCAAATATCCTGGGATAAATGTGCAGTTCTACACACAAAATGAGGTTTCCATGCAGGAAACTTGCTTGCCTTCTCTTTCTATAATAGTTCCCCAAGTGACTGTGAAAAATTAATGGCAAAGGGCTTGCTTGAGGTTGCAGTTTGCTCTCACAAGCCTTGACTGTGTACACACAACGTCCGGAGTTAAATGTGTTTCACCAGCCTGTGCTTCTCTTTTCTGCAAGTCTGACAAATGCAGATGTAGGACTGTCATGCTGAATTGGGTTTGTAAGGACAGGCTTTGGTAGCAGGGGAGCTACAAGGGTGGCTTTTCTGAGAAGGTGCCAGAAGCTTCCCCCATATCTGACAGAGCCAATGCCAGGTGGCTCCAGGACAGACTCGCTGATGGCCAAGGTTGAATACATCAGTGACCATCAGGTGGTAGCACCTCTGTGACAACAAATTTAAGGGGGAAAAAGCTGCAGAAGGGCAACTGCAGCCTGAGAGAGGAGTGAGACTATGTGAAACAGCCCTGCAGAAACCAAAGTGAGTGCAGAAGGAAGGGGAGGAGGTGCTCCAGGAGCCAGAGCAGAGATTCCCTTGCAGCCCAGGGAGGTTAACAGTGGGGCAGGTTTTAATGGCTTAACCCCAGCTATAACCTCAGCCCCAGACAGCCTGTTGCTCACACCCTCTTGGTGGGATGGGAGAGAGGATTATAAGAGTGAGAAAACTTGTGCATTGGGACAAAGAAAGTTTAATTGATAAAGCAAAAGTCACGTGCACAAGCAAAACAAAGCAAGGAATTTGTTTGCTGCTTTCCATGGCCAGGCAGGTGTTCAGCCATCCCCAAGAAAACAGGGCTCCATCACGTGTAACTGTGATTTCCAATGTTCCCTCCTTCCTCCTTCTTTCTTCAAGTTTATCTTTGGAGCACGACCCCATTTGTTATGGGATTTTCCCCTTGGTGACTTGGAGCCAGCTGTGCCCAATTCCTAACTCCTTGTGCATTCCCAGCCTTTTCACTGCTGGAGTGGGGTGGGGTGAGGAGCGTAAAAGACCTTGGTGATGTGTGAGCACTGCTTAGTAACAATGGAAATATCTCTGTGTTATCTACACTATTTTCAGCAAAAGTCCAAGATACAGCATCCTATGAGCTGCTGTGAAAAAAACTAACTCTATCCCAGCCAAAACCAACTCACAAATATCCACCTACAGCCTATGGAGGATCCCACATCAGAGCAGCTAAATGAACCTGAAAGAGGCTGTGACCCCCTGGATAGGGGAGTCCACAGTGGAGCAGTCTGTTCGTGAAGGAGTGCACTTTGTGGAAAGGACCCACGCCGGAGGTATTCATGAAGAACTAAAGCTTGTGGGAAGGGCTCACATTGGAGAAGGTCCTGGGAGTGTCCGGAGTGGTGGAAGAGTGTGAGGAGGAAGGAGTGGCAGAGACAATATGTGATGAGCTGACCACAGCTCCCATTCCCTGTCCTCCCAGATCACTCAGGAGGAGGAAGTAGAGAAATCAGGAGTGAAGTCAGAGAAAGGGTTGTTTTTATTTCTCATTTTCCTGCTTTGAATGACAAAAGAATTAATTTCCCTGAGTTTACACTCTTTTGCCCATGACAATATTTGGTGAATAGTCACAGTCTTGACCCACATGTTTTTCATTGTATTGTTCACCTCCTATGCAGAGATAAGAGTGGGCACTTGGTGTCCAGCTAAGGTCAATCCACATGCAAAGACATCCCCTCAAATAGTAAAGAATTTTCCTTCCAACAGGGATGTTAGAGCTTAGCTCTTAAACTGATCAACCCTTTGCAGGCTCACAACAGGTGTCTTCAACAAATCTTGTATCATGATTAGTTAACATGACTCACAGCTGCAGGGACTAAAAGTTTAGTATTTCTGGGGAGGATCATATAGATGCAGGAGTTTTCAAATGAAAGTCTGACAGTTTGGAAGCCTGCAAGTATATTCTACCAAGCTTTTAAAAATTAAATTCAATGTTAGACTGATGATAAGGAAATGCTTTTATTATTTCTATAAAGTTTTCTCAGCTTGAAAACTTGAGACAGTTTGGGGTTGTGTAGTGATCTGTTTTGAAATTCTGAAGAGATGGGGCTGCATTCACTCCCAAACGGGTTGTCAGAAAGGCTTCAAACAAAGTTTTACGCTGTGCAGAGGCAACAGTAATCTTAGCTTTACTGTATTTCTCTGACTAATGTGGCTCCCAAAGAGATCTCAAGGTCCAGAAAAGACATGAAAATAATTGGTGGGTTGTAAAGAAAAAACATATTCCATCACACTGCACCTCCAGAGAAAGGGTGTTGTCTGCAAAGTTTAGTAGTGAGCTGAAGTTGTGTTTCATCTGAATTGAGTAGGAAAAGGCCAGTTAGCATAAAAGAATGTATGTCTGATAATCATATGGCCAGTTTGAAGGGCCTCTTATCTGGGTCTGTGGATTCCCATATCTGTATGCTGTTGAGGAGATAGTTAGAATTTTGATCACAGAATAAAGCACCTCCAGAAAGTGCCATATGCAAATGCTGGAGAGCATGGGTCAAAGTTTTCTGCTTCCTGGGACTGCCTAGCATATTAACAGGTCTAGGGAAAAAATGACTGCGGTTAAAAATTAATAGCACACTGACAAGTATGATTTAAACCTATCCAAATCTAAATCAGTCAGCTCCAGTAAAATCTTCAAATCCTTAAGAGGTAACCCATAGCCAGTGGTGTCAAAAAGTGCTGTGAGGATTGGGAAATTAATCTGCATTTCTCTCACATAGCAGTTTTGTCCTTGTGTGAAAAGTAAGTGAGAGATTTTATTGCTCTTGTGTCTTTTATTTAACCTCCATTAGCACTGCATGTAGTAAAATGCTACTGTGTTAAATAAACATCACTTCTTTGAAAAACAAATTAGATTGCAAATAATATGTTAAGAGCTGACTGAATTCTTCCTCTTCATTTGGTTGAGATACATCTCCTGTTTCCTCTGTCAAGCAGTTGTTGCTTGGAACTTCCTTATATTCATCAGAAAGGTGGATAAACTATTTTCAGATGCTGGACTAACTGTAAATTGATTGCTTCCTGGAACTGGCATTTATGGTATAGCTGGGTCATCTAAATACCTCAGCACTGCTTCTGCTTACTAAGTGTGTGACAGAAACTTCCATAAGTGGAGAGCAGTGATGGAGTTATAGTTATTTACAGAGAAAATGTTTGGAAGTTTTGAAAATGTTTCCCCACCTCATCTGCTGTCCATATGTTGAACAATCATCTGACCTTATGCAATACAACAAACCAATCTTGATTCAATTATTAATGAAAGTCCTTTCTGAAAATCCTCAGCCACCTCTGTATATGAAAAACCACTGATGGCACTGTGCAATACAAAGATTGCAGTGATAAATCAGGCTGTGGAATGAATGGCAACATCCATATCTGGCTCTAGATCCAAAATGTCATCTATTTTGTTATTTTCTTTATGGTAGCACGCCGTATGTGTTAAGTGCTTTGCTTTCAGGAAGGACAGATGAAGATCCTATTTAAAGGAGTTCAAGTTGAGGACAGGCTAGTAATAAAAAGATTAAGGAGAAAAGAGGCAGCAGTACATGATTCACACAAATATCAGCTGGGCACTTCGCTGCAAAATTGTTGGTTTTTTTTTAACAGAAGTTTAAATGCGGAGTGAAGAGACATGCTTACTCGTAACTTCAAACCACTTCAGTTGCTCTAGCAGTTTATTTCCCTGGCTGATTTGTTATAATTGTAACCTGTAATCACAGCCCATTCCCAATTGTTGCATTGCTACTCAATAATTGCAAACTGAGAATCACTGGCTTCTGTCTGAGGCTCAGACAGGTTTATTTTAATTCTACCCTGACTTGGACATGTCTTCCAGCTGTATCCACACCTATATTAGAGATCTGCTTCAGAGCAGTAGCACAGTTCTGAAGTACCTCAACTGCCTCCATTTTCTCTCCTTTTGTTTGGTTTACAAAGTGATTTTGGTACATAGGAAGCAGACTTCGGCCACAAGGCACTAAATGAGAAATTCCTCTCCATGTGGGTGATTAAAGTTTGCTGTACCCTAATGGAAAACAGAGGGTAAGAAATAATGTCCAGTCATTGAAACAACTGAAATATCCAGAGGGGACGCTTGGATCAAGGAATCAGAGTAAATTTATCTAAAATACACCCTTGAATCACTCCAAATTACTTCCTAACATGAGCATATCCTTTCTATGTCCAATATGGCTTCGGTTGGCTTTATTGTTCTTGTTTACCTAATGAATAAATTAAATTAATAGTATTTAACGAAGATGGAAAGATAGAAAAGTTATTCAATTTACTGATATAAAGTGCTTTGAGAACTTTGGACATTAGCCCTCTAAAAGTGACAAATCATTACCACATGAAACACATGCCTTTATCTCTTGAAATCTAATGAGGTAAATAACATAACTGTTTTAACATTAAACATTCAAAAGCACTTAGTATTGCTTAATAAAGAAAGCAATAAGAAGGAAAGAAGGAGTGCAAGCAAGCTACTGCAATGCCTACGGCAATTCCAAGGTTAGGCAAAGAACTAGTGTGCAAAGAAACCTCATTATAAAGAGAAACAATATTTGCATTTTTACTGTTTCTTTTGTTGAGTGTTATGTTTGAAAAGAAGGTAACCTATCAGTATTAGATATCTAATTTAGGAATTTAATTTAAATTGGTTTCTCTTTCCTTTTCAGTTCACCCATTTTTATTGGATATTATAATAGCCTAATCATATATGAAAAAAAGAGCAAAAACGGGTAATTATATGCACAATTATTTTTAAAATACAGTAACAATAGCAAGGATGAGCTGAAAAGTGCTCATACACTATTGTAGTATCAAGGCATAGGACACACATTAGGAACAGTCAGAGGATTAATATTAGCGAACAAAAGATAACTATTTAACATTCTAGATAAAAAGCCAGACAGACAGGTAGGTAGATAGATAGATATGATGTGTATGCATATATATATATAGTTACCAAAGAAACTGCAGTGCAGGTTGGCTTCTTGCTCCCTTCCCTAAAACACAGACTATAGTGTCAGCGTGTGTTACGCATCCTCCCCTCCAGCCAGCACACACACACAAGAGGCACTGAACTGGCAGCCTTCACATTCCAGAACAAAAGGAACTGCTTTAGCCTGACCTGAAGAACCAATACATATGCTGCTGTCAAAAACAAGATGTTGCCAAAATGTGTCACATTTATCACATCTAGACTCACCCTGACCCGGGTGATCTCACCAGGGCTCGGAAGCCCCAGAGATGAGACTCTATTTGGCATTTCTGCTTTTATAGCCAAGGAAAATTCTTATAATTTTCCACAAACTGGAAAAAATCATTGTGTAAATGTAAATCCAGCCTTTAGATATTCTAGAGAATTAGAGAAGACACTGAAAAAAAAACTATCAAAAGCATTAGTTCAGTGAAAACATAAAGATGGGAACTGACTTTTAGCCAGAACCTTGCATTCTTCACTGTTATCTGACAGTACAGGACACATATTTACTCTAGACATCAATCTCTACCACATCCAGAAAGGCACGGAATTTTAATGACCAAAAATGCAGTTTTCCTTTTCAGTTCTTCAACAACTTGGCCCAAATAAATGTTCTAAATTATGCAAGTCATGATACTTCTTTGTAGTCAGACAGCCAATTATATTTGTCATCTGAGGCTGAAGACAAAACAAAAATTTAAATAGCACATTGATTCCTAAAGATATTCAACTTAGAAATTGTTATATAATTTTAAACCCAACAATTCAAAATTTCTCAACACTTAATTTTAAAGTAATGAATTTCACTTTGCTGTTAAACTGTAATAAGACTGGATTTACTGTAGGTCCTTTTATTCCCCAAATCACGCTTTTTTTCCAGGCAGTATATTGCCTTACAAGAGAACAAAAATAAGGTCTTTCAGCAACTTAGTACTTATTGAAGGCTACTTAGAAGAGTAAATTCTCTTAGACTGGCAGAAAAGCTTACAGAGTTAAAGATCAAAAGTTTTTTCCTTGCAGTGTTTCTTTTAGTGGCAAAATGATCCCTTTCATTCTGTAAAGGGTTTGTGTGGTTGATCCAAATAACCTACTCACAATATCCTAAGGGAGAACACTAATTATATAGCTTTGTAAATATGTTGTTTCAACAAATAGGAACAGAATAAGACTTCTACCACCCACATAAAACTCTAAATAGAATTCAACATGTTCTCCCTTTCCCTGCGATCAGATAATATTTAAGTATTTTAGTTGCTCAAAGTCTTTCCAAGTTCTTAGTGTCATTTTCATATTATTGAAAGAATTTTGTCATTCATTTAAATCTTAGCTTCTCTGAAGCACAGACATTTTGCATTAAAGACTTCATGACTAGCTTCATAGCTAATTCACCTGGGGATCCTATGGCTTAAAGTTTATTTTTATTTTAATTCATCAATATGACCAAGACTAGGGACAATTTAGAGAAAGAACATTAGAGGAACATACATCAGATAAACATATGTACATCTGTGTACTCCTATGTGTTCAGAATCAAGTCCCTTTTCTCCTCCTTCAACACTGAAAGACAAGTATTAAACTAAAACTAATGCCTTATTAAATAAAATTTCAACATTTCCTGAAGGAAGTCCCTTTAAAACTGTGTTCTCAGGCTTTGCCAGACTCCTTGTTAGAACTGTACTAAATTTTACCAATATTTTTTTTCAGGTTTTCTGAAGTTATGAACCAGCTGCTTTCAGTTCGTTGTTTTCCCACGGTGATCTTTGCCATAGATGGTTGTTTCTGTAGAGGTGTTACCATCTTCAAACTCCCTTTGCTTTCAACCCCTGATACCTCGGTCTGTGAAAGAAAAGTAGTTGCCACTCTTGGCATTGTATCCCAGGATGGAGAAAGGAGAAAAGGGGGCATGGTGAGTCATCATTTGGAGCTGATAGAAAGGGTATGTTATGTGGAGGAGGGAGGACCTGAAGTGGGTACAGGGAATGTATCCTTGGCAGGCCTAGGGTAGGGGTAAATGGGGACCAGGAGAGACATGTTGGTAAATTCACTGAAAATCGAGAAGAGGGGAATTTCACAGCAAATTGAGCGATATGGATACCTCCTTGCCTTCTCCCTTTGGGGTATTTAGCCAGACTTTAACTCATGCATTCAAATTCCTACATACAGGGTCAGTCATCAGAGTGAGTTCATAATGAGGGAAAGTTGAAAATTCGGAGTGTCTTTTAGGAACAAACCCAAAGCCTTTCCTCAAAAGCAAAACAAACTGGAAAAACTTTATTTTGGAGCTTTGGGAGTTGGCAGTGCAGTGAGAGAGTACAAGGACCATTAGTAAGCACATCAAGGCAAAAGCTGCATTAATGGCATTTATGCTCAAGATATCTGGTTCTGTCAGCCAGCCAAATTTTCTACCTTCCTGTAGAAAAAAGAAAAAAAATCTTAGTGACTCCAGAACTGACCCTTATCCATTCTTTTCCCACACTTTTACTTACCAAGATTGTCCATATTTTAGAAGTTGCTTTAAGGACATCAGTTTATCTTTTGTTCCATCAGAAGCTGTACCCCATAAAATAAGTTTCCTTCTGCGGGCTGCTCTTGGTCTCAAGAAGCTGAGGAACTCCTCATTTTCTGAATGAGGTGAGAAAGAGAGGAGAGAAGAGCAAAAGCAACATGGAGGAACAAGACAAAAAAAGAGTAAATATTATAATAATCATTCAACATCTCTATACAGACATGCTTGCCCTAGTGTTACAGACCTCCTTCTACTGTTCTGCTCTCAAAGAGCACACCACATGAAAAAGAAAGCAGAATTTATTGGCATATCACTTCCCAAAGTACACAAAAAACCTCATATAATTATTTGCAACATATTTATAGTTCTTTTCAAAGGAAATATCTGATTATAGAGAAAAAAGCCATTTCTATGGCCCACTTCACCTCAGAATACACAGAGGGTTGTGAAGGTATTGACATGTTTGGAATACTTGGAACTGCATTCATTTAATTCACAGCTCTAATACAGAGAAGCAGAAAAGCAAACCCAAATTATAAGCAGCTTTCTCGCCTTTGCTCATTCCATTACAAGGCTCATAAGTTGCCTAAGCATTCACTTGCAGCCAGGTGTGGACTATGAACTTCAATACATGTTTAATGATCTTTTGCTTAACTTGAATATTAGAGAATGATGCACTGAAATTTTCCTTAATATGTGCAATTAAGACATTTTCAAGGATAAAAGTTCTTCTGGTTCTTTACCCTAAGGTTTTTTCTGTGGATTTCCATTAACGTGTCACCTTATGTAGCACACTGAAAAAGGTATTATCTTGCTTAACGACCTTTATTCTTAAGGAATTCTCTTAAGTTATTCTAAAGCATTCTAGCAACAATATGATAATTATGTATCACACAAATAGGACTATGAACATATTTCAACTTCATTCCTTGCTTTGTTTTATTTGAACTGTCTTCTGGGGATTATGATACTTATTTCTAATTGTAAAAAGAAGAAAAAAAAGAGAGAAAAATGCTACCAAACATTTTGAAATCAAATAACAATTGACATTAAATCTTCTGCATGAAGATTCACATAGATTATGTTTTGAACATTTTTTATATATCAGGAAATAGTCAGCATTGTACAATGGGAAAACGAATCTTGTTAGGATTCAGGAAATTTGGTCCGAATTTCTAACATTGCAGTCAATCTACTTGGTCATGTGATAAGAGACACTTTATGTTTCTTTGTCAACTACCCCTCCCATTTATCTTCTGTCTCATATGCTTAGGCTGTAGTTTGCCTGGAAGGGATATTGTCTATCACTGAATGAACAGAAAGTATCTCCTACAATGAGGTCTGATTCTGACTGAATTCAGGATTTTTCAATGGTAAAAAATAGCAACAACAGCAACAGGGCTCCAAGTATTTACAAGTATCTTTTCAAAATACTAAGCAAAAATGAGTGTATATTAAGGGCTTCTTTTTCTGTTTTTCTAATCTCTCTTCTTCATGAACTTGAACATATTTTTTTTTTCTTGTGTCATTTAGAAGGCAGGCAATATGATACAAAAACCATGTAGAAGTGTGTATGTAACTATATATATGTATATATTTATAAAAAAATCACTTTGGAAACTCTCTTGCTTGTAACTCCAGAGTCAAATGTATATTAAACAAACTGCAACTCTGGAATAGAATTGCAGATTTTGTTGTTGTTAGGTCCAACATTCCTGGCTTTCTCTTTACTTCATATTGAGTTAGTTTAGGAGTTTCTTCAATCCATGTAATAACACTTCCAGCGTTACCATTCCGTGATTCTTCATACTCTATTATGCCAAAATAGCAGGAGCCATTAGTCCTCTGATTGTCCTTGTAACTTACAAATTGCAAGAAGTGCATGTAAGTTGTCTGAGGGATGCACTTGAAATGTTCTTCAGTGTATAACTTAAATGTCTGAATCTGATTAAAAGCTCTTTTTCTTTTCTCTAGACAAAGATAATGCTCTGGATTCAAAGTGTGTATCTGTCTAAAGTTTGATTTGACTTACATGAGCTTACTCTTTGTTTACTGAGACAGCAATCCCACGACAGAAGAAGATGGTGATGGAATTTCAGAGTTCTGAGCAGTTAGTTTGTGAAGTCCATGGAGTTCTAAATCCAGTAAGCCTTGAAAAAAGGCAAATAGAGTGTCCATGTTTAAAAAAGGGCTAAAGAAGAACTATAGAAATGAAGGTCAGTCAAATATTGTTATTAATTTCTTAGGAAAATATTGTTAAAGGACAATCAGACAATTTGTAAGTACCTAGATTACAACAAAATAGTGAATAACCTCCACTGTGATTTGTATCAAAGCAATGAAATTTCTTTTCTATTGCAGCGTAGCAGATTTTACGGGAAGAGGGGAAGCAGTTGTAGTATTTTCATATGATCCCATTGCCATTTAGCTTCACATTTTGGGCTGTTTTTTATTTGTTTTCTCTCATGCAGCATTCTTAAAATTTTGTTATAGAAACATAATTTTCATAATATTAGTGTAGCATTGGTACAAAGATGTTTGAAAGCTGAATATAAAGAACAGTTTTCAATAGTTCACATGCAGAACACTAGGTTGCACCAAGCTAGTTCTTGCCAAGATATATCTTGTGTGTTACTCATCAGTGTTTTTATGAATAAACATTAGATTTAAGAGTAGATGTATTAAATCTGGAAGTAACTGAGGTCAAAGGGATTTTAGCTATGTTGGGATATGCAAATAAAGCTCAAAATTATCTTAATACAGGAGAGAGATAACCCTCAAAAGAAAATACCATTTGGTAGGAACAAGTGCAAGATGCCATTCTCATAGGAGAGTAATCTAGCATATGAATAGAGGATGGGAGAGAACAGACCAAGATAACACCATAAAAATGGATTTGGGGACTCTACGGGGCAAAAACCTGAATTTTATTTAAAATTTATAAAGAAATCCACTTCATCCTGGGGATATAAAAACATAAGTAACACCTCCAGAACTCCTGAATAAATCTTTTCACTTTTCTCAGCAGAGAGGAGAATTTCATCAGCTTCTCTGAGTGGCACCATGCTTCTGTGTCTTTAGTTATAGGGTTCATTAGAAGTCCTAGGAGTAATTTTTCTGATCAAATCAGACATTTCAGCTATCCCTCAATGTTATAAAAGCTTTCATGATCTTATTTCAGTTACCACAATGTTTTATTTACTCCTAGGTTTGTTTTCATTTTTGTTGTTGTTGTTGTTTTGTTTGGGTTTTTGTTGTTTTCTTTTCCCCCTTGGGCAAGGTGATTCTTTAGCAGATTTTTTTAATTTTATTTTTTTCTTTGCACTATTTTTGACTGCAGTGACCTAGCATTAGTTTTAGCTATAATTTTGTTTCAGTCAGGACTCATGTGAACTTGCTTCTTAGTGGTTTTTTTTGTCTCTTTTGCTCTCTTGCTGTTAATAGATGGGGGGAAATGTACGTTATCAAAAAAGTTCCTCTTACAAGCAGAAGTTCATGCATGGATTTGTCTCAAAAAAAAAAAAAAAGACTAATTAAAACTTACAAACAGCTTTAACTATGAACTTTAAATTCACGTAGTGGAAAATCTGCTTGCATATCCACAAGACTGTTTTTCCACGATGTACAGATACCAGTGTATGGTACTTTTGGGTGTCGGGAAATCAAGACAACTTGATGGCTTTTTATCATCACAGTCAAAGATACATAGGAATATTTAGTGTGTGTTCCTGGGCCATATAATGAGGCACACTCCTCTCTTACCCCTTAAGCCTTTGAGTCTTTTAATGACTGAACAGATGGAGTCATTTACTCTCTCAGAAGCAATGCAATGTTTTCAAGACAGGCTTTGAGTTTTTCCACATAAATATATATGTATATATACGACTTCTTTGTACTTGTACAATCACTTGACTATCTCTCTTAAGAGACTACTATTAAATCCCTCTCTGGGTTAGATCAGATTCAAGCCCACTGTTTATAGTGCATATATAACCTTCGTAACAGATTTCTTTTCCTTCTGAAATAATTGGATATTGATGTCAAGAATAACACATATCTTTTCACTTATCAGAGTTCATTGAAAGCTTCCAAACCCCACTTCTCTGACATGGAGCTATTCTATAATCTGGACCTAACGAGGTGAACAGTCTTTTGATAAAAAAAATCACATCCATAGATGCTGATACTTTTGCAATGGTAAAAACAGTGGGAATATAAATAGAAAATGTTGTGTTTTCTGGCTATGTTTATTTTAATTAACAAGTAGTGCCAAGGTTTGTTTTCTGACCTTAAAGCCAAATGGCAAAATTACAGCACATTCACTTTACTAATCTCTCTTAGCCTCTAAATTAGGATGACCACATGGAAAGTGCCTAATGAGAATGATTCCCGGCCGAGGCTGCCTTCTCAAAGACACCTGTTATTTGAAAGTGCTGGTTGGCCTGAGTTAAAACAACTCTAATATTTATCCTCCATAGGTGATTGAGTTCCTGTTCAAGGGATTGTCCTTTAACACTAATTTGCTCTTCTGGGAAACTGAGATGGATGGAAATTTGTTTAGTTGGCTGGATATGGAACTAGAAATAATTTGCCTTTGACACTGAAAAAGAAACTTGGGCTTTGTTAAATTGTTTAGTTAATAAATTCATGTGACATGTTGATTTCCTGGTTTGGAATGTGTTTATCTTGAAACGACATGTGCAGGATAGGCTGTTTTCACACCACAGATTTTGTTAAGATACTATAAGATCCCTTAAATAGAATTAGCTATCCCAACACTTTGTAGATGATATGACCACACATAGATTTAAATGAATATGCAAATTGCAGAATCTGAATTGAATTATAGAAAGACATTTTGAACACTCATTCCTTGTCACTTTGCCCAAGATATATCTTTAGCATCTGCTGCTCATTTGCTCTGCCAGGCCAAGGACTTCGTGGATATGAAAAGAGTAATGAAGTGCTTCCTTTGTATTACTGTCATGGATTTCTGCTGTTAAGACTACCTAATTTTTGGTGACAACTTTGCTGTGGTAATTAAAATTAACTAAAGAAATTAGAAGGTGGTACCCAGCCTGAGCATAATCCCCATGTTATTTTGAGACATTCAGTTTTGCTCTGTTCTATCCTTCTGAAACACACTGAATTCTCAAATGTTACCACAGTTTTGTACGGCTACTATTTGCTGCCACTAGATTGCAGAACTAAGAATTTTCTCGAATATTCAAATTATACCTGAGTTACTTTTAAAGTTATTGTATTTTACCCTCAATGACATTTTGACATAGCTAATATACTTTAGATAAAGGACAGAACATAAGAAAATCTTTTTATTGATATTTAATTGAAACATTCCTCCAAGAACTTATGTTGATGAAAGGCCAGCCAAGTTCTGCATTCTGTTTCTGTAGCAAATTTGATATCTATACAGCTAAACTTGTACTTGCCATGCTCTCTAAACTGGTTTTTATCTCAAGCTTGAAGATATTGCTTCTAGTCTTCAGGAGATGAAAAAACAGAGTACTTCCTTTTTCTTTTATTTCACTTTGGGTTTTTTTGGTTTTTTTTGGTTTTTTTTTTTTGATTTTTGTTTTTTTTTTTTTGTGGAATCAGTCTCATAGTGACATCTGAGTGGTATCTCTCTGACTGCTGAAATTTGTTGTGAATGTTCAGTAATAACAGCAATAACAATAGGTGTGCCATTGTTCCTTGTTGTCCTATCTACATCAAACGTATTGGATTTATACTTTTTTCAATGAAAATCCATACCTACAAGAGGGTCCAACCTATGACTAAAGTTTTGTAAGAATTGAGGAGTCACAAGTGACCACTGAACATGGTTTAAATAGTCTGTATTAGTTGTGTTCAGATCACTGAAACTGACATTGTCCTCTACCACTAAACCAGGAAGCATTGGGCTTGCTGGGGTTTCTTTTGTCAAAGAAAATCGTTTTTTGTCCTTTGAAAATGCAGTTTAGGTTGAAACATTTCTCTTTATGTTTTCCTAGTAAATATATAGGTTTGAGTGATTTCCTGTTGGGGTTTTATGGTCCATTTCAGTTTTTCAGGGTTTTTTTGTTGTTGTTGTTTGTTTTGTTGCTGTTGGTTGGTTGGTTCGTTCTTTTGTCAGTTTTAGTGTTTTGGCTGTTTTGTTTTCCTGAAAAAAATAACTGGAGATTTTTGAGCTTAGCCAACCATAGCCAAATAGTTTGCATTTTGCTGGTGTACTTCACATATATTAGGTAAAGCTGAGCGTGTTGTACACTCCAAGTGATACGTTTCTTCTGTTTCTGTCTGCAGTATGCACATATTGCTATTGAGCTTCATTTCACGCCTTAAAAGTAGAAAATATAATTACTTTTCTGTAATTAGTGTATATCCTTCCATCAAACAGAAAGCTTCTCAACAACTCAGTCGAGCACCTTTGCACTCTACCTGCCGGAACAGATTCACCACTTGAAGAAGCTGTTTACTATTGTTACAGACATGTGCTCATTGCATGAGGTATTAGCACTTTTCATCTACATGTTATTTTGGAGATCCTAGAGCCCTTTTAAAAAAAATATTGTTTCCTTTTAAAAGGAGAAATGCAGAGTTCTAATATTTGTGATCCATCAACTGATGAAATCAAACTGAGAAAGAAACAGGATTATGGTCCACATGTCCAACCCTATGATATACATATTTACTTTAAAATACCTTTCAAAAAAAAAATATCAGAGATAGCTTGTTCTTCTGGGTCCATGAATTCTGGCGGTTTTGACTATGTTTAATGTCTGAGGGGAAAGGTTAAATGATCTGGAGCAACTGTTGTTTTTGACACTACCCTGAGAATGTCTGGCTAAGCTCAGGTTTCCCAGTTCCCAGGCAAGTGTTCCAGCCACCCCCCTAATGCTTGGAGAGCATATGGCAGCACCACCAAGAGCAGCAGCTTTTGTGAAAACAGTACTCTTGCTCTTTCTGTATAATAAAGACAAGAAAATGCATTTTATAGCCTCAGAGTTTGAATCTTCTTTTACAAACATGTATGGGGGAGAAAATTGATATCTGGTCACCTTTAGACACTAGGCATCCAGTCTAAGGAGGCCATTTGCCTTCTCTTCCTAGTGAACAGTAAGAGTTAAATGCCATCAGAACTCAGCCCACCCCATCTCAAAATAGATGGAATGAATGTTCTACTATAATTTTTTATGTCTCCAAGAGAGAGTCTAGACACTTAATTTTAAAACAAGCCTTCAGACACCAAAAGTTAACAAAGGCAAGTTGCACTTTTACAAAGGCTTGACTTAATAACATGAATATGTACTTTAGGGTACTATTAGGCTGGGGTGATAAAAGATTAAATCTTTTTAATGGTTTTCATATTATATGTGTTTTTTGTTTTTTTTTTTTTTTTCTCTAGGTTTCCTTCTTTCTTACAATGTCAAGATACTGTAAATGTATAGTATAGAGCTGCTGAAGTGTGTGGTCATTGGAGGCTACAGCAGACTCATGAAACTACTGGCATGTATTCAATATTTTTCATTTTAATTGGTGATCAAGGAAAATTGGATTTCCTGGATAGGAATGATTTGTTGTCTTCATTGTGGCTCACTGAATAGGTATATAATTGTCAGGGGTAGGTTTGTGTTCTGTCTCTAGAAAAAATGAGTGTGCTAGGGTTTTAATTCTCACTGTTGCATTTGTGGGTTTTATCATATAATAGTCCTACAATGCGTTTTAATTGAGATCTGGCTCCAAATCCACTGCATTAACTAAAGACTCCAGATTTTTAAGCTTTACAAAACCTGTGAGTTTAATTTTCAAGGCTGCATCATCAGCATTTCTAAACAGTTACATGCTAGCTGATAAGGAATCATCTCCAAGAACACTTTGTCTTCTGTATCATCAGACTGTTTTATAGACTCCACATCACAAAGCAATGCTGTGTGCTTTTCAAACCATCAGCACTTGCTGTGATTGAGAAGTGGATGATGTTGTAATCTCTGTCAGAGTCAATGGGCAGCTGAAGTTGCTTTTTGAACTCTGAATACTCCTTTGATGTTAGTTTCTTAAGTGAAAACTTAGAAAAGGCAATTGCTATTGTAAGCATCTTTTTGACTCATGTAATCTGTTTTTATTGGTGTGTTGGTTGGAAGGTTTGTACTCTGGATTTAAGTGCAATCAGTTTTTCCCTCAAAAGCATCTGCTTTTTGTTTGTGTATCAAATTGACTGCTAAACAAAGAAAAACATTAACATGTCCACATTACTGTAAAAGCTTTATTTCTAATTATACTCAAGGAGCAGCTCCACTTCTAACATTTCACATGCAGGGACAACTGACTGACATTCCTTTTCTGATGACAAATGTATCAAGTGATGAGAGACACCCAAAACCATATGCTCTGTCAAATTCTACCTGGTAATAGTTCATAATTTTTATTTTTTAAAAAAAACCCCTACCTTTTCTTTTCTTTGTTCAGAAACATTTTTGCATGATAAAGGCGATCATGACCATCAGTGATCCATTTTCTTATCAAAATTGAGGAAATATATTATGCATTTTGTTTGATGAGTCTTTGTCCTTTTTTTTCCTTTTTTTTTTAGTAATTCATGTAGAGACTGTGGTAAGAAGAGCTAACATGATTTATGCAGTGAAATTAGACTTTATAGTAAGATTTTAAGACTATTTGTTCACTATATATATATGTCTATCTTCATGAGAACTAACATTTAAGATCCTGTTACAGTTAGCACAGAAATCATTGACATAGTCCTTGGCATCTAGAAAGCTGACTGTTGCTAGATAGATCTACATGAGCAAATTAAACAGACAGAAGGTGGTGGCTGAGGTATTGGATGTTAGTCAGTAACAGTATTAAATTGCCCTCAGTCTAGTTTTAGCTTTTTCCAGTCAGTGCTCACCTGAATAATTCCCAGACATGATTTGAAACATAACATAGATGAGAGATTAGTTACAAAAGGTAATTTGAATGTTGTCAGCATATTTTGGACACAGAGAGTAATAATAGGGGCATAAGTATACCACACTAGTTGACCTTCAGGCCTGCAGAGTTCAGTTGCGCTTTGTAAGTTTGTTGTGCTCAGTAAGTTTGCTTTGGTTACCCACGGGCTGGTATTTACTGACACCTGAAATGTCCTTATTCAATTATTAGTCGACCTAATGCATATCAGTATAATGACTTCTCTTTCTAGGAGTACAGACAGCATTACCAAGCTGTTTGTTTTGCCACTGTACCATATCACCTTCAATCATATTGATGTAGCCAGATATTTTTTATATATATGCACATCTACTTGCTTTGAGAGTTCAGCTGACACACCACAGGTACTCATGACTTTCTGATTACAAGGTCAATCATTGTTTGCAAGTCCTGCCATTTCCTTGCAGCTTCTTTTTTATATTTACCCACAGTTTTTCTCTTGTGTGACAGCATGTGAGTATTGTGCTCGTGCCTTTTTCAATCCTTGGACATTTTCCAGCTCCTCTACTAACTCTAGTAGCTATGTTGCCAGCTGCTCTAACAGAGGTGTAATCATAAACTGGTTGTTATACTGCCTACTTGGGTTTGTCACTTTTTGCTAATGTCAGCGTGGGATTGAATTGGAAGTTTTCTGGCATTTTCTGGCTCTTTTATACACACAATGTTCCTGTCTCTTCTCATTTCTTCCTGTAAGTGAGGAAATGTGCCGGGTTGCACTCGGCTCTCTACAGCTGTTTGCGAGTCCTATTTAGTTTAAATTAAGCATGGGTTCTTCTGCTATCTTATGGGAAAGTGAATCTCAAACATATGAGGCTTTGACTTCTTATTTTTTCTCTCGTCAGTTAGCAATTCTAAGAATTCATTGTCCACCCTTTCTATTGCAAAAATTTCACTTGTAACTACCAGGATTTCCTGCCCAGCCCATACAAAGCTAAAGTCTGATGAAGCTGAGAGCTAAATGATGAGAATATTTATTTTAAAGATATCTTTCTTAAATTTTGGATGATTGGAGATCTCCCATAAGGACCTTTCTGTCCAAATTTTGTTCTCAAACCTCTCACAGTTCTCCAGCCTGTATTTCAGTGTTTCATAGAAACTAATATTAGTGACATCCTTGTCTTTTGGTCTTTGTCTTTTTACTCCATTTGACTTTCTCACAAATGGGTAATATTCTCTTATTCCCATATCTTAGGCTAAGGTGGATAGAGTGAGACTAACTGTAGCCCAGACTACTAACCCTGGGTGTAGCAAGTACTTCTCCAGATCCACTGTATAAAGTCCGTTTTCATGTTAACTACACCAAATTTCCTTCCTCGTTTGTCTGATCCTGTGTTTTTCCAGTGAGGAAATTCAAGTTTGTATTCTTGGCTCCACTTGACAGAAACTAAAGTTATCACAAAATCATAAAGTTTGGGAAAGAGCCTTGGACACAGTGGCTGATACTGGTTGTATGCCAGCCAGGTAATTCCAACACTGAAAAGAGCACCCTCGGAGAGATATGTGATAGACTGGGCAAGGGTGAGAATTCCCATTGTGTCTCATATCTGGTTCTTCAGGTACCACTTTACATGTGAGAGGCTATAGGCTGTGATGCCCGTTGCATTCCTGGTTCCTTTTATTTCAAAATTATGATTTGGTTTTTAAGATTCAACCCGATAAGCCTTACTTTTAGTTTGACCTTTTTCAGAACCCACACCATGCCATCTTCCACCTAATTAGCTATTTCTTCAGAGATATTTTGCGAGTGTGTCTCACTTCTCAGTTTTAGACTCTAAGCCTGATTTGATGAGCTAATGATCCTATTAGTAGACTCAGCATGGTAGTGACATTTTCAGAAATAGTATATAGGAAAAGATTGGGAAATAGGTTGTGTTTCTTACACATTATTCATATTCTTCATGTTCCATCCCTCCAAAGAATCTGCATGGTGACATTTTAAGGATAAATAGAATAAAAATATTTTATAACTGGCTGGCAACATTCTGCTGATTCTCAGTTTCTTTGGGTAAACTGCCCCTGGGGTCAGAATGTCTTGCTTCATTCCTAATTACCTAAGGAGTTTTCGGGTGTTTTTGTTGTCTGCAACATTTTGTTGTATTTGTTTTCATTTGAACTAAACTGTGACTGGAAATATCCTTCTTATTTCCTATTATGCCAATTTTCTACCCAATTTCTATGAAAAAGTCAGGCTCTGACTGTAGCAGCTAAGCTGTGGCTTGAGCAGCTAAGGATTCAATTGGCATTCAGGGGTATGTTTCCAAATTTTAACTATTAGTTCTGCAATTAGAGTGAGACAGTTCCCCTGCAGAAGATAGGAGTGGAAGCCAGAAGCTACAGGGAATGGAAAGATCTGGAGATATGCTTTACTGCTTTGATAAGGGCTGTGATTTTAATCAGTGAAACTGGACAAAATCATTCCACTTTCGAGAAGCTGTGGGTATAGAGAGTGGGCACAATACTCAGTGGGGTACTGTCTGTGAATGGAGCTGACAGAGAAAGCATGATGTGACATTCTCATGGTTAGCAGATATGAAAATTGCAGCTGGATATTTCCTGTTTAAAAATAGTCGTGTACTACCTACTGCTGTTATCAGTGCTATCAGAAAACCTACTAAGCAACAAACATCTATATTAAGTCCTTACATTCACAGTTTCATCTGGGCATGATTTTTCCTAATTACTACTGTGATTGGAAGCAGTAGGAGGAGTACTGTTAGAGTTATAATCCACATAGATTTTCACAAGAAAAAAAAATCTTACTGTGAATATAAATTAGACCAAAACATTGATGAATTTGGAAAATTCATTAATTGTCCAGTATTTTCAAGTGCCTGGCAATAGTCTTTGGGTAAAGGACATTGGTTTATGACAGAGCCAGCTTTCCATGTCTCTAATGCGATTGTGATTTGTGCATAGTGTCAAAGCATCAAAGAGAAATGGTCTTGTGATTATGTACTTTAAATTTCAAAGGATTTTTTAAGTTTCTGGCATGACTGATTGCATTTATTAGTCTTGTACTGTAAACTCAATGGTTTCATTAAAAAAAAAAAAAGAAAAGAAAGAAAAAAGTCAAATTTAAGATAAAGTACTTCCCCTACTTCCTCCCTCATTTTTTTTTTTTTTTTTTTTAATAGTGAACTTATTTAGACGTTTCAGTGTAATGATTGAAAAACATCACAATCTTTTAATGGTCTAGTTCTCTTAGAACACCTCATCTGGTCTAAAATTATTTTTTTTTTTCTCCTTTCTGTAGCCTTTGTATCTTACACTGCACTGATAAATTTTTAGGGTTGTATTCAGACTTTTCTCCAGACAGCTTGTTGCCCGCACTTTAATATGACTGACCATACGCCTTATGCTTTGGACTTGCACTTTGCCTTTCCTCTGTGCTGCTTCAGTGTCTCATGAGCAACAGAAGTCCACTTAACACCAAGACAAAACATCAACAAACAACAAAAGAATACACAATTGTTTAAGCTCTAGTTTGTCATATCTTTTTCTTCCTTAATCTTTAACTCATTTGCTACACCTTTTTTCCTTGAATTTGCCTTTGCTGTCAGTTTAATAATGTAATCCACTTACTCAGATTTACTGTTTGGATAATACTCAAAGTCCTCTCAGTTCATCTTCTATTCCCACATAATTTACTTCTATTGTGTGTTTCTCTTCCAGAACATCTCGAGTGCTCTTAGACCTTTTATTTCACTCTTCTTTTCAACCTGAAGCCTTTCACACATGAACTCGCTATTACCTAGCACAATGCTAACATTCATAGAATCATATAATAGAATAATAAAAAGACTTAGGAAGGGGCCTGAAAGATCATCTAGTTCCAACCCCTCACCATGGGCAGAGATGCCACCCACTGGATCAGTTTGCCTAAGACCACATCCAACCTGGCCTTGAACACTTCCAGGGATGGGACATCCACAGCATCTCTGTGCAACCTGCTGCAATGACTTTCCACCCTCACAGCAAAGAATTTCCTTCTAACACCTAACCTAAATCTCTCCTCTTTTAGTTTAAAACTGTTCCCTCTTGTCCTATCACTGTCTGTGTAAAAAGTCACTCCCTATCTTTTTTATAAACTCCCTGTAAGTACTGAAAGGCTGCAGTGAGTTGTCCTTCGCAGTCTTCTCTTCCCTGGGCTGAACAACCCCAGCTTTCTCATGCTGTCTTCATAGTAGAGGTGCTGCAGCACCCTGATCACTTTTGAGGCCTCCTCTGGACCTGCTGAAATAGACCCACGTCTTTTCTTTGTGGAGGGCCCCAGAACTGGATGCAGTACTCCAGGTGCGGTCTCACAAGAACAGGGTAGAGGGACAGTCACCTGCCTTGGCTTGCTGCCCATGTTGCTTTTGATGCACCCTGGGATGCAGTTCGACTTCTGGTCTGCAAGTGTACATTGCTGGCTCGTGTCCAGATTTTCGTCCACCAGAACCCCCTAAGCGCTTCTCCATGGGGCTGCTTTCAATGAATTCATCTCTCAGTGTGTGCTCATGTTTGGGATTGCCCCAGTCCAGGAGCAGCACCTTGCACTTGGACTCATTGAATCTCAGTAAGCTCACATGGGCCCACTTATCAAGCTTGTCCCAGTCCCCATTCTGGGCATCCTCTCCTTCTGTTGTGACAACTGCACCTCTCAGCTTAGTGTCACCTGCAAATTTGATGTCATCATGCTCCTCCAAGTTTTAGATGCCTCTTTGAACATTTTTGCTGCAGCAGAATTTCATATTACACAATATTTTTATTTTTATTGTCTTCCTTGAACAGACCTGTGTCTTCAGTATCCTCAAAAACTTCAGAGTCATAGAGTCATTCAGATGAGAAGGGACCTTCAGAGGTCTCTAGTCCAAACTCCTGCTCAGACCAGAGTCAATGCTGAATTCAGCAGCAGGGTTGCTAAGAGCATTGTCCTGTCATATTATGAAAATGTCTAAGAACTGAAAATTAACAGCCTCTCTGTATTAGGTATGCCAATGCTTAACTATTTTCATAGTGAAAACTCATGTCTTAATATTTAATCAGAACTTCCCCATTTTAATTCATGACCAGTGCGTCTCCTCAATTCACTGTGTCCCTAAATAGAGAGACTGGCTTCACCTTCTTGATAAGCTACTTAAAGGTACTGGCAGGCTACAGTTGGACTCCAACAAAAACTACTCTTCTTCTGGCTGGAAAAGCCCAAATCCTTCAGCCTCTCCTCACAGGGTAAGTGATCAAACCCTGGCCCTTTTGGGACCACCAGAAGAATTTGCTTCTATTTATCAGCATTCTTCATGTATTGGGAAGTCCAAAACTGGAAGCAATATTTCAGGTACAGTTGAATAATTGCAAAGAAAGACAAATCATCACTTCCTTGATTGGGTATAACTTTCTTGATACAGACCAATATCTTTCTAGCTTTCTTTCCTGCTGCAGTGTACTATTGACTCATTTATAGACTACTGCCATCTAGGACCTTTCCTGCAGAACTGTTCTCTTTCATATTGTTCCCAGCCTGAACCAACACAAGGGTTTGTTTCCCCCCTGGTATGAGGCTTGACATTTGTCCTTGTTGAATTTCTCATAGTTCTTCATGAATCATTCCTCCAGCCTGTCTTTGTCTCTCTAAATGTTAGTCCTGCTCTTTACTGTCAATCCCAAATTAGTATCATGTGAATGTGTGAAGAGCTTTACTTCTGTCTCCTTCTCTAGGCCACTGATAAAGGTATTAAAAAGGGTGAGTCCCAGAACAGACCCTTCAGAAACTCTACTTATTACCACCCTCCAGGCACAGTGTGAACCATTATTTATTATTCTTTGAAGTCAACTATTCAAGTAGTACTTCACTCATCTAGTAGCTAACTTCGCAATTCCTTTAACACTAGATCATAAATTGCCAATTTACAGATGTGCAGGACCCTTTCTAAAGTCAAGAGACTGAACAGCTACTGGTTTCCTCTCATCCACAGGGTTAGACATTTTATCACAGGAGGCAATCAGATAGGTCAAGCATATTTTGTCATTGGTAAAACCATGTTGACTGCTCCTCATCACCTTCTGCTTCACATGTCCAGAAACGGCTTCCAAGAGCACATGTTCCATGATTTCCCTCAGGAATGAATTGAGGTTGACTGCCTTGCAGTTTTCTGGACTGCTTTCCTTGACCTTTTTAAAAATCTGTGCAACATTTGTCTTTCTTTTTCAGAGTACCTTCTGAAATTGAGAAAGAAAAACCCTACAATGACATCAGCCAGCTGTCTCTGCAACCTTGGACGGACCCTTGTGATTTCCATAGACTTGAAAGAGGTTTAATTTCTCAAGAGGTCCATGGCTGGATCTTGCATGACTGATAGTTCCCTTCTTCCTTGTTTCTAGGCACAAAAGCCTGAGAGACAAGGTTTGTGAAGACAAAAGAAAAGAAGATATCCAGTAGTCAGCCTTCACTACATCCTCTCTCAATGAATCACCCGCCCCACTTTTTTTCCTTATTTTTTTCTACTATTATTATAGCTGTAGGAACTCTCCTACTTGCCCTTGATGTCCCTTGGCAGATTCAACATGAGTTTGGCCTTGGCTTTCCTAACACTACCCCTCACACTCTAGCAATATTTCTGTATCCCTCTTCTTCAGCCTATCCTCACTTCCACCTCCTATATCAATTTTTTGCACTGAGACTTAATTGTAAATTCCCTGTTCAGTCAAAATAAACTTGTGATATATTTGCTTGTGCTTCAAGATTATTAATTTTATGCTTCCTTAATTTATTTATTAAAATTACATTTTTGAAAGGAATTCCAAAATCTTATAATCAATATTCTGGTTAGAATCATAAAATCATTGAGGTCAGAAAAGACCTATAAGGTCACTGAATTCAACTGTTGACTCAGAACTGCCGAGCCCACAGCCAAACCATATACTTAGGTGTCACATCTACCTGTCTTTTAAATCCCTCCATGTATGGTGATTCAACTCTTGGCAACCCATTCCAGTGCTTTCTAACTGTTTTGGCGAAGAAATTTTTGCTAATATCCAAACTAAAACTCCCCTGGTGCAATTTGAGGCCACTTCATTTATCCTATCACTTGTTACCTGCAAGAAGAGACCAATCTCCACCTGGTTTCAACCTCCTTTCAGGGAGTTGTAGAGAGCAAGAAGGTCACCTCTGAGCCTCCAGGCTGAGCCCCATAAGCTCCCTCAGTTCCTCTTCATCAGACTCCCACTCCAGACCCTTCACCTCTGTAGCCTGTCTCTGGACCTATTCAGCATGTCAATGTCTTTTGTGTACGGAGGAGCCCAGGTCTGGACACAGGACTCAAGGTGAGGCCTCACCAGTGTCCAGTATAGAACAATCACTGCCCTGGTCCTGCCGGCCACATTATTTCTTATATAGTCCAGGATTCCATTGGCCTTCTTGGCCACCTGGGCACACTCTGGCTCATGTTCAGCTTCCTGGCATCCAGCACCTTTTCCAGGTCCTTTTCCTCTGGGCAGCTTTCCAGCCACTCTGCCCCCAGCCTGCAGTGGGTTGTTGTGACCCAAGTGCAGGACCCAGTTATCTACTGTGATCTTTGCCATAGTTGTGCAATTCTTTTTATGCTTCATTAAATTGGATACAAATCAAATATTAACAAATTAATAAAATTGTCAGGTGTTTAAAAAAAATGAAGCAAGCCTTCTTTCTTTAGTCATTAAATATCCTTCTTTTTGTATCTGTACTTTTCAGTCAATGGAAATGGGTATTTAAGGAAGAGGAAGTCTGACAAAGAGTCATTGAAGATTTACTTTTGATAAGCTCTAACTATAGCTTATCCAGCATTTTATTTCATACTTCAGATACAGTAGATACATCTCCATGCAACTTTGCATCCATTTTACCAAGACATCAGTCCAAATAATGTCATTGTATGATACATTATGCAATAATCTTTCCACAACCTATTGAAGATTTACACTCCTGTATGCTCATTTTACTCACACCTTCTTTGTTCTTGAAGGATTCAAATTATTTTCAACATTCTTGCAACTAAGGAAAGTAGCTTAATTTTTAAAATGCCTCTTTCTTTGCTTCTTAGTGCTGCCACACCTGATCCCGTTTATTGATTTTGTCTTACTGAAAAAAGATAAATAAAATGGTCTTTACTTTTGCCATTCTTCTAGCTGTACCATTACTTAATATGTTATGTATATGGGATCTGAGAAAATTTGTTAAGCTTATTAACAAGTAGTTGTAAAATCCATCCTTCCATGGTGCTTTTCAATTATGTAATATCCTTATTCACTCTTTGTTCACTTCATTTTCATAAATAATGCTTCTTCATGTATTATTATAGATGTATTTGTCTGACTCTAGTGCTTCAGAGTTTTGATTGTTGACTGGAACCCCATTGTGCTCGGTGCTGGATACATACAGATCAGTAATGAAGCAAACCTATTTCTACTATAAAAAGTATAAGAATAAAATGAAAGACAACACATGGATACAAACAGATGGGATAAAAAACATAAAGGGAGACTAATTTTCCCTATTTTATGAGTATTATCCGACTTCACAATTTTTTTGTGAGTGTGTATTTTCATTTGAACTGACTCATGTCTGAGAAATAAACATTTTCTAAAAACTACATTGATTTTTCATTTTAAAAAGTATGCACACTTGTTGCTTATGTTTTTTAATCTATAGTCTGCAGACCATAAGAATGCCTCTAGCATTAAGAGGATGTTGTCATTACTGGAATGGGCTTCACTGTATTTCACTTGTGTGTCTCCAGGTAATGACTTTCTGATTTATGCCATTCTACTAAAGGGACAGGAATAAGCCAAATTTCGGTCTGTAGCTGGGCTACTTTGAGATAGCTGACATATTTATAGGGTTAATATCTTTTTAATGTTATTGTATTTCACAGTGCTATTTTTTTTTTTTAATGGAAATGGCTTAAGCCTGTTTTATCTTAATTTTATCTGAATTTGAAAAGATATTATAATGCACACTTTTAGAATACTACTTCCAGTTTTGCTTATGTTCTCTAGACTTGCACACCTGGGCCCAATATGTTTAGAGGCTGCATTTTCCCACTGCACTTTGAGAACAGGTAGTTTTGACAGCTGGTGAATTTGGAATTTGTCTTCATGCTTCTTTAGATTGTGCAGCTGAGCCACCAGGAACAGTACTACAGTTCAAGACTTGGACAAGCCAGACCAACGGCTGCTCTTTTAAAGAGGGAGAATAAGCAGACAAGCAACAATGATTCTGGGACTATTCCTGTGCCTACAACACTTACCCACAAAGTTTTTCTCAGATCTGTGGTGGGATTCACAAATGTAATTCTTCTGAATTCTGTACTGACCACACTGGGTAAATTGTCATTAGGATTACAAAGGTATGTGTGACCCTTGTCAGGCTTCTGCTCAAGGTGAGGAAGGAAAGAGAAGTGGTGAGTGTAATTCTAATGTTGCAATCTACTTTAAAACACTGATTATTATAGAAGGCAGCATAGATAACTTGGGGTCATTTGGACATCCCTGCATAAATACTGTAAATTGTATAAATGTATAAATACTGTGTGTGGGTAAGCAAAGTATATGTTAGAGCAGGTTGGGAAAGGAACAAAATAAAATCTAAGTGTAGAGCTTGCTCAAAACTAAGGGGTTTTAATTATAGAAAATCTTAAGTGAATGTGAAAGTTTGTTTTCTCTACACACTGAATCAAAAGCATTTGCTCACTCTGTATGTCTAGTGGTAGCTCTTGGATACTGTAGCTGCTTAGGGCAATTGGTGTTCCTGTCAACTTCCCAAATAATCCCTGCCATTAAACCGATGATACTGTCATTTCCACTGGGTGGTTGAAGAGGACTTGGCTCCCGAGCAGCTGTATGAATCCAATTTGAGTTTTTCACAGTTTGTGATATCCCTGTCCCTGTGGCAGATCTACCAGGAATTAAAACGGTTCCCTGCAAAACCATCTCTGCAGTCAATGAGTGCTTGTTAAACCCAAGGTGTTTGAAATGAGACAGTTGGGCTCAATGAACTGCGTGCTTCTGTGTAACTTTATTTTGTCAGGGCTTATTTGACTAGCTCTACACGTTGACAGCTGCCATCAGACAAATACCTTATCAGTGGTCTAAACAGTGTGATTGTTCTAACAGAGAAAAATGGATTGCACTTGAAACATTTATCAAGTGTTTCAAACTAAACTCTCAACACTACAGAAATGCACCTGATGCTTTCACAAAACTTACATGCAGTAATTGGAGATATTCATCATCATTCCCCATTTCCTTTCTCATCTCAGTTCTGTTTTGGCTTGTGAAGCTTCTGTGATGAGAGATACACTGTAATGCGGTGTTTTGGATACCACCAATGATAAAAAGAATTATATGGAAAACGGTTATCAATTTCAGAGAGCTGGAGTACCTCATTCCTCATTATCATAGGAAACATAAATGTGAGTCTGGGTCTTCTACAACCCAAACAAAGCTCTAACCCACATTGTGCTGCATGTCCATAAGCATCCCTATAAAATTACATTTTCAGACAGATGTTTTAATGATTAATATTTTCTTCTAATGAGAATTAAAAAAAAAAAATATAAAAATATTAAAATTACTAGGGCATACAGACATTCTCTATTTTGCTTCATTAGCAGACTATTGGTCCTGTGTCACAATTAGGGGGTAGCAGTATTATACGCAAGCCAAAGCAGCCCCAAATGAACTGTATCATCATCTACAGCTGCTTCAATGCCCATATCAGAACTGTTGCCTCCCCACCAACATCAGCAGTTTATGAGGAAAGTTGCCCTATACTAGGTCAAGTAATGAATAGGAGATCCTTCTCGCTAAAACTAATACCAGAGTCATCAGGACAGACAAATGAACATGGAATTGTCTGAAAGAGTGCCAAAAACCAGACTTTAGAACAGAATTCTATCAACCCAGGAAAAATTATTGCCTCGTCTCTTCAAACCAGCCTCTCAGCGATAGTAGGTGCTCCCAATCTGCAGTCCTGACATTTGTGCTATAAAGTCATCAAAAGTGGTATGTTACTATAACACATTGTTTCTTTCCGTTACAAAAATGAACAGGCTTGAATTTATGCCATTTGCTTAAAATTAACCTCAAAGTGTTAATCCTGTTATATTTTATTTGTAAAAGTTCTCACTGTTTCTCAGATGTCTCCAGCAAGCTATTGGCTTTCTGTTTGCTTTGCTTTGATCTTCCCAGTGAGATTTCTTAGAGAAATAAAATTTAAGTGATCATATTGTATGTCTATTTCTCACTCCCCTTCACTAGTCCATAATTTTTTAACCTGCCCACCAAGTTCAATAAACTTTGACACAGACACAGTAATTTCAAAGATACTCCGTTCCTAGACCTATTGTGAAAACAGACATCTGAGTACTTGAGAGAGAGCGTACAGCTGTCTGCAGTATGACCTCAGCCCTTAATAAACAGTAGGGAATACACACAGAAGGATTGTATTTAAAAACTTCAACTATCAGATGAATTTTATGTGGAAGTCATATCTTCCTAGATAGCACCGGAGACAACTCCATAGGAAATCAAAATGTGTGATTTTCTGTTTGTGTAGATATTGTATTAATTTTTACAAAGTTTCTTTAAAGACATCTTATTTCTACATTTCACTGTTAGTATTACTTTTTTAAATACCTAACCCTACATTTCTCTTTTTACATTCTGCTTTTTTTTCCTTTTCTCAAGAAACTTAGAAATACTCAGTTCATACTCAACACCTGGATTTGGAGCTGTATGAGCCAAAATGAAGTTTCCTTTACATTTTCTGGCTCCCACAGTATCTGAACCCTTACATTCTCTTTCCTTTCCTGCATTAGCACTGAGGGAGCTGTTTTGAAGATTAACTTTACCATCTGATGTCCTGCTTTCTATAAACTATCCTGAATCACCTTTACGAGATCCGTGCCGTGCTGTGAACTTAAGTGTTGCAATCTGGACAGCTATTTGCCTTCTAAGCCACAACCAAAGTTGTCAACCTAATAGCATGTAATTAATGAACAGGAAATCCTGTTATCTTGTCCTGAGTTCACTCTTTCTAGACCATGAGTTCATAAAGGAGAGCTAGGTAAAAAGTGAAAGAAAACAAAGAAAATTACAGTCAGGCATCTTGCACAGTGCAAATGTTAACCTGAAAGCAGATGAAGTACATTTTCATACACAACCTGAGACACTCTACTCAACAGGACATTCCATTTGATAAAGTATATTGTTGTCCTGAATTTTAATATGATAGATGTACTTTTAAGTCTCTTGCTTTTGCTTAATTGCTTGAGGATTATGAAAGGATCATGACAGACTCCTTCACCTACCTTTATTTGTAAAGAAAAGAGAGCACCCAGAGGTACTCGCCCTTGTATAGGATCTGTTGATGTAACGCAATTATAACACTGAGTGAAGTACCAAGCTCAATGTGCGTGAAAGAATTTTACACAAATTGCAGATCAATAAGAATTATATAGCCATAATAAAATTATTTTTACTGTAGCCAAACATTAAAACACCTGTGGGGGTGGTGGGCTCTTTATATGCATCTACATTTGGGATCCACAAACCATCACATGTTTCTTTGCAGCCAACACGTTTTTGTCCTTCTCATCAAACTTACACAAAAGCAATTGTTCCCAAACCACCATTGTGACATAATTCAATTCTATGTCTGAAGTCATTATCATAGTCCTGTTGCTGTGACAACATGACACTCTCTGTTGTTAATGTGTAGGTCTCAGAAACAATTAGAGAAGCACCACTATCCCCAAATTGACTTTAATTAGATTAGTTCAAAAATTAGTCTCTAATACCATACATTGGGGGGAAGTTTGTGATAAATCTCTTCCTTAATAAATGTTTCCAGGCAAAAAGAGTTTGTTTCAGCTATATTACCCTTTTATAGCTGTCAACCTTTTAGCTGAACATAAGAAAAATATGTGAAATCAACAATTCTTTTCCTACTACTTGGGAACATGGAAAAATCACATTTAATTAGGAAGTTTCAAAAGGAAAGTGCATATTTTCTTGTTAAACACCTTGCTTCTCCGTCTGAGTATTTAAAACTATTCAGATCTAGAGAGCTTTAGGTTCTTACTGCAATTATTTTACTCTGCTTGTATTATGGTGCTTACTAACATGGGAATTCACTACAGGATGCATCTGATTATACAAGCCTATTCTTCACAAAAATGGGCATAATTTGCCACTAAGATACGTTTTCAAGTCTTGTTCCACATATTCTTTATCCCACCTAAATTTTAATTATATAATTTTCATATTTTTGTATTTTTTTTTTTCTCATTGTCCTTTATGCCAATTTACAGTTTGACAGTGGCAATAGAGACAGAACAACAAAATACTGTTGAGATTGGTGGCACTATGACCCTTTCAGTTGGGGTTCTGCCAAGCCAGTGGGTCCTTTCCAGTCCTGAACTCCAGTAGAATTGCAATGTTTTTACATAGTGTAGTGTGGAAGCAGAAAAGGCTTGGGATTGTGAGCTTTATATACGGAACCAGACATTACATACTCACCATATAAAAAAATATTCCTCAAACTGAATTAGTTATAAGATCAGTCCTGCCAAAACTTCATGTTCCATGTTGCTCCATTACTTTTCTGGACTCCTTATTTGATGGGTGTCACTGAAGCAACATGCAGTTGTCATGTCACAGAGCAGGAAGTGAACGGTCTTGAAATTAATTTCTTGTTTATTTAAAACACCTTCTGTGTGAAACTTTTTTTTTCTGTGGGTGGAAAAAGCCATCATTCAAAAAAAATTATTAACAGAAAAGCTCACTGAGTCAAGCAAATTTTAACAAATTGAAAAAAAAAAAAAAAAAGCAAAACCCCAAACCCCAACAGTATAGGGCATCTCTGCATATTTTCTCTTTTATTTTTTACATATAATAGCAATAATAACTATAGCAGTTCAATGTACTGTTCATGCTGCATCACTTTATATTCTTGCTCGCTGGCTAGAAAAGTCACAACTGTTAGATTTGGAGGAGTTGAAAATTATAGCATTGATTAACTGCTTAATTGCTTCCCAACTCTGTAATTTCTCTAAAATGGAATTAGAGGAAGAACTGAGGTCTTTACAAAGAAAATGGGGTAATTCCCAAACAACCCGCAGCAAAACTGACTGTTGCACGTGTGTGATAAAACTCTTTCCTCTGCTGAGAGACAGTGGCTCTAAGCTCTGTCTCACCTTGTAGCTGAAACACCCTCCACTGAGATATAGACTCAGTCTACCTAAGCTCAGTGCCCATAATGGCATAGAAAAAATCTCATGTGTTCTTTAGAGAAGCATGGATGACCCATTTTGCCAGAATTTTGCCATTTTTGCGGATCCAGGAGCCTCTAAAATAAGAACTGGTTCACAAAGTCTCATGAACCTGAAAATCAATCTCCCACTTTAAAAGAAGAGATCCCTGCACCATGACCACATCCAATCCCTCTGAACTCAGCACTGAAATCAGATTCTTTAGGACAGATCATCTGGTGGGGAATGACATGGAGCATTCACAATTTCTCAAAGTTTTATGTCGTTGTGTACACACACCCTTTGGAGAAAAGTAATTATTTAGATCAAACACTTTTTCAGATTTTGTGAAAGGAGTCCCTCATTTGAATACATTAGGGACATCTGTCAGTAAATGCATTCAGGGTCATGTAAGAACCTGAGCAGATGCAAATTTACTCAGGTGACACTGAGCTGTTTGACATGGAAATCTCACTTTGACCACCTTCCCTAAAGGCTCTATCTTGCACTTGCTTTCAGAAGGTATATAGAAGATTAGGACTTGTACACCAGACAACCTTAAATATCCAGAGAAGTAAATTTACAGATTATTTTTTCTCCTTCTTTTGTGACAGGCAATGGAAATCATATGAAACACAATTACAGCAAAAGTATTACCAAGGCTGTTTCAGACAGTCATCTGATGATCTATGAGTAGACCACTGAATTGCAACTTGTAGAGTCTTCATTTTATTAATTTATTAAAGAGTAAGTTAAGATTAACAAGCAGTGAGTCCCTTTGTATTTGCTGTGGGTGCTTGTGAGTGAATAAACTGTTTCTGTGGCTGGTAGCAGGGAAGATGTGTATTTCTGTTGAAGTTCTGCTGGATTGTCAATTCACACAACCAATGTTCCTTTCTCCTGGGGATGTGGGAGAGTGAAGAACAGGGCACTTAACCATTGTTGACTATGTCTACTTTGGCAAGTAGGGCACTGGAAGGTCACTAGATCAAAGCAACTAAAACTACAGATTTTGCATATGGATCACGTGTGGTTCCAGCAGAGGAGCTGTGGATGCCCCATCTCTGGAAGTGTTTATGGTCAGTTTGGATGAGACTTTGAGCAATGTGGTCTAGTGGAAGATGTCCTTGCTCATGGCAGGGGAGTTGGAACTGGATGATCTTGAAGGTCCTTTCTGACCCAAGCCATTCCATGATTTTATGATATAGAAGCATTCGACTAGATTTAGTTTGGAACTTTGCACAGAATGTCTACAAACTTTGGTTCAAATCTGTCTGAAGGATGGACCAGTGGTTGGTTTGGGCCTTTATATCCTCATTAGGGGATGAAATACATTTTTCATGCACCTCAAACTCATCTTCCATTTCAGTTGTCTCATTCTTCTGCTTCCTGGCAGGTCTTTTCTCGTTCCCAGAGCAGTCAAGCTGGATATTGCCTTTTGTCAAGAGTTCTACAGAAGCTTTTACTAAGGGCAATCTAGATGGATAGAATATAAACTTTGGTTAACTTCATCAAAGTAAAACAAAAAAGCATTTTTTAAAGGACTAAGCATATTTATTATTATGATTATTACTATTATTATTATTATTGTTGTTGTTACATCATTTTATATGGTGTTTGTACAGATTACTGCAGTTTTGCTGTGAATGTTGAAATTTATAAAGGCAACAATGATAATAAATTCCTGGCAATTATTTTTGTCTTCTGCTTTGAATCATTACTTTTTATCAATTCCTTCAGACACAGTAGGTCACAAAACTGTCAGAATCAATGATATGGCACCATAAACCCCACACAGACTTTGTGGTGGGCAGTGCTGAAAGATATATCAAACTGTTCTTCAAAAGTAATTGAGAAATTATTTGCTTCCTGAAGAATCTGAATTATTTGTTGATTCCCTTTGAAGGATTCATTTATATTTTTATTTTTTTTTAACAAGTGAAACATTTAGAAAGCATGTTGGAAATTTTTTAAATATACCTAAAAAATGTATCATGGGACAACTATTGAGGCCAATATAACCAGAATTTTACACTGGATTCAAATTTGTTCCTGTATCTCCTCACCTGATATCCCTGCCGCTTACTAAGATCTCAAACACAGGGTGAGAATAGTGTTGCAGAGATTGTCATTCTCTTCTTGGGGCAAATTGATGATGACAAGACCAGAAAATTGAATCAAAGACTAGGGGGTTTTTTTGTGTTTCTTCTCTTTTCCTTTCCCCTTTTCATGCTTCTTCAGAGCCTAAGTTTGGTAAATTCATGAAATCTACTAGGTGAATAAAAGAAGAGCTAGATTCCCAGATGGAAGTGTGGATGAGACATGAGAATTAAAATGCTAAGTGGCTTAGAACAGCAAGCTTACAAGTACCTATGCTGCATCCATGGAGATGGTGAACACAGAAAACAATCTCCTTTCAATGCTAAAGATAAAATATATTCAGATAAAGATGATGAGAAGGAACATAGGATTTGTTGTGCTGCATCAGAAAAGTTTTATATTCCTTCTCATTTGCTGAGTCTTATATTTTTGCTGCCTTCAAAAGTGACCAGTGCCTGATGCTTGAGGGGAAGTTGAAGAAAAACCCTTAATGCACTTGGCCAATTGTGTGGAAAGGGAGGTAGAGAAGAAGATATTTTCTTGAACCCTGCAGCTATCAATTTACTCTCTGAAGCATAACAATAGATTACTTTAACGTTCATATTGTTGTTATTACTCATAAAATTATTCAGTCCTTTAAAAATCTTTCATATTTGACTTAATAATCTCCTGCTGGAGTTAATTCCAAGGGATGACAGCATGCTGTGAAAAGTATTCACTTTCGCAATTTTTGCTGTACATTTGTGTTCCATTTATTTCATTGCACATCCTTTTTTGATTTATTATGTCGTAAGGTTAAAAGTAGGGTCTTATCATTCTGCACTTCATAAAAAGAAATAGAAAGAACAGACCATTTCCTTTTCCTATGTGAAATAAAATTCAAGATGTTAACTTTTTGTGTGTATGGTAATATTTCACTGTCTCTATTCTTCTGTACCTGCAAACAGAGAAGGTAATGATGACAAAATGTTTTATGTAGTATATTCTGCATACACTGTTTCCCTATGTATATTTTTATTATCAATAGTTGATTGATTTCCAAAGAAATTTCAGAACACCTCAGATGTTAACATGAAAAATAATCCCCACCTATCAATTAATTTTAGACACTACTCATGTTCAAGTTTGAGTTCTGCTCCAGAGTATCACACAGAAATAAGAATGGAAAATATTTCAATTTTAGATGCAGAAGGGAACATTTTGTTTATTCTGCCATACATACAACTTTGTCAAGAGATTCCTATTTTTCTGTAAAGTGATGCATTTTGAAGGATCTGGAATCCTTCAAAATACGATTCATAGAATTAATTAGAGGCAACTGCATTTATCTCCATGAATGCTGGACTGAGATTCTTTCAGCATGTTTTTGGATTACACCTGAGATTGTCTTGATTCATAGAACATCATGCTTTCTAGTATAACATGGAAATAGACATTAAGAAATGTGTACCCAAACATACAAGAGCATTATCTCAGGAATACTTAGGAACATATGTAAGCTTACAATCGGTGAAAATTCCCAGAAATGTACACACTCATATTTGTGTATTGACAAATACAATCTTAATTAACCTTTAGCACAAATAGCTGATGAAACGACTTTTCCATCAAATCAAATTTTTTTTAATTCTTCCATTTCTAGATCAAAACCAAATAGTATTTACCCACTATCTATATTCCTTTAGGCAAGTCTCTGGGAATGGGAGCTGTGCTGTAGGTTTTAGCATGCAGGTCAGTGTGGTCAGTCAAACAGTCCACCTCCAGAGGAGTTCCAGCCTCAAAGATCCTTCTATTTGTCCTGCTAGCTTTTTTCAGATATGACTATCAGAAAAAATTGCAGCCTGAGCAACTTTATGTTTCTCCTTCAATCCTAAAACTTGTCTGTTGCTGCAAGAGGACAATGAGAAAGGAAAGGCTGGAAGGACGTGGAAAGGTCTTTAATGAAACTTCTTGTTCCTTCTCATCTTCTCACCTCTTCTCTGCATTTGAGAGGCACAAATGGGTCATCAGGAAAGAGACTACTGAGTATTCCTGCTCCTCATGCTTGGCTGCTTCCTCTTCATGAACCCCAGTGAACCCCAGACACTTCAGTTTGGGTCCTTCGTATTCCTAGCACTCTTGGGGTCTGCAATATGAAGTACTTCCAGTTAGGTACATGTAGGCAAGATGGTGTGTACCAGAAACTGAATTTTTCTCTGCCTTTTTCTTCTGAACATGCGTATTTATCAGCAATTTGCAGAACACTTCTAAATATCTTCTGAAAGGTTGGGGCCTGCGCAAAATGGAATTGCAGGTGTTAAACTTTTTTTAAATATAGTACAGAAAGAGTTTATACATGTTTTCAGAGGTCTGGGTTTCCTTCAACAAGGCATCTTGGAATTAGATGCTCAGTATTTCCAGATGTTCATCCAGGTGTGCATGCTTCTGTTTAAGTAATAGAAGTGTTGTCACTGCTGACCATCCCCTGTAATCAGAGGAGTGCTCCATCTGCTGCTATGTAGTAGCCTAGTATTTTTAAAGCATTCAGTCGTTAAGTAGGTGACCCAGGTTCATTCCCTTTTTATGCCTGATGAAGGGTATTACCTGTGAAATATTTTATGTTCATATAAAAGTGAAGGAGTTTTTGCTCCATTTTCCTTTTTGAAACTCTGTCCATGTGTATAAAAGATTTCAAGTTTCCCTGGTCTGAAAAGAAAAAGAGCATAGTGGTGTAACTCTGCACCTCAGTGCTGAGTACAGTTGCCTCAGAGAAAGAGGGCTGACTGCATGGAATTTTTTTATGTCAAATCATCACTTAATTTGATCAGAGAAACAGCCCTGGGAGCAAAACCTGGTATTTTCCAATTGGTAGTGAATGAGCATCTTTGTGTTGTCTCTGTACAGAGTGAACTGGTCATTATTTTGAGGTTGCTGAAAGCCCCTATTCACTGCAGTGGGTACCTGCATGCCCACCAGAAGTGCTGGATGTCACAGAGCCATGTCATTAACACTGGGCATTGCATTATTGAAACTTTCAGGCATTTAAGCATTAGATTGGATCCAGTCTGTGATGTCTTTCAGTGTCTGACCTTTTTATTTCTTGCTGCTTCAGTCTGTGCTGAAGATAATCTAAATTTGTGACATTGTTATACTTTGTTTGCTTTCTCCATCTTACAGGAAATTGTTATTTTCAATTCCTTTTTATATCAGGCCCTTTCCAGCAATAATTATAGCTTACTTGATCAAGAGATTGAGAGGCTGGTAGTATGAGTCACTTTTCCTATTCTGTTTCCACAAGTCATAGTGACGTGTCATAATGACACTTTCTTAATCTAAACACCTGCCTGTCCTTTGCAGTACCAATAGCACCTCTATTCTTCATTCCTCAAATTTAATTTTGAGTCTTTTTTTTTTTTTATACTGCAATCATATCATCTGCATTTTCTTTATGCAAGCTTTTTATTTTAGATCAATGTACATCCAAGAGGTTACCTCCTTCTGTGTAAACAGTACCTCTAATTGTTAGTGAGAATCCACTCTCTAGTTGTTTTTGTCTGTCTCTAATGTAAATTTCATGCATACAAATATATATATTTTGTTTGCTGCATTAAAAATATGCAAAAATACCAAAGCAACAAGTTTAATCTCTGAAGCTACTAAATTGTGTGTTCTCAGCGCTTGGAGAATCATAACAGCTGGGGATGGAAGGAAAGCTGATGGGTGAGGCTATTCACTCCTTTCTTATTGCCTGATTGTTCTCGACAATATACTCTTAACATTGCCTAGACTTTTTTTAAACATAGCTTCTTTTCATTCTACTTAAATCTGATAAAGTGAGAGGCAGATTCCTATGTTACAGCAGAATGACTCTCTTTGACTCTATGACACTTAAGTTTATTTTATTGAGTGTATAGACTGAGATGAAGTTCATTTCATTTTTGCAAAGAGCTAAAGTATGGGTAATAATAAATCCGAACTGAAGAGGGAACTGTTCCAAAGACACTAACAAATCTGTGAATTTTTAGGTTCTGAAAAATACGTGATAACTTTTTGAAAGACTATTACTTGGGATTTTTGGTTATAATTTCCATGCTCTCATCCAGATAATTCTTATACTGAACTACAAATAGGCTGAATACTCAGCTGTTATAAATCCAGTATCCCTGCTGACAGTGCTTCTCGGCCAATTTGCACCAGCTTAGGATCTGTCCTTTTGATCTGGCCATATGTTTTTTGATGATAAGCATCAGAAATTAGGACTGGATTTACAGAAAATCTCTTTTTCTCTTTTACATCCCTAAGGATGCATAGGTGAGCACAAGCTTTCAAACAGCGGTTCTGACTTTGGCTTCAATGGCTGCTATTTCAAAATACACTGTGTTGTAAACTTTCCAGTTTCCTGACTACAGGAAATTATACTGAAATTGACTCTTAATCAGCTATTGCACTGAGAAATGATAAAATGAACACTAACCAGAAGTTATTGTGGCAGCTAAAGTATCAAAATCTGTATGTAGAATGTATCTTGCCTTCTTAAGGTTAACCTATAAAACAGTATTCACTAAGTTTTTTTTTTTGTTCTGATTTTTTTGGATTCAAAACAGAAAAAAAGCATAATTAGAAATGGGGGAACAAATCAGAAGGACATTGGAGGAGCAACAGAACTGATCAAATGACAAAATATGACAACCAACATCAAAGGTAAAGATCCAGGTCTCCCTGCTGCTGCATGGTATGTCAGTGGTCTTAAAAGAACCATATCAACAGAATGAGATATCCTTCATCATTTTTGCTTTTGTCATTATTAATCAAGTTTTACGTGAATAAAAGAAAGAAAAAAAAGTCCTGCCAGGCAGTCACATGAAGGTGTACTACAGTATCTAAAATTTTACACAGGGAAAATAGACAAAAAATTTAGAACTGAGCAACAGGAAATGCCCAGCATAAAGGGGAAATATAATGAAGAATGTTACTGTGAATTAATTGAGTTTATTTTGTGGTGATTAATTTAGCATATATGCCTCAGCTTTTTAGAAAGCAAAATAATTTGGCACGTTGTCAAGTAAGCCACTACCAAGGGGTTAATGGCAGAAAACAGAATGCCTCAAATGCTTTCTTAACTGGGGGTACAGTTCTGAGGAGCAGCCACATCTGGACTTGCCAGGGGGTTGATGGTGTGTGGTACAGAGGGAACTGCAGTGGCACTATGCAGACCTGCTTCTCTCCCTTCACAACTGAATACATGATGTTTTGCAGATGGACCCTGACACAAGCACCCTGAGGTCTTCCTATGGAGTTGGGACATAGGTAGGTCTGCTGCCTTTACAAGCTTGCTGCAGGCATTATATCAATGTATGGTTAAAAAATAACTCAGTGAGCCAAGTACAAGAGAAACTGGACCCTGCATTCATTCATTCTTTTGCTAAGAACTGCTGCAAAGATGGGCCATGACAGAGTTCCTCAAATAGAATGACGAGAGATTCCTTCATAATGGAAATTGCTAGGAAACCTAAATAGATGAATGGGTCCTAATTCCCCCTTCACATTCTCAGGGCAAAGTTGTATAATACATACCAGGTAACAGCACACTATAGGAAGACAACGTAGTTTTAAAGTAAATGTCAAGAGCCCTGTATTAAAAAAACTAAAAATATTCTTTTATAACAGTATAGGCCAACATGAGAGGAAAGATGAGCGGAGAGGGAGGAGTGAATGCTGCACAATAATGGAAGTGTTCACCCTTTACTGATTCAACCTGCACCATTTCCACTTCCCTAACAATCATTTAACATGCAACAGTGACTATATTAAGTATTTTTACTATTCCCTACAAAGTCACCCTGGAGGAATGGCACAGCAGACCTGCTAAGATTCTCAGCTTCCATGCTTTAAGCTCCATCTTAATTAGCTGGTGGAGTGAATGAAATTATTTTGCCATTCCCATGTACCAACTTGACAAACTGGGACTTGGCACTAGCTGATTCTAAGGCACTCCATGCAACTATATATGGTATGTGCTAATGATGCTATTAGTAACACATTGCTGAATGTTAACATGCTAGAGCTTGTAGTTTCATCTCTCTATGGAAGCGACTTGATTAATGTTAGAGAGAACTTTTTAACAAAGGTATAATTTCTGTGACACTATTTTATATTGCCAAAGAAGGAAGGATAATCTTTATATTGAACAGTATTATGTTTAATTAGACTGTGCCAGGCTTCCTCCTCCCCTATCCACTCTCATACAGATAAAATTTTCTTTGGTTGTTTTTGTTTTGTTTTGTTTTGTTTTGTCTGTTTGTTTGTTGTTGTTGTTGTTGGTGGTGGTGGTGGTGTTTTGGTTTTTTTTTAAAAAAAAAAGGGTACTAAGATTTGAGGGGTCATCAGTCACCTTAGTGAGTCCCCTAATGCCTCGTCTGCTGGAGGCTGATGTGTACCTAACAGTAAAGTGGTTGCAAGTTGTCCAGTCAGTCATATGTCACTTCAAGAGATCTGTAGATCTAGTATTTTTAAATGAAAGCTTGTCATTTAAATAACTAAGAGAGATCTTTTAGCAAGAGTAGTGACACAATGGGGACACATTCATCAAGGAATTAGCAGGTAGGGTGTTTTTTTGGAAGAAGAGATGGCTAATGATTAAATGGCAATCCTACTAATTAAAAGTCAAAAGTAGATAAATAAGGGATAATTCCCATGATAATTGCCAAATTTATATATTTAGAGGAAACCTAGCACATCATAAATATTAAATTGGGCTATTATCTGTAGCGTTTCTGTGCCAGGGATCCAATAAATAAAGACCTTAGGGACTAATCACTAGAAATTTTCATTATTTATCTCCTTCCACATTTTAGCAAACAGAAAAGCTGTGTCTTCTTTTCAGTGTAAACCACCAAGGGAACATGGTAATCTTTTTGATGAACCTTTTGGGGAGAAGAAAATAAAGAACAATGCAGTGGCAATGTGCAAACAAGAGAAGATCTCAACCATTAGAAAACCCTTCAAGAGAAAGCTTGGCTCCTCGTTTCTTCTGAGCATTAACCTCCCATTAAGTACACTAGCTTATGTCAATGTGTAGGTCCATTGACTTCAATTAAGCTATCTCAGATACCCACACTGCTGAGAGAGCAACCACAGACTTTTAAAAAGTCATCCTACACAGAAATGTGTCAAGAGTGGTGAATATGGCCATTTGTGTAATTTTTGTTCTGCTTTGAACCTTATGTAATAATTCATGCAAAAAAGGGGTAGCTAAAGGGCTTTTTAGGGCCTGTGGTATTGCTACTGATATTAATGAAACAATTTTGTGCCCATTTTTGCATGACTGAATGTGTATTATGTGCACAATTTTATGAACAGTTGGCTTCACTGGACCAGGATGCTGAGGCATTGGGACAGACATTTCACTGCACAGACCCTAGGAACGTTCTCGTCTTGGCTCACTCAATGTAGTCAAAAAACACCCTGAACAGGCTGAGGAAGTGGGTCCTGCCTACAAGACTCTCAGTTCTTCTGGGAAATTAGAAGAGAAGGTGGTGTCACATATTCATCAGTACAGAATCTAGGAAGCTGAAAGCTCATTTGGAAATCTCCATAGTGAATTGTGCCACAGACAAGTCAGACTGTTGCATTTGGATTATTCTTGAAATTGCTTTCGTTTGGCTGGATTATTTTTGATCCACCAGATGCTTGAGTTCCCATAACAAAGACAAAGTGTGGGAGAGATTTCAGCAGCTTGACACCGGGGTATTGACAATGAAATACAGCTAGTGACAATTGGCAGAGCTTTCCTTCATATCCCTGCTGTCAGTCCTATAGTAATCCTCTTTGGCTTTTTGACTACTGAAAAAGGATAATATTTTTCCATATATTGTATATTATATGGAAGCTAGTAGTTTGTTCAGTTAAAATATAGCTAAGAAGTATCAAGAATGACTTGAGGGGAGCACTAGACATCTATTGCTGGTATGTTAAGCCATCAGATCTTTTTGAAGCATGCCAAGTAAACATGCTGCGATATCACTCACACAGTTGCACAGAGGTTTTAGGCAGAAGTGATATTCTGCAAGCTGAGATTCTGACTGCTTTCTGAATTCCCCTAGTTTAGAAAGGATAAAAGCCCTGCAAGTTTGTGAAGTCACTCACTCAATATGTGAGGCCAAGAGTAAAAATAAGACCCCTCACCTCTCCCTTCTTCCTCATTTAGATACTTTTCTCTGTAACAGCGGGTAAAGTGCAGTAGTGGAATACTATTGCCAGGAAGTGAAAAATGAGCTTTTACAGTAAGCCATGAAAATGAAAGTAATAATTAAATCTTCATATAACTTTAGGTTGTATTGCAAGTGCTTAGCTGAAAAATTCGTCTTTAACTCATGGCCCGCAGCAATCACATCTGTTATATTTTAGGAACAGAAAGCTAATGAGGTGGAATCTGGAGTACTGAGCTTAATTGGGCTTGTTTTGATTAAGTGTATGTGCTGGGAATATTTTACATACTAGTATAAATTGCAAAACAGTCAACATAAGCCACCAAATTTGCAAAATCCATTGTGGGTAGTGTCAAAGAAAGGACTGTTTCCAATAAACAATAAAAAGAAAAAAAGAAAATATCTGAGGTTTTGATGAAAAAAAAGTGTGGTTTAATTTACCTAATTAGTGGCTTTCCGTGCTTGTAAATGCATTTTTCTCTCTTGTTTACATACATGCAAATGCACACACAGAGACACACAAAAATGTGCTGTACAGTGAAAAACGGTAACAGCTTGTCTTTGGGCTGAGTAGATTAAGTCTGGCTGGAAAAGGCTTTTTAAACTGCATAATCTTTATAAAAGCATGAAAATTTGACATATTCTTCATATATTACATATTTAGCAGAAAGAATAATGTTTTACAGCAGTTTTAGAAACATGTGTTTCAAGGGAGAGAGTGAATGTGGAGTTTTTCTCCTGCGAGTCCTTATCACTTTGGGCCATGCTCTTAGATAATGTAAACCCACATAACTTCATTGACTCTAGAACACTTTGCTGATCCACTCAATTTAGATCGGATCTCTCAAGTTCCCATGTGCATTTAAAACTTAGAAGGTAGAAAAAAATAGAAACACTATATTTTAGCAACATTAAAAATGGTTTTAAATGGATTTTCCCTACAATAAAAGATGTTACAACCTGGATGCCTGATATCTTGGTATCATTCATAACTAGAAACAGATGTTGACTCTTCAAAGTCAATTGCATGAAAGAAAGTGGTTCTGTTTAGATTTAGACTTAGCAAACCCACCACGGCCACCACAACGACAAAACAGCCCACTGTCTTTATTAGTAGCTCTCAAAAACACTGTTCAAGGAAAAAACCCTCCGTCTTTGCACATAAGGAAAGTAAGGCACCAAGAATTGGCTTGCAGAAAGCCAGTGACAGAATTCCCTGAGAGTGACAATTTGTCCAGTGGCCTCCTGAACTGTCATAGTCCATGAAGACTGACATAAGCCACATGATAGGGCCATTTGACTTTTGAATCTTCCTCTGGCTAGGTGGAGTACAATGGATTACAATGCTGACATTGTTATAGCACTCACACATGTCAATATATTTTGTGTTACTCAGACATGTCTATATCATGTTGAGCCTTTTCAGCTGATAAATATTTTCTTCCATCCCCATGTCCAAACTAAAAATTTAGATTTTCAAACTTTTTGAATTCCAGTAGGATGTAGTTATCAGGTTCTTCAATCCCTTTAAGGTCTTATCCTTGCTCAGTGAATGCTTCACTAAAATTGACCAATATCTAAGAAACCATCAAAAGCTAATAATGTCATTAACTTCTTACTGGTTTTATAAATTTCAAATCATTTTGCCTGAGATACAACTATTGCTAGGAAAAGAAGACACTCCGTCAGATGAGTTTCTAAACAATTCCTGACCTGCCCAGTACTCAAACTGGCTTTTCTGTTTCACAGGTAACAGTGGTAAATGAAGTGAACATGGAAAGCACACTGAGTTTAAGGACAAATACTCTGCAGTCCTCCAGGAAAATGATCATCTTAGTGCTTTATGATGATCATAATGTTTTAACAGGTTAGATTAAATTCTTCTGGCAAATGAAAATCTCACTGGTGAATTGCTGCTCCTTCCACTGGGAAAGGAGAATGGTATATAAGCACACACAGACCTCCTATATGCTACTTACACAGGTTAAGGTACTGACTGAACTAACAGGAGATAAAGTACAGTACTTCAAGTTAGGTCTTGTTGGAGCAAGCTCTTCCCTCTTGGAAAAAAAAAAAAAAAGTCTGTCTAATAGCCAGAGTTATTCAGAGCTTTGGCTTTACATTTCATTCAGAACAGTGACCTCTCACACTGTATTATCTGATTGGTTCAATAATGACTTCGAGGAATGAGAGCCACCTACCCTATTATGGACTCCACCTCCCGGGGTTTCCCTTAAAGGGACTTCCATTCAAGTCTAGTCTAGAGTAACATGTGCAATTACACTAGGAAGAATGAAAATGTGAAGGGGGCAGCCACTGCAGCTTCAGGTCATGAGACAATTGCTGGCTGTGATTAGGAAGAAATCCCCTCCTCTTAAATGAAGTATAATAGGGTTCATATCTGAGGATTCAGGACTAGCCATTGTCAAAGATAGGATATTCCCTGTGACAGTTCATACAGCCTTGGATTTCCCTCCTCTTAGCCTTTCAAAATGAAGCAAAAGAAAAGAAAACTTTGAGAAATTTCTACCCTCTTATTGAAAAAAATTTGGGATAAAGGGGAAATAAATTTTAATACTATGCAATTCTGCTGCCCAAACTTCTGCTACAGCTTTTTCCTTTAAAAGTCTTTTGAATGTTCTTCTTTTTTTTTTTTTTTTGCATAGACAGTATTTCATGTTTCTAATATTGATGTAAAATTTCTGAATTAATTTCACTGTATTGAGCCTACTAAATATGATTTCTTTTTTAAGCACGTTGATCTTGTGAAAGACTGTGGTCTCTAAGGATTGTCTGTCAGTCACCTCATAAAATAAAGGTTATTATTATTATCAGTGGTGAACAATAGCGGATGACTTCAAGTTGAAGAAAGGTCAAGAGACTAATCACTGATATGCTTTCAGCAGCTATCTTTTCTAGTCAGGACTTAGGCAATTGTTAAAGGCGTATTTTTTTCAGCTTTAAAATTTCTCCTGTATTCCCTCATTGTCTGTATACATGCATAAATGTGCACACACATCCAGCTCAAGTTAGATCTTTTTGTATCTGCCAAGTTTCACTCAAGCAAATGAACATAATGATTTCTGAATCTGGAGTATGAATAATTGTGACAAGTGAATGGGGACTCACTTTTTTCTGCTAGTAGCTACCACGTCTGTGTCATCCCTGAGCAAATTGCAGTTCTCTAGCACGGTTCTTACACATTGACTCTGTTACTCTGCTTCTGCTGAAATGTTTCTTCTATCCATCTCACTTAAGAGCATGAGATGCACTGCGGTTTCTCGAGACCTTTGTTTTAGAATTCATGCACTATAAAAATAGACCAGGTTTTCTGGAGATACACCCTTATTCTTTTGATCTTGCAAACTATGGAATATCAGTAATGTATGAATCTGCTCAGATCTGGGAGTCTGAACAGAGCTGGTGGGCCATGCTGCCTCTGCTCAAACTTCAGGTAAAGCCTGAGAAGTTTATGTAGGTCAGCTGTGCCTTCATTCAAACTGAAGAAGCTGGCCATGCTTGGAATATGTAATGTAGGTGGAGATAGAGCCTGACAGACACAGAGAGCTATTCAGCCAAAGGCTGATATCAGCTGAATCCCTTCATTGTTTCTGAATGTGTTGTTGAAACTATTGAACAAGTCATTGTTGGTAAATGACTGTCTGAAGTAGTCTGTTTCTTCAATATAGATTTAAAAGAAAATATTAAAGCAGGAGAAAAAGTAGGTGAAATTGATTTCATTTAACAATAACCTTCCAGCCTTGCCTCACGTCTCACTCAAATAACCTTTGTAACTAATTATAGTGGAGCCTGAAAATACAGCTCTTCTAGGCTGAAGGATTTTAGAAGTCATCAAAATTATCCAGTGCTCAATATAGCCAAAATCCTATATGCCATTATGTTCCTGTGCCAGTGAGGCTGCCTGCAAGTTAACATCTGCAGAGCTATGAGAGGAACAAGAGGCAAACATTGGTATCATCAAATGTTATATTGATGTCCGAAGACATTATGGTAGGCTGGGAAATCAATCTTTTCTAAGTGTTTTCTTCTTTTGACTTTGCATTAAATTCTGAGTGATTGTAATAATTGTTGCTTTTCCTCCTTTTTCAGGTCTGATAGCATACCCAGACACTCAACTTCATGCACCTTTTTTTCCTCTCTGCCCCTTAAAGGTGTAGAAGTACATGTTCACATTTGTTGGCTATCCTCTCTGATGCAGATTTACAATTACAAAACCCTTATCTACCCCTCACTTTATTTGTCTTCATTTGGATGATGCTTTCAATCCCTAGGAGTCAAGATTTAAAGGCTGTTTACACCAAAGAGATTCGTCATTCTAAAAAACAAAAAAGAAAGCCTGTTGGCCAGTCAAAATCTGCACTTTCCCAGTTCAGGGGTAGAAACTGAGTCATTTATTGATCACTCCCATTACAATATATAGAATCGACGAGCGGTGTATGTTAATGAGGAGGTAGGACATGTTAATGAGGGGGACAAGCTACGTTAACTAGGACTTAGGAATTCCAGTCACTATATTTCATCATACAGGAAGCATTTCTCCACACCAGGACCACGTGGGAGGAACAAAGAGTTTCTGCATGTCTTGCAACATCTCGTAAAGTCCTTTCATATCTTGCAAGGGAGGACAGGGCTAATATACACAGAGAGTTGAAAACAGTCTTGGTCTCCAAAGTATCTTCTCATGGCAGCCGCCTGTCTTATCGAATGGAGGAACCCCTTTCAGTATCTGCTGCCCAGGGCATGCTGGACAATCCCTTCAGGTCTCCTTCTGTTGATAGTTGTTTTTCTTCCCCAACAAAAGCCCATATTATTTTCTTTGCCAATTCCCAGTTTATCTGTCTTGCACCTATATGCCTCTCTCTGTCAGTTTACTTCCTTTACTCTAACATCCCAAATATTCTTTTGGGGTTTTTTTCCCCTCAGTTTTCAGGATACCAAATGTTCTGTGCACATTGCTGTAGGGAAAATTTTGTTTCTTATGCTTAGTGACCTTCACCATATCGTACAAGGTTTATCTGCTTATTTACTTGGTCTTTCTTCAAATCAATAGCTCCCAACTGTAGACTATGCACCATTAGTGATTCATGGAGCACTTGCTGGAGGTCCACAGAGAACTGCCTAGCAAAGCACAGGTTCCTCTGCATTTCCATCTTCTACCTTACATAACAAGCAGCTAAAATTATATTTTATAGTTTCTGAATGCCACTATTTAAAGAAGGCAATTGCTGCTGTTACGCAAGGCCAGTATCTAGTTATGAAATATTCCATGTGTGCCTAGTAGGGAGGGAAAGGGGGAGTCAAGGGGTTGAAATGTGACCCACACCACAGAACAGTCTAAGAACACTTTATCTTTACAACTTCTTTGCCTCAGCTGTAATCCTCTGGTTGGCCTGTATGGAATAGTCCTCTGAGTCAAATCAGTTTTATGATTTCTAAATTCTGATGGCTTTAATTTGCTGCAAATCTTTCCAGAGATTATGATACTTTGTACAGCATACCTATAAATAAGTTCTATGACAGCCTCATTAATCAGGCTACATTTTGAAAGCATTAGCCTTTTTCCCCTCTGTTGAATCCACAGCTTATCTTTCCCCAATTATAATTAGTGTTCATTAAAAGCAGTACTCTTTTTCCAAAGTAGAGAGCTACATACTGGGCTGCATCTAGACTTCCTGCAGCCTCAAACTGGTGTACCCCAGTATTGGAGAGGGATTGGAAAACTTGGCTCCACATTAGCATATTGCAAATGAATTATTTTAGGCAGGGTAAGCTGAAAGAGACCAATCACAGTACTGTAAAACTTTGTCATCATAGTTTTAACTTTGAGATGCATGGCTCTGAGAATGGAGCATAAATTGTGCTCCTTTATTTACCTTGGGGAAAGTAGGTGACACAAACAGAAAGATTAAATGTCAGGCCATTGGAAAAAAAGAATGTAAAATTGTTTAGCACCTAGAAATCTTGTCCTTCCTATTCACAAAAGAATATTAGTTCATTTAACAAAAGTATTGTTTTCTTTATAGTGGAAGAAATGTCACTTCTCTGGCCAAGCAGAAGACTTCATCATTTGTGTTTTGGACACAGTGAAGTAAAGTTATCAGAAATAAAACTACTGGAGAAAAATATGATTCCTAGGACTTCCAGACTCCTTGCCAAATGTTCTGATCAGTAGGGTAGTGTGTGCCTTAGTAAGAGTTATCACATGGAAACACTTATAAGTTTGTTACCAAAGTCTGAGACTATGATTTGGGAAGACTTTTGGCTTGTAATCAACATAGATTTAAAGCATGGACTTGGAAAAAAAAAAAAAACTTTGAAAATGACATCAGTTCTTTCAGTGCATGTGAAGGGAGTAGAAGATACAGGATAAGAACTTGAGCAGATTAGAATGCCTGGCACCAGTATTATTGTGCCAAACATTATATTGCCTAGAACTTCTTCCTAAACTCACCATTCTGATTTCTCTCTCTATCCAGTGGAGGACAGATATTGTCACAGGTTGATTCATAAGGGATGTCTTTGGATGAAGTGAAGTGCCTGCAGAGGTGCGTAACTCATCAGTAGCAGGGAGAGTAACGGTAAATAAGAAGGTAGTTTACTTCTAGATATTAAGGTTATGTAAGATGAGTCCAGTCATAGGTTTGAAAACATTAGGGTATTTAAGTGGAGGAGGATCTACCTGACTGGAATTGGTCCTCAGAGGAGTTTCTCACTTCCACCAAGACATTAAGGCACACACAGGGGAACACACTCAGGGAATTCAGATACTTTTAGTAGTCAGGAAAAAGATGAATAGAAATTTTCAGGATCTTACTTTTGAACACAAGCAAGTCAAATTTGTTTTCTCTTTTTTTCATATTTTGCATTTTCTGTATCTGCCTAAGGGTACAAATGTCACAAAGACAGGCACTTCCAGAATATCTCTGAGTGTATCACCCAGATCTTAAATATTTTTTGTGAGAACAATGTGAAATAGAACTAGCATAAGTTCTAAATATGATTTTTTTTATGGTGAATTTGGAGGAGGAGAGGAGAAAGCCACAGGTACTCATTTGATGGAGGTGGTGCAACAGAGTGTGTCATGTAACACTCTCGGTGTATCACACCAGAACTTGGGAAAAACCAATGAAGGATACTGAAAGGCATTTCCCACTAGTGCTGTCACTGGAAATCAAGTTAAGGCATTTTTCACACCCACCTTTCCCTACTTTTATACCTAAACATATCCACAGCTCTAACACACTTCCCTTTAGTTGTCAACAAATGACCAGTCTTGACAATACGTTCTGATGTCCAGTATCATTCTGTCATCAGCTAAGCCAAAAGCTGTAGTCTCCTGTCAGCTACATGCTCCACTGAAGACTATTTCATACTTGTCAGGGAAAGCAAATTGTACTTACATCCCTCTTCTTTCTCTTGACTGTCAGAGAAATTAATGTGCAGGATTCTGTAACTCAGGTGTGATGAGGACCAGTGGATACAACTGAAAAGGAAGCTGCGAAATGTGCTCTTCTAGAAATTTGGCTCATAGGTATCCCTTCTTCCACCTCATTTTGTCAAGTCATGAAAATGTTAAGTGATACTGTGAGAAACAACTAAACAAAAGGATTAAAGCTAATCTTTCTAAGGAATAAGAATTTGTATCTCTAACCGAACTTCATAATACCCGGTGGGAGAAGTTCTTGTCAGGCTTGTGACAAAGATTCCTGCTCGCACAGATGGATAGCTCTGCTAAAATGGCACTCTGCTGTGAATGGGACAAAGCTGCTGCAAAAAGGAATGATAAATCATATGTAAGGGATGAAGGAAGTGAAAGCTAAACAGAACTGGAAAGGGTCATAAAGGAGAGGATTATATTGGAAGCCCAAAGGTTCTTCCTGTTCTGTCAGCTTTGCTTTTCAGGGTTAAATTTGGTGGCAATTAGTAACAGGAATTTGGTTTGGTTTGAGGTTAAAATACCAAGGTCACTTTGTCTTTCATATGAGATGTTATGGGCAAATGCGTGTGAAGTGTGGAGTTTTGTGATGACCGAGAATGTTTGATTGCAGGAAGGGATATCAAGGGGAGAGGGAAATTTTCAAGGTCAATTTTAGAAACTTTAAGAACAAAATATTTTGAAACCAGTCCCAGGATTCTAATTAACATATTATATACAGTTTTATTATGGACTATAATTTTTCCATGGAAGTTTTGCTGATGCTTGTACTTGTCCATTGCTGTAAATCATGGTTATAATCACAAAGGGGTTAATGATGACTTTACATTGTGCTCACTTTAGCTAGAAACACTCTGTTCTCACCCACCCTTCAGTCAAGATGTGGGCAAAGTGAATTGCAAGACGTTATATTTAGCACCTAGCTAAGTATATATTGTTCTGTGCTGTGCCATGTGTGGATACCATGTACCTACAGGGGAAAAACAAGCTGTCATTGCAACACTTGCAAGTTAATAATCCCTTTTTCTCATTAAAGTTCTTCAACTCGGAGACAATATGGATTAGAACAGGGTTATTCTGCTGCTGACTTCCAGTCTATTGTTGTCTCTATTACTTTGGATGACCTTCCTTTACACTGCTTTGACATACCCTACCTGAGGAACTGGGAGAAGACCTTCCTACAAATGCCTTCCTGTGACTGCCCAGAGGATGGCAACAGCCTTCTACAATTCACTGAGCAAGACTCAATGGAAAAGCTCATCCTACTGCAGCACTGAGCAGCTGGTGTTGTGCTTCTACAGGCCCCAGTGAAATGTGCAGATGAGCAAACCCTGGAACGAGCAAAGCCAGTCAGCTCTGGTTTTGCAAAGTGGATGTTCACATGCACACTGAAGTGCTGCAGGTGTTAAAATAAAGAACAGGATCTTTCCAACAGAATATGAAAATCTTCATTTAAAGGAAGGAGGAGCCACTTCATGACAAACACCAGACAAATTACATACTAGAATGGCCACATTTCCTCCAATGACTATAAAAAAACCCTGCAGGATAACTTGAGTAACCAATTTCGATGCAGACATCTTTACTGTTGATTTCAGAGGTGAGGAGACTGAATCTGAGATTAAGTCACCTGTCTTAAACAGTCTGCAGGCACTATAATCCCATCATAGTTAATAGCCACACAGCTGCATCTGAGACATTCCAAAAGAATTTGAGGCATCCACACCAGACTGCCAGATAAGAAAGGGGAATTAGAGGAAATATCCCCTTCTTGAGCTAGTAACAGTTGGAGATAGGTGAGATCTTCTCAGTCCAAGCTATTTAAGCTGTTGATTTTCTCTTCCCGGCATGCATTTAGACTGTTCCTTGTGGACTTTAATTTAGGTGTCATTAGTTTAAGCAGAATCCTACTCATGAAGCTGGATGAGTTTAATTTCATATAACAGATCTGAACACCCATGCCGATTTTGCAATGGGATATGTCATTTTCACAAGTATCAACAATATTTTTGCTGTGTGAATTTCTGCTTCTCTATGGAGAGATATTGAACTATTGGAGAGGGTCCAACAGGTCCAACTGTCCAACATGAAGACAGCTAGTGGGCCTGGAACATCTTTCTAATGAGGAAACGCTGAAAGAGGTGGGATTGTTTAGTCTCGAGAGGGAAAATTATTTTAAAGCTACATCTTCTCACTAGTTAAATTACTTGTATGTATTGTAGGGTATTGGGTTTGCATGATCACTTTTTGGTAGTGGGAGGGGGGCTACAGTGAAGGCTTCTGTGAGAAACTGGTGGAAGCTTCCACCATATCCAACAGAGCCAATGCCAGATGGCTCCAGGATTGATCCACTGCTGGTCAAGGCTGGGCCAATCAGCAGTGGTGGCAATGCCTCTGTGATAACATATTTAAGAAGCAAAAAATTGCTATTGCACTGATGTAACTGTTGAGAGCAGAGGGGACTGAGAACTGTGCAAACCCCAAGGTCAGTGCAGAAGGAGGGGTAGGAGATGTTCCAGCTGTTGGAGCTGAGATTCACCTGCAGCCCATGGTGCAGACCACGGTGAGGCAGGTGTGTCCCTGCAGCCCATGAAGATTTACAGGGGTACAGAGATCCACCTGCAGCCCCTGGAGGAGCCCACACCTGAGCAGGTGGATGCTCAGAGGAGACTGTGATCCGTGCTGTAGTAGGCTCCTCGTGGAGACCTGTGGACCCATGGAGAGAAAGTCCACAATGGAGCAGCTTTCCTGGTAGGACCCTGTCAGGGCCCCACACTGGAGCAGGCTGTGCCTGAAGGACTGCACTCTGTGGAAGGGGACCCATGCTGAAGCAGTTTCTTGAAGTACTGTTCATGAAAAGGACACATGCTGAAGAAGTTTGTGGAATACTCTCTCCCGTGGGAGGGAGCCCAGACTGGAGCAGAGGAAGGACTCCCCTCCCAGAGCAGAAGCGGGAATGACCTGTGATGAAGAGACTGTAGCCCCCAATTCCCATCTCCCTGCACGGCTGTGGGGGGAGGAGGTAGAGCCCAGAAAGGAGGAAGGGGTTGGGGAAAGGTGTTTCAAGATTTGTTTCACTTCTCATATTCTGTTCTGATTTTGATTGGTAATAAATTCAATTAATTTCCCAAGCTGAGTCTGTTTTGCCCATGATGGTAATTGGTGAGTGCTCTCTCCTGGTCCTTATCTCAGCTCAAGAGCCTTTCGTTATATTTTCTCTTGCCTGTCCAGTTGCAGAGCATCTTTGGTGGGCACCTGGCACCTAGGTGGATGCAACCCACCACAAGTAGTGTAAATACCACATTTTTCACTGAGTATTTTTAAATGTTATCAATTATAAAATACAGATTAACTTGTATGCATGTGTCTGTCTGTTTCCATAGTTTTTCAAGATAAAATCTCCCTGAGGAGGAAAAAGTGCTAAACATTTCTACAGTAATCAAGGCAATTGACAAATCAGTTATACCACAGGCATCTTTCCTCCCATTTTGGACTGTTTGTTTCATTTTTACATCATAAATGTGCAGTCTAAAACAACAGAGATATTTGAAATAAAAAAAAAAAAAGGTTTTTAACCAAAATTCAGAAATGTTCTGGACACCAGATTGCTTGTGCTGCTGCAGTGCTAGATGTTGTCATCAAATTATACAATCTCAATGCATTGAGATAGTTTGGATCATGTTTTGCTCCACAGATAGGACAGCATAGCCTAACATTTGTCCAAATTGCCTTGTAACTACAAATTCAGATTTGATTTTTTCCATTTGCCCATTTGTTCTGGATAAATTGAAGCCAAAGATCCTTCCTTCTTAACATTTCTGTAACAAATTCAATTTGTAGGGCTGTGTAATAACAGACTGACCATAAATGGTGCAAATCTACCAGTAATTGGCAAGCAAATGTTGTCTGAATTTGATTATGTATATTCTTATAGAGCTCAGGTCTTGCAAAGGCACTTTTTTTTTTTTTTTTTTTTTTATATATATATGTCAAAAACAAAACTAGAATAAGAAAAACTTGAGTACAAAACTGCTGGGATTTGAAGAGGAGACAAAGGACTTCAACAGTTCACAGTCAGTGAAGTCGTACATTCAAGTGAATGGCAGAAAAAAAGCATGCCTAAATTTAGACTCTCTGAATGACAAAAGTCACTAGTATGCAATCTAGACAAACTTTTATAGTACATTATGTTTTCCAGGTTACATGCAAATATTATTTCATGTTCAAAAAGCCCAAGTATGGGAGACTTCAAAGAGGCAGCGGTATTATGTCATTTGCTAGCATTAGACAGAGTGCATAAAAAATTTAAACCATAAGTTGCTTTCTTGCTCCTGAAGAACAGAAGCAAATGTTCTGTATTTTCCCTTATGCTCTTTTGCTTACTTGTATCACATCTTGGTCCCACAAAACCATATGGGCAGGTGCAGAGATTTCTGGCCAAGCACGTGCCTCCATTTTGACAGGGTGGTTTACAATGTGCTGCAGATACAGAATTATGTTGTTCAAGAAATCACCTCCACAAAGATGCATGGATTGGTTATGATTTATAAAAAGGGAAATGTTAATAACTGACAGTGAGCAAAGAATGGGAAATAAAATTAGGAGACAGATGCAATGCCTGTGACAGAAGAACTTCATTCCAGCTGTACGCAGAGTGACAACAGTGGTGGTCACCCTGAAGAAAAGACACCTGACACAACTGCCAGAAAGTACTTCCCACTTTTCAGGACTGTTTAGCTTAGAGGCAATTACATTCACTGGTGAAGTCCTCTAGTTACCATGAAAGCTAAATTTAGGAATATCCAATGACAAGCAACATTTATAGTCTGTATCAAGAAAATCAGGATAAATGCCAATATGTTATTCAAGAGTCCTGTCAAAGTAAAAGTAAAATTAACACACCTCTTTGCTGTCTGAATGAACAGTCATGCAAGTTGTTCACAGCATCCCTTGGGTATTTATGTATTCAAAACCAAAAAATACTCTATTTACCTTCCTCACAAGTGGAGCCACTGTATCCTGGTAGACATTCACAGACATTTGGCTTAATGCACTTTCCATGGTTTTTGCAATCAGGTCTGCATAGAGCTGTGCAAAAAAAAAAAAAAAAAAAAAAAAAAAAATCAACATCACTCTTCAGATCATTAATTTGTGTACATGAGTTACCACAGGGAAAATAAAAATGCCATACTCACCAGCCTGACAGTTATAACCAGTGTAACCCGGCTTGCATTTACAAATATTGGGTGCCACACACTCCATATTTTTGCCACATGTTTGTCTACATCTTGCTGAGAGGCAGTGAAGAAAACAAAGAAATTAATAAGGAAAATGAAAGTGGCATTTCACACAACTGTGTCTTGCCTAACATAATGGACAGTTCACAGAGAATCCATTATGTCCCTGCCCATAAACAGGGAGTCTAGAAGAATATTTTTAAGTGCATCCATACACTAAAAGCCTGTAGGCTATGCCAATATTAATGATGAAATTGAGAAAATTCAATACACCGTGCTTTTCACTGATTATACATAACAATGTATTTTCAAGTTATAAAGACATCTCAAGATTCTTTTCTTCAAGGCATTTAAGTGCAGTTATTTGTAATACCTCTGCAAGTGAAGCCATCTCCATAATAACCATAAGGACAACGACCGCACTTGATGCTTCCATCCTGACTTGGCTCACAGGGTACACCGGGAAAACAGGGTAAATCAGCACAGGTTATTGCTTTAGGAATCACTACTCTACTCAATTCTTCAGGAAGCATTTTTGGTGGGACAGTGACTTTGACAAGGGCAAAAGGTAAATGACTCGCTTTATGCTTGGTGAGCAGGTGCAGAACTCTGTGAGCACTACCACCTCTGAAAGCTTTGTTTGGCAAAGAAAGTCCTTTGCTTATATTTGCTCTGCTGCCAGAAGTCTTCCTGTTAGTCTCAAAATAGGTGTAAGCCTCAACTTGTGCCCTTGTTTTCGTCTCAGGTGATACAGCATGGCTCCCTGAAGATGCAGTCATCACAGCATGTACTGAAGAACTCATTTCCATGTCAGCAAGGTGACCACTGATGGTCTTGAGAACATGAGCAATATTTCCAGTAACAGGAGTTCGTACAGAAGCACTTCTCTGAGAATCAAGTGACTTCCAGACAGTGATTGTTTTTACTGTGGAGGCTGGTTGTGTGCTGCTACTGATCATTTCTGTAGAAATAAATCTCTTTGGGGCATCTGTAGAACTGGGAATATAGCTTGAGATGCTTAAAACCTTCTCAAAGGATGATTGTTGAAAACCTACAACATATTAAAAAGAAAGAAGAGAAAAAAGTATGTGAATATTATCAGACCTTTTTTCCTCCTGAGAGTGTGGAAGGTTTTCTGAACAGAAAAATATACAGCCCATTCATTCAGTGCTTCAGAAAGTCCCTTCATGTGCTATGTCAGAATGTAAGCATGCAGTAGAACCTAACTGGCAGAATTAGAGAAGATCAAGGCATTCTGGTTACATCCTTTCCCACCCTCCCCATGGCCTTTTCTTGGCTGGAAGATAAGGAAAAACCACCATACATGAGGCAGACAGCAGAGATTTTCCCATATCAGGTCAATAAACAGATTTACTGTCTGAGCAGATTACCAGTTCCATATACTGCTTCAAACCAGGTAACTGAAAGAATTTAAAGAAAAGATACTGCATATGGTCCATCAGTGTGTCTAAGTGCTGGACTCTAAGCTGAGAGCCCTGAAGCAGAAATTTAATCACAAGTATGTAGATGATTTTTTTTTTTACTGGTGCACCATGGATAGTATTCTCAGTGAATAATCCACCACCTTGTAGCAAAAGTATTATCATGTTTTACTCTTCAACCTTTTTAAGCAACTTTCATAAAGTTTCTGCATTGGTTTTATTAGTAAGCTGTTGCACGTGTTTTATAAACAACAGAGACTGACTCAGTCTCCTCACTGAAAGGAGTGCAAAGTGAATGAAAAGTTCTTCATATTTGCCCAGGAAAAGTTGGAACTCTGTGGAAAGGAGTAAGTAATTACTGGCATTCCACCAGTAATTTGAGACTGGTAGAATGCCATATGTGGTCCTTTAGCATTATAGGGAGGGGAAGAATGAAACCTTAACCCATTTATAATGGTCCTAGAAGATGGTCCACAGAAGGTTAAACTTCACTGAATCATACTGGAGTGCTGCCTTCCACTGCTGAAAAGCAAACCGTTTTGCAGCTGATGAAGAGTTATCCAACACTGGCAGTGGAGTGACAGGTATCTTCCTTCTCCCCCAACAACAATTCAGAGATAAAGGGAAAAGCCACATGAGAATTTCCTGCAAAGAAAGCCCCAGCAGGCACAGACCTGGAAATGCCAGCAACAGCATTTACAGAGTTTTGGAATAAAGACATTCACTTGCCATATCCTTCACCTTTCCTTTAGATGGCATTCAACATAATGCCATAAACTTTTGCTTATCTCATATAACAGATGTTCCTATCCCCATGTTACCTATTTTATGTCAGTGGTTAGTCACTAAAACAAAAGGCAACTGTAAGAGTGTCATACATCACACTGTTAATAAAATGACTTGACTGACCTAAGGGATTTGTTGAGATTGACATTTCAGTCTCATTTTTCAGGTCAGAATATAACCCCAGTAATGAATTAAATTGTGTCAAACTGAAAAATTAAACTAAATAACCTAAATCTGACTAGGACCTTTATTTGACAACTATATTCTTATCAATATGTGAATCAGAAATTCAATTTTCTTCATGAAAAAAATCACCTTTATTCCCTCCAATTTCTTCTGTGGAATCCGTCTTTTCAAAACTAGTGTCTTCAAAGCTTTCTAAAAAAAAAATATGTGAAAGCACATTAGTAGTGCTCAGTAGTAGCTACATTTGTTTCAACCCCAATTAAATTAAAACAGAGTTAAAGTTTTAATAAATAAAAACAACTCAAAATTCAAAAAGCAGATTAAAAGTAAAAAAAATGTTTCTTGAAAGTTTTTAACAGAGTATTTTAAAATTACAAGTTATTCAGTAATTGCATTCAGTAAATAAATGTTTGGGCACCTTATTTGGAAAATGCCTTGATGTGGGTAAATACTTCTATGTTATCAACTAATAGAAAAATATTTTATCAATGATTTCTCATATTGTGACAATAATGAAGGAAAATAAGCAAAATTTCATTGTATTCTACATATAAAAGAATTGGTGTATTTTGTATCTGTTTTTTTTCTTGTCACTTGAAAAATTTTTTTACACCTATGCAACCCAGTGCAGTCTCATGTTGCCCTCACCAGAGACACAGTCCTGCTTTTCTGACTACTGAGAAGAGGTCTAAGTTACTGCTAGGAACATGAAGCACAATCAAAGATATTTTACCTGAATGACAATAAGATAACACTATTGTTCTGAAAAACAAATAATTTTACCGTAACATGACTTCCCATCTCCCTGCAGGTTATTTGGGCACGGACCACAATAGTAAGAACCAAAAGTATTGAAGCAAAATACTCCAGGGAAGCAAGGACTGGATACACATTCATCTACATCTTCTTGACAATGTTCACCTGCATTGAAATACAGATTTAATTTTTTTTATAATATTGTGTCACCAAGCTTTGATGGTGTGTTTATAAAGTAAAATATATGCAAGTACTGAAATAGAAAAAAGAGGGTAACTATCAAGTAAAACAAAGCATTTCAGTACATATAATAAGAACAGCTGACTAGGTTTGCTATTGACATCTTCTCAGCTTATATCAAGTATCTTCCTTACTGCAGAACATGGAAAGGATGGGCTGTGGGAACTACATGTTTATTTACAGGAGAAATCACACTGTAACCAAACTCATCACTTCTATGTTTCTCCATGTTGCTGAGTTTACCTTTGTGGAGAAAAACAATGGAAATTTGCTTTCATAATAAACTAAAGTAAACAACCATTGTATTCATGCAAGAAAAATTTTGAAGTACACCATATATCTTTATCACAAGACCATAAAATTTCCTCATAATCTAACAGTAAGGTATTTATGATCAAACTTTAAAAAAGGAAATTGCAGACATAAAATTAGAAACTCCTATTTATCACTAAACATGATAAATGTGTGTAAATAAAGTAGCAATTTACCTTGAAGTTCAAGTGGACATTCACAGTAATAGCTGTTTATTCCATCCACACATCTGCCAATACCACACTGGTTAAGTCTACAGTCATCAGTATTCACTTCACAGAGATCACCTTCAAATCCAGCCACACACACACAAAGATATCTTCCACTTCCAGGTGGGAAATTAATGTTTGTCACACAGGAGCCATTATTTAGGCAATCACATGATTTTACACTGACCTACAAGACATGCCCAATAAGACAGTTTTCTATTTTTTTTAATGAACTAGCAATGGGTTCTGTAATTAGGTATCTTAAACATCTTACTAGTAGGTGTCGTTTTACTGTAATATTCATTACCTCTATTACTACCTTAGTTGTTGCATTGCAGTCATCTGTCAAAGAAAATGTTAATTTATGGAGATTCATTGACACAGCTTTCCACAAAAGGAGACCTGATGGGGAAAGACTGGCACCTTCTGGACCAGAGTCCAATGTGAAATGAATAGCTGACCCCTCTGGATCTGAAGCCAAAAACTGATATACAAAATCTTCTCCATAAAAAGTCTGTAGCATACCCTGAGAAGTTTCAAGCACTGGAGGCTGGTTGTCTGTAACAAAGGAGATATTTTTCTCTTTTAAGCAAAAGATGGCTAATATTAAAGCTCCGAGAGACATTCTGTTTGATGGACAGACCAACATGATATGGATATCCAAAGACTAAAACCTGAGCCAAAAGAGCTACAATTTCTAGACTATAAATTTGTACTACGGAAAAGGAAAATGAAAAATCTAGACTTAGAACTTCTTTTCAAAGTGTCGTTTCTAACTGGACTGAAGTATGAATACCTTGGATACACTTTCAAGTACGTAGGGTATGTATCTATACCATTGATGTCAATGATGTCCAAATATTAAGTGACTAATAAATATGACACACCATTTAATTCAGTTTGTGATCTCCACTTGTTAGGAATCAGAGCAATTCTTTTAAAAATACTTTTTATGTTGTAGACAAACATATGTGGATGTAGCTGTGCTAAATATCAAAAGACTTCAAAGTGCCAATTAGACTGAAAGTTTTTTATTTTCATTAGCTATTTGTAACAGTTACTGAGGGGAAGTAAGGGAAAAAAAATAAACAAAGCTGGATTTTTATGTGTTGTCTGAAAAACAAAGTACCATTTTCAGAAATTATGAGAAATGTCAGATGAAAACCAAGACCAAATTACAAGTTTCAAGTGAAACAATTAATTAAAACTAAAACATCACTATTTCCATAAATTTAAAAATGTAGTAGACTTTCAACTTCTTGGTATTAAAAAAGAACTATTTAAAACTTACTTTCAACAACTGACCAAGTTAACTTTGATATGTCAGGTCTGCAGACTAAGCAAGGGCTGTTTGGATTTGTGTCTCCTTCACCATAACAGAGTCCATCTATGTTGCATGTTTTCTCCTTTTAGAGAAATGAAAATGTGATTCATTATTATTTTTTGTTATCAAATTGGTATGAGTTTGTAAAGCATCAAATAAAATCTAATCATTCTTCACTTCCATTAAACAACAAAGTTTGTTTTTAAATCTAAACAACTGACAGCAATTTTGGGTTTCTTTGATAATTACATGAAGTACTTCTGGTTTGATTCTTTACATTTAAAATTGCCTTATCCTAGCTTGTCTTTCTGTGCATAGAAAATCCCTGCTTGAAACAAGAACAGGGTACATTCTGCTGATTTTAATTTTTTTTCTGCCTGAAAAAATGAATTTTTTTCATAATGAATAGTACTGAAACACATACCTTTAATGCACATAACCCAGATTCTTGTGATTCACATGTTTGACAGGCTCCATCATATAGTATCATTGTTTTAGAGTTGCTATAAATGAATCCATCATTAGAAATCTGCAAGGTGTACAGTAAAAATGGATTAACCAATACAGGTATCAATAGATCACCCATGTGGGCTGCTGACATAAGCTTCAACTCATTAATAGATGTCTGCATACAGGTGTTTAAGCTCTTACAACAGTCACCAGAAATCTAATCAAACCCGCCCATAAGGCTAGGCAGACATTTGACCAACCACATGTAAAAGTCTATTCAGGGTAAGCTGAATAGTGTGTACACTCTATTGACCTCATTGACTCAATCTGTATGAGAGCTCAGATACCTGCCTCACACAGGGACTAGTACAAGTTGCCTGGGCTCAATTCAATTCTACCATAAATGTATCCAATGTTACTTGAAATGCTCTATGGTAACTACCTGGCCATTAACTTCTACTCTTGAAGAACAAGTGTCTCTGTAGGACCTAGGTCATATCTGCCAGTCCCTTGCAGGAGAACACTCTCAAATGACACAGGACACTTCAGCTTCAGTGATGAAACAGACTCCAAGTAAGGCAAGCTGAGTTCCAGCTTTAGTACCATTGAAAAAAGGGTAATATCTTTGTGATGTTTTTTTCATCTTAAAAGGAATATTTGTAAGTGACTATTTGAAATTTCTGTAAGTACCTTTATTTGCCACCTGGCAATGGGTTTATCATCGACCACATCCATAGCATCAGACTGCTGGCCATCATTTGGTAATTGGCAGTCGACAGTCCTGGCATTTTGGAAGACAGCTGCTGTAGTTAGAGGTTCTCCAGGAATCCACTCTCTATAGCTATACTAAATGTTAAGACAGAAAATCTGTTTTTCAGTGAAATACATCATGAAAATAATTGTATCAGAGAAAAACAAAATATGTACAGTTTTTGAACAAGTCTAATATGTCCAGATTAGAATGCAGTGGCAAATATTAAATGACATTGTTTGCATACACAGATTTCTATCTAAGCCTGCTACTGTGGAAGAAAAGGCAGAGAAGTCTTTCCTGATGCAAAGCCCTTTGGCATGTATCATCGAGGACAAACAGTTCTTCCAACTGGAAAGTAATAGGAGGGTTAAACAGTGGGCAATCCTCTAACAACACTGATCTGACATGTAAGTGCCTCTGTCCCACTCCATTTCTCCTCTCATGTGAGAACAGCCTTTAGTCAAAGGAACAGACGAGGGTTTTGGCAGGGCTCAGGCATCATTCTGGATGCTGGGGGAATACTGGCAGTGAGCCATTTAGTCCTTGTACAAGCCAATAGGTTTTCAATAGAACAAGACATCATTGGCCCTGTAGACTTTTCTTCTAAACTGCAGTGAGAACAAGTCCTTCAAGGATCCATCTTGAGAGTTCAAGGTAACAGAAAAAGGATGATAATACTATTTGACTGAAGTATTGATGTGGAAGTAGGCACAAGCATATGGAAAATAAAGTTAGATAGAAGTAAGAATCTAGAGAGACTAAGAAAAGAAGAGGAAGTAAAAATAATTTTGAGCTTGACTAGGTTTTACTGAGCTAGCATAATTTTTTAGTTACTGGAGCCAATCAAGACATTTATTCAATCCCAACCCTCACATAGGAGTCATCTGTTGCACAGGCCTTGTTTTTTTAATTTGTTTCTTTATTTAACAGATAGAAAAATAAATACTTTTAATAAAAAGACATATGAGCTATTTTGTTCCAACCAAACATTTTGCTTTTCTTTTACCCTATACTCAGTTCAGGAATTCACATCAAGGGTGTGTAAACATATAAAAGCTAAATATTTCTAAATATGTAATTTTGAGTGCATTTAGTACTGTAGCCTTTGAAAAGTGATACAGTCTATTGCTCCAGAAAACTTTTCTTATCACCTGGAGGCAAGTTCAGATAATTTTTCCAGAAACAGATTAACCTTTTAGAAGACACTTAAAAAGCCTTCAGATCTACTACCATTCCAACTCTTTAGGTTCATAGAAAAAATGACTACTGAATTTCAATGTAAAACAGAAGGAAATAAAACTGAATTTTCATTTTGCAGAGGTTAAACAAATGTTCATGCTTTACATTTAAATTCTGTATTTCTGTAATCATAGGTTCCTGGCCATGTTCTACCCAAACCTCTATTAAAGACCTTACCATAAACTGGGTAAGACAGCCCATGGACAACAGATTTGATCTAACATTTCAAAAGTGAAAATACTGAAACTAAGAAATTCTAAATTCTGTCAAAATGCCTCTTCTATGAAATTTTGATTGTTGAGGTTCAATCTCAAAATATGTGGATTTCTGTTGCAAGTCCATTGACATTTCCACAAATTCAATATTACTCCAGCTTGAAAAACTAAACAAAACAAACCCCCAAACTTCTTTTCTTTTGTATTCTCAAGGAAAAAAATTGTAGGTTTCTCCTCAGCTGCAGCTAACAGCAGTAAATTTGCCCTTGTCAGTGAAAAAATCATCACTGAAAGTGACTAAATAGAAAGTTTTTGTAGTTGGAAGCCAAACACACCACTACAAAGAGAGACTTCAGAATATCTTGCCACGATGAGACATTTCAAACTGTGATAAGTGAACTCCCAATAATTGTCTTACTGTGAGCTTGGTCTAAAATTCTTATAATGTAATGAAGTGTAAACTTACTCTTGACTATCATTTCAAGCCAACTTGAGTGGACACATGTTGAGTTTAAGAAAAATCTATAGCCAGGATTGCTTAATCTGACAAAATAACTTTAGCATCTGCTGGAACTGCCTAAGGAAAACTTTTGTCTCAAAAATGAAATTTCCCCATTGAATAGTTCCCCTTTTGCCAACTCTCACCCCCTCCATCATCACATCATTGAAACACAGTTTTACTTTTAAGCTTTTTTTGTTCTTGTGTCTAACACAACATAAAAACTTGTAATTGCTGCTTGCCAGGCTAAAACTTGTAAACTGCTTATAAATTTGCCTTGAGCAAATTCTAGGTCTGAGTAACAGCAGTCTCTCTATACAGATTTCCCTTAGTTTACAGTGCAACATTTTTTAATTTCCTGTTCAAATCTGGGGTATGACATATATCATTAAATAGCTGTGGTATTCTACTTCAGGGAAATGGACAACACATCAAAAATGCCTTTCTCCTAACAGATTTATTATGTTTATAAAGGGCTATTTCAAGCATTAGAGACAGAAATACAGTAATGTCTTTAACCTTGCTGTCCTTTCTCAAAGAAGTGGTACTTCAATTCCCCTCCAAAAGCACTTAAAAAACGAACAATGTACTCCTTGTTACTAACAGGGCTGCCCTTGCCCTTTTTTGATGGATAGCTTCTGTATGATGTTATCTCCCTCTCAGCTGCTGAACATTCCCATTATGTTTTGTATTTCTTTTATCATGGAGGAAATGGCAGTCTTGCAAAGACTTGAGTGTCTGCTGTAAAGTGCTGAGTGCCTTTGCATTTAGCTTCAACTAAATCATTGGGTTGTACCCAAATCAATGAATAATACCCTTAGAAATTTTGTCCCTCATTATACAAGTAGTTTAAAATGTAATTGTCACTATTCAGGGAGACCTACTTGCAGTTTGATGATTTCACATTTCAGATTCAATGACTCCCTGAAGCCATGTCCAAAAGCTCTCACTGATGTGCAGTCATACTGTCGAATATCACACAGCCCAGCATTTTCCAGCTCTGTGATTTCTGGGGCCTGGTCTTGGAAGTAGAGATTATACAATAAATGCCAGTATATTAACCCATTCATATACATTTACATTAAGCAGTATGTGTATTTTTCTATCCAACTATGAAAACTGTGTAAATAATGAAATCTGGACCTACCTAAAGAAAGGGATAAACAGATTTTTTTTATTGTTAAAATTAATCTTAAATTTAAAGCTAGGATTCTGTCTTCTCATTGAACCAGAAAATTATGAAGCAGAGAAAATTCGACAGACAACATTTGTGAATATGTGCTTTCCTTTCTCAACTATGGCTCTTTATATCACATTGGCAGAATAAAACTGAAATGAAACTCAGGCCCTAGTAATAAAAACTGGAAGCAAATTGTTGGGTAATGAACAGGGCCACCATTGGGAACCCTTGTACAAAAGCAGGAGAGAAAGGCAGCAAAATACATGCATGTTGCACAAACATTGAGAACATTAAGTAAGCAAATCTCATTTTCCCCCCCACTTACCAGACAGTATGCTGCAGTCATACGAGCTGTAGCCTTGAAAACACGCACAGCCCCATTCCGTACATTCCCCATTACCACTGCAGAGACTGGGACACTTCAATGCAGTAAGCAGGCTCTCAACTGAGCCTTCAAGTTTCTGTGGGCTGTAATTTATTTCTTCTAAAATTCTTCTCTCACATTCATTCTCCAGAAGAGCTAAGGAAGCTTCTGCCCAGCTGAGGTCATCCTTCAGCAGCAAATCTTTAATGCACATGTTGATTGCATCCTCTGTTCGCTGGCCAAGAAGAGCACCACAAGATCTTCCTATACTAGAATTAGCTATTGCCTGATGGCATATTAACAAAGCACTAGACTCAGTGAGGCCTAAAGGGGTGGGCCAAGAAGGAAGGAACTTTTGGTCTGTGTCAGTGGCATGGTCCTCTGGGAAAAAATAACTATATCCCTCTAAGTCTGTTTGGCTGAGACTTTGGAATAGGAATACTGGATAGTATTCATAATAATTTTGGCGCTTCCCCCTCCTTGCAACAGATTGACTTTTGTGAAGATGACTACTGTAATAGTGAGAATTTCTTCTAATGCTTGAGCTTGAACTTCCTTCTCTTTCTGTACCAGTATTTCTCAGTGAGGTTGCAGAGACACCTGAGTTTACTAGTGATATTTTATGAAGTTTGGTTTGATTATTCTGCCTCTGCAGAAGCATAGACGAATCCATTTCATGTGCAGATGAACGTTTCTTTAAGCCTCTGACAAAATCAGTAGGACCAAGATACTCAGCAGTGACATCCAGGACTGGTATCAAAGAAAGAAATCTACCATTTTCACTTTCTTTACAAGACAGAGAAACTGCCTGAGAAACTGTCTCCAGTTTGTTCACTGACCGATATAATGCAGGATCAAGTGCACAGTCACAGAAAGCTACTTTTCTAGAAGATGTTAAAGAAGCTGGTGTCTTGTCAAACAAGCTATCTCCTGGTAAAATTCTAGAGAAGAAAGAAAAAGATGAAACTGTATCATCTGAACTATTTACCTTGTGTTACTAAAGTTTTAGCATTTGGTTCATTCATTCTTTGTTGTTTCATAATTTTGCAGAATGTCACTGAATCTGCAGCACACTGCTACATTTAAAGACGAGTTAAAACACAAAACCTCAAGAGTAACTTATAATAAAAGAACTGAGATGAGTGGATACATTCTGTATACCTTGATACTTTGTTCAAACATAATAAATCTAATCTTATCTCATGGTACTTAAATACTTATTGGGCATTTCAGTTTCAATTTTCTCTTAAATTGATTATGGAATGCATTCTAACATTAATTCAAAAACTTGAGAAGATTATTTTTTTAAATATTTTGACAAATTTTTAAGAGAGTGAAGGTGGAACCAAAAATGATGACATTTGATTTAAACAGAATAACTTTGTTACCTCCACTCCTTGATAAAAGAAAAAGGAACATTAGCATGGTTTGGGATTTCCACCCCACTTGCAGTGTGATAGTCATTCTCTGCACTTCCATCAAAGGTGCCACAGAGTCCCACTGTATGTCTGTAATCTGAACTGGGTGCCCTAAGTGTTATGCTCATTCCCCAGTCGCTCACATCAGCACGAACAAAAGCTCCAGAAGAAAACAAAACCTAAGAAGAGATTGATGATATCATCATGAAAAACATGACTTTTTGTTTTACCTGATCCATAAGCAATTATTTATCACTTACTGTTACTTTTCTTCCTAGGTAGGATTCAGTGATTCTGACATTGCTTCCTGTTGTGTCTCTGTTTATTACAGATAAGTGTGGCTGTGATTCATGTAGCTGACCACTGCACATGTCAAATGCAATTATATCACTTCCTTCCTTGGCAACAAAGCCACAGTTGCAGGATGCTGGGTAGTGAAGACTTCCACAGTCCCACTGGCGAACATGAACTTCAAAATCTCGAGATGTACTCTTATAGAGAACAAATGTTCCTGTTTTAAAATTGTCATAGACCCTGCAATCAAAAGAATAGCATGCAATATCACTTTTGTTATAAAATAACTGTATCACGTCAGCAACTTTATCTTCAAACAGATTTCTAATATTTGATGAACCTTGATACTGCAACTCATTTTACTAAATCAGAAAAAATAAACAGTACAGCCCATAGACCAAAACACAACTTATCCTGAACAAACCATCATGTCTTCCTCTGTGAAGCTCTAAATAAAAAAACGACAAAAACACCACCAAACCCCCCCCCAAAAAAGCTACAAAACCAAAAAAGCAACCAAACAAACCAAAAAATAAACACCCCACAGCCTTATTTTTATAGCAGAAAAATAAGGAATAAAAGAAAGATCATGAGTGGAGTATATGTAGACGTGAATGGAAACATAACCATGAAGCTATGGACATTCTCTTTGTTGGTTTGGGGTTTTTTTTTGCTTTTTTTTAAACTGTGCATATGACAGGGAACTGGAGGGTACTTCTCAACCTTTGTGTTTCTACAACTATGCAGAAAGAGCAATACGATGCATAGCAGTGTGCATGTGGGAGCAGCTGCTGAGAACTGAACAAGTACCCTTGAAAAAATTATTTAGAAAGTCAAATCTTTTTGAAAAGGTCTGCTTTATTAAGATGGAGATGGGGACTGCTTATTCCCAAGGATTATTTTAGATGAAAATCATAGATAGCAACTTGCTTTTTTCCTTAGGTTAGCCATCTGTCCCCTGAAGCAAGGTTAAAGTAGCAAGAAAGGAAAAAAAAGAAGAAGAAAGAATGGAAAGAAAACCCCCAAACTTTTGCTGTGAGTTTAACAGGCTCTTGGCTATAAATGGCATTTGAAAATTAACTGTAGACTGGCGATTTTCTTTGTATATAATAGGCCAGCAGACAAATTGCAGATGGCTGCCCTACTGGGACTGCATAAGATTGTCTGTGATTCAGTGCAGACAGTTCATTTTCTATTTGTTTCCTCAATCTGTAAAATAAAGTAGCAACATAATTTATCCTTAGAAAGAAAGTTCTCTCCCTGCAGCATCAGGCTTCCTGACAGACCACATCACAGTAAAACAAGAAAGCTTGATCACAATGCATCCATGGTTAAAATGCCCAGTGAACGCATCTCTGTAACTTCCACGGAAGGAGAAACTGCAAGATAAGGATAACATTATTATTATTATTATTATTATTATTATTTATTATTTATTATTATTACTAGTCACGGTTCTGTCAGATAACCAGTCACAACTTTTATTTTCCCTTCTGTTATCAAGGTCACAAGAGTGAGGTTGTGGGACGAACATCCTTATTTGGAGGCAACATAACCTCTTCTTCTCACCCTGCCACTTGAAGTAACATGCTTCTGCTGAACAGAGATATAAAGTCCCAGGCATGGAGTGTGTGTTTGTTCAGACATCTTTTGTGAATTAGAAACATTTTGAAAGAAAGAAGCATAGCAAAAACAAAATAGCTGTGTCCAAGAAAGCTGTGTTCACTTCAAAAAGAAGGCCAGTGATGTGCAAGTGACTGTACTGAATAAGTTGCTTTCAATGCCACTAATAAACTCAGCAAAATGCTACACAGACAGCAGATAGCTTCCAGGAACTTGATCCTTCCAAGGATTCAGATACTGAGACATAGAATTAAGGAAACTATGCTGTTGATTTGAAACATCTTTGCCTTAAAATTTTTGTCTAATCAATCATTTTATCATAGTTCATATTTAATACATGAACATTTCTTTCATAGTCAACAGACTCCTCTCCTGACATACAGCTCTAGAAAGTAAAACAGTCCATTTGCTTCATTCACTTGCCACAACCCCAAAACTTGCCTTTAGAAATGCAAATATTACAAACCTTATCATGACTGACAAGCTTTTTTTACTAGATGAAGCACATTTATTATTGTCCAAAAAAAATGCAAAACACTCAGTGCAGCTACAGAAAACTAGCTGACTTGCTAGCTTACTTAAATAAACACCTGTTCCAGGGAGAATAGTGGTCCGAAGGGATGTGGAAGCTGAAACTGAGACACCACAGAAAACTTAACCCAAACAGTAGTTTTATTACCAAAGGTGGCCAAGTAAACAG
>JAWWTY010000106.1:107364528-107450288 GCA_035222235.1 Margarornis squamiger
GTCGTGCAAAGGCACTTTTTTTTTTTTTTTTTTTTTTTTTTTTTTTTTATATATGAGTGTTCAGGGCATTCAAATATCTACAGGACTGTGGACTAGTAATGCATGTGTGTTCCTTGACTGACTCCTGAATTCACACAGCAAAGGTGTGTGGTTGGAGTCAGTTCAAGGCAGTGCAAGAGAATTTTAATTTTGCTGCTCTCAAGACAAAGACCTGGAACTGAGTCATGTTCATGCCATAGTGAAGCGAAAGTGGTGAAAGGAAGTGATGGAGAAGAATACCTCAGAATCAGTTTTGCTGGTTCCACTGCCTCCAAAGGGAAAGGAAAACTGCTACTTTGCCTTGAGGAGCCATTTACATAATTTTAAACACATTGATTCCTAGCAGCCCATACCTCCTCTCACAGCTCTGAATTTCTTCAGTGGTGACAATAATAAAAAGTAACCTAGTTTTTTAAGACATTAGTAAAACAGGCATTGAGGCTTTTTTTTTTTTTTTTTTTTAAGTTTCCTTTTTTTCTCCTATCTATTAGTTTAGGGAATTGCCTACCTGACTCGTGTAGACTAATTGTCTTCATGTGTCCAAGAACCACACACACAAAGCATCCAGTGCTTCCCGTGGCCAAATTAGTCTTAATAACAAAGTTGTCCTACAATCAAAGAAAAGAATGTCTGTGTTTTTACAACAGAAGACCATGCAGACAGAGAAAGAAGTTAAGAAGGTTTCTAAGAGTATCCCAGGCATTAGTCCTGAGTAATGAAATATCCAGCTCAACATGCATAAGCAAGTGCTTGTCTAACTAAATTACTTGATAATTCTCATTTTGGCTGTTGAGTTTGTATAAAACAATACATTCATATATTTTAACATGGAACTGCCTGATGATTTTAGTAGGGAACACTGTAGAGAGGATATTTATTGGCAGGCTGCCTCTCTGACTGAGCAGGGCAGTAGGAGGCTTAAGTGTGTTCTGGGTAATGTAGTCTGATTTCTGTTTCAATGGACTGATTAACTAGAGCAGGCACTTATGTTAAATGGCCTGACTGAGAACTCAGCAGCCGTTTGAGGTAAGAGAGAGTTTAAGATAAAAGCAGTTATCTATAAACATTTAAATCCATTGTTCTGAAAGAGAATAAAATGTCTAGTACCAGAGCCCAAGAGAGCAGGTGGGACATTCAGTTTTGCATCTGACCCAGATGGTGATTTGCTGTGTGACTTGGGTAATATTCCTGGGTCATGATTTAAATTCCCATAAACCAGTTGTATTAATTTATTTCCCACTTGGGAAACCGTGGGAGGAGAGATTCTGGAGCTCAACTAATGTTCCTGAGGTGCTTTAAGATTGCTGGATGAGTGCTATTCAGTAAATATAACATTTAGAGAATTAAGTTTAATATATCTGAAGTAATTCAGGAGGATGTCCACTGAAGTCCACTGAATTGTAATGGCATAATTGTAGCACGAGTAAGATCACTTTTTGTTCCTCTGTTAGGAAGAAACAGCCTACCTCTCCTCAGCTTTACATGCTGGGTTGCTGTTACTGCCATTGTGCTGGGTTTGGAGATAACTTCAGGTGAGCACTGTTTCATACCCACACTACAGAGGCAAATGTCTACACAAGAGGCTGTAACTGTTTGCAAAGCCATGAAGAGATTTGACCAATGATGACATGACTGAACATGGCTATAGATTAAAACCATTCAGGATGTTACAAGAAAGAGAAAATCCCAGTCATTTTATCAAGGTAATACTATTTTTTAAGACAAATACCTTAGTATTGTCATGCTTAAAAGACTCAACATGAAGGAAAAGTCACCAAAATGAACTTGCAGAAAATTATATTAACATTTTCTTCAATTTCTTCTTATTTTAAACGTATTTTTCCAAAGTTTTCAGATTTCAGTCTCTAACCCACTGAGTCTGGGGAGATTTTGACTTAAGAATAAAAGAAATATAACATCCCAATCAAAAGTGTATTGCATGAAAGACCATTCAAGATAGCACGGAACTTTTAAAAGATAAACATCTCAGCAAAACACTGAAAGGAGTTTCTAGTTTTTCTCCTTTTTGGTATGTGAAGTTTATGTAGTTCTGATAGACAGAAACTAAAACAGACTAGAGGAATTCAGTGAAAAGGTGACCTGGTGAAGTACTTTTATCTGTTCTTTTAGGAGCAAAAATGGGGTGTTAGCTTTCAAGTTTCAATCATAACGTCAGCAGGTTTAAGAGAAGAGCTAGTTCAAAAGAACATGGTTCCAAAGAAATTGAATTTTGCCATATGGTCTGCAGTGACTGGAGAGCCTTGCTGTGTGTGTAATGTAGGCACCTAGGTACTTCAGCTTCAAGTCAGTGGCAACACACATTCCTAGTAAAGTTGTTGAAGAAAGCCACAGAGTAAACCAGACTGCTTAAATTTAGCAAAAGGGTTTTTTTCACAGGGCAGGGAAATAACAACAAATGTGAGCTGCCTGCTACTGATAGCTCCTACAGGAAGGTTCCCTTAAAAAATAAGAGGATGTCAACATTGCCCATTGGACACCACCACCCTTGGACACACCCTTGTCACCTTTTGCCTAAGGAGTGTGAGGATCTCTTGCAGCTCAGCCGTATCTCCTGTGGCTGGCAAAGTTCTTGCACCTTCAGTTAGGACCTGAGAGAACAAAAATTACTTTTAACAGAAAGAAGCAGAGCGATGCATTAGAGTCTGTGCTCTGAAGTGCTGTTACACACCTGGATCAAAACTACCTGGTTCCTTCTGGTTTCACAGATGGATGACCACATGCAAGTGTATTTTGACCCTGTTTAATTTTCCAGTGCAGGTGCAGCTTCAGGTCCATTCTAAGAATGATGTAAGTTTATGTCCACTGTTGCACATGTGTGTATGCAAACAAATTCCAGAGCATGGTTAAGGCATTGGTAAATTTTGGTTCTTACAAGGGCAGGCAGTATTAAAGACCTGGTTGGCAGGTTCACTGTAAAAGTATTAGTGAGGGTCTAGGTTTGTGAGATCAACTTCATAAATTGAAATGAGCCAAACTCACACCTTTTTCCTTCTTTTTAATTTGTTTTCTTCTCTGAATGTCAAAAGTAAAAATAAAAGGGAAAATATGTTTTTGTTTTTTTACATCTCTACATCACGTTTAGGCTTCTATGGACTGAGTGATCAGCTTGGTCAGAGCTACTACAGCTCTGATTCAGTAAAATGCTCCTTGAGTGTAAGTTAAAATCTAAATGCTATGGATTCTGGTTTCCTGAAGAGAACAAAACCACCTTTCAAACTGAGAACTTAAAACGTAAATCATTCACATTTGTTTTTAAATTCCAGAAAAATTTCTGCTCTGAAAAAGAAATTAAATGCATGAGAGCATTTCTGCCTATTGATATGTAGGTCATGAAAAATTAAACGATTTCAGATACGATCTCAACCAGCATATTTCTGGAATAAATGTTTTTGTCATAAGGCACAAAAGAACAATTATAACCTTTTTCTCAACCATGGAGAATATTCTTAGCAGCCCTCAACCCCTCCTGCTCCCAAAGTTAAACACCTACTCATCTCTAAATGTGTGGGCTTTTGTGTGTTAACTTTCTCTTGAACAGCTAGTTCTTCCTCATCTCCATGTTTTCTGACAGATATATTTTTGGGTCTTTCTTATTCTCCCTCCATTCACTGATGAGCTATGAGCTTTGTAGCTGTATCAAAATGTCTTAAAGTACATCTGGTGTTAGCAACAGTAGTACTTGTCTTATTTATCTTTTGTGGTGCATACACAGGGTTGCTGATACCCTGCTTCCAGTGCAGGCAATAGACATAGATGCAGCACCAGGGTGTGGTGAAAGCACAAGCATCTCACACCTGTCCTGCAACTGTGCTTGGAGACTGGAGGAAAGAAAAAAAAACGGTACTTTGTTTTTATTGTTCAGAGCATGACAGTTTTATCTGCATGTGGCTCAAAGTACTGTCTGCAAGGGGTAGGCAAGCTTCCATTTCACTAGTTTCAAAAGTTCTTTATTCACAGCACAATTTTTGCTTTGAACCAGCTGTTCAAGTTATGGAGCTTGGACAATACCTTCTGTTGTTTTTCTATTTGTTTACATCCTGCCAATTTCACATATAACACAAATGTCATCAACAGCAGTGCTGTGTCCTTATGAGTGGGAAAAGACAAGCCTGTACAGAATTTATTGCTGTCTCTGGAAATAGACAGGAGCCTGAGGCAGCATCTATACCAGTAAATTGAATAGTGAGGGCAACACTTTTTTGACCCTGAGACCAACTGACACCACCTAGTCTGATCTATCCTACTAAATGCTCATCTTCCAAAACCAGGAGTCTGTGTCTCCGCTGTCTAATGGGGATTGCCCTTGCTTGGTTCTGACACTCTGAGCACCCCTGGGAACTCCTTGGGAGAGTGATAACCTGGACCTGGACAAAAGCATGCCAAGAGGTGTTTAATAAGTTAACAGAATGGATGACTGAGCTGTCTGGTGTCTGAGCTCTGACACTGTACATTCACTTAGGTAAACTTGCCTTGATGCTCTTCTGTGGATTTCAGCTGTTACTGTATATTGTCTTTGTATCTCACTATCGAGTTCAAGTTCTGTAGCCAGGAGATTGGAGATGGGGAAGCTGGGAGATGGCTGCAAGGCAGAGGTCAACTACTTCAGAAAATTATTGGGATGACACAGGGCACACAGAAGAAGATGCAAATAAGGCACCTTGTATTCTCCCTAAGAATATAATATATCAGTGTTTGGCCTGAGACTTGCATTACAGAATTAAATTTTCAACTTGGAAGAAAGAAAAATGAAGGGAAAGAACACCCCAAGACTCTTAAACTGCACTTTAAGTTTCCATAAAAATGTACAAGTGAACTTTATGTTTATATTTTTTTCTTGAATGAGCTAGTACTTTTCCATATACAGGAAGAACTTTTATGTTACAGCTTGTATCCTGCTTGCAGGAATCATAGAATGTTTTGGGTTGGAAGGACCTTAAAGATCACCTTGTTCCAATCCTCCTGCCATAGGCAGGGCCACCTTGCACCAGAGCAAGTTTCTCAGGGCCCGTTCAACATGGCTTTGAACACTTCCAGGAATGAGGCATCCATAACTTTTGTGGGCACCCTGTTCCAGTGCCTCACCACCCTCACAGTAAAGAATTTCTTCATTATGTCCAAACTAAATCTACCTTCTATAAGTTTAAAGCAATTCCCCTTGTCATATCACTACAGGCTCTAGTAAAAAGTTGCTCTTCAGCTTTCTTGTACTCCCTTTAGGTACTGGAAGGTACTGGAAGGTCTCCTTGTAGCCATCTCTTCTTAGGCTGAATGACCCTGGCTCTCTCAGCCTTTCATAGGAGAGGTTTTCTAGCCCTTTGAACATCTTTGCCTATGCTGGACTTGTTCCAACAGGTCCATGTCACCCTTATGTTGGGGGCCCCAGAGAGAGATGCAGTTCTTCAGGTGGGGTCTCTTGAGAGCAGAGGGGGAGAATCACCTCCCTTGACCTGATTTTGATGCAGCCCAGGACACTGTTGGCTTTCTGGGCTGCAAGTACACATTGCCCAGGTATGTTGAGCTTCTCATTAACCAATATCCCCAAGTCCTTCTCTCCAGGTCTGCTCTCAATTTATTCACACTCCAACCCATATTTGTGCTTGGGGTTGGCAAATAAATGGCAATGAATACTACACCATTACTTTGGAAGGAGAGAGTCTTCATTTTTCTTAAACAGACTTCATCTATGTTCTTTGTGACCATGAATTCGTTAGCAAAACAGCTAAAATGGAGAAAATACTTCAATGTATTCTAATGCTCTACTCACTGACAATAGGTGACTTGTACTTGATCATAGACTTGAATTTCTATTTGCAGCATGGGTATACAGAATAAAAAGCACTGGAAAGTTGTAGATAATTTTGGTTCGATTACGTGGTAGAAATTTTAATTTCTGAAGCTAAATTGAAAATAGAAGATAAGAATGTAGTCGTCTTTATTTCTTCTATTAAAAACTGTAAAAAACCACTCTGTCTAAATTCTAGAATGTAAATTAGACCTTTTAGCTATTTGAATTGAATATCTCAACGAAACATTGAAAGAGAGAGTAGCAATGTGCACTGGGCAATGCTAACAGCCTTCACATTATGTTTCCACTTAACTGGCTTAGAAAGACATGAAAAGCAACCAGTAGTTAGCTTTTAAAAATGTAGAACTGACTTATTTCATATTTGACTTCCTTTGGTTTCATGATGTTAATTGTTCCTAGACTTATAGTCACCTAAAAAGTCTCTTGAATGCAGCCATAGTACTGGATCTTATAAACAAATGAAGATAGAAATGCCATCTCTGATAGCATGCAATTTAAAGGTAAGGTTGTGCTGCACAGTGGATGTCAGTGAGATACACTCAAATGCGTTCATGCAGGGATAACTCCAAAGCCAGGAACAGGATTGGCTTGAACCACAGAGCACTGCTAATGAGCAGGGCTTGTTCCATAAGACACAACCTCATGCTAGAACCACTCCAATTCCTCATGCTGGTACCTCTGAAGAAAATGCACTGTAGGCTGTGGGCACACCTGTACATGCCCACAGGTGCTCCAGGTTCCACACAACTGCCTGGAACACCAATGCTGTGTTGTGAGCTTGAGAGTTAGGCTGTTCCTCCAGGGCCTCCTCAGTGGAGCTGGAGATGAAGAGGAATGTACCAGACAGCATATGGTTTCAAAACAAACACAAAGACACACACACAAACACTCCAGAAAACAGATGGAAGAGACCAAGCGGGGCGAGTATTACTGGGATGATGTGCAGCGGTCTAGAGCAGCAGCTTTGCTGTGAGTGTTCATAGGCTGGGTAAGTCAGGCACTGGAAAAGGGTAAGGCATGAAGAAAGTTATTGCCTCTTTTGGGGATTTGGTAAGAACTGCTGCACTAAGCCTGCTAAGCTGGAATACAGTGAAAGTGCTTTTTATCACTAATGTCTGCAACTGATCTCCAGGTGAATAGAAATGAATTTTCACTATTCCAAAGCTGAACTGAACAGGAAGAGATTGTGATCCACTCTCTCTAGATTTGTCATTCAGATCTACCACCCCTCAGCTGAGTAAGTCCATAACTATAACACTTTATGAGAAGAGAAAGAGTTTGACTTAGAAAGAGCAAGATGAATTTCTGCATTCAAAATCTGATTATTATCGCAAATCTTCACCTCTTTCTTTTTTTTTTTTTCTTTTCTCATCTTGTAGAAAGAATTATGGAGGTTCCCTACTCGTACACTGAATGATGTCGCTGTGGAATAAAAAACAGTGCAGGTCTAGACTGCCCACTTTCCTTTGGGTACTTTTTTTTTTTTTTTAAGCCCATCTACACGAATTTACAAATGCAAATGTGATTTAATAAAGGACAGTGGGTGTCTGTACAGTTTAGTTGTGTGAAGCAGAGAGAGAGGCTGGTGGAGGGTGGATAATTCTAATCAAACTACTCACACCTTGCCCTCCTTGACATGCAATACCACTTTAAACAGCAGTGCTCTAATAGAGAAAAGAGCTACTGTACTTACCCACTCAATAATTTGCATAATTTTGAAGAGCTGAAAATGTCACTGCTGTTTTATGATAATTGTTGGGAAATGATTAGCTATAGCATTTATACATTCCAGAAAAAAAACCCAGAAGCTATTTTACTATTCTCTCTTTAATATTAATAAGAATTAATAAAATGAAAAATAAAATCACCTTGGAGGACAAACATTATGTATAAAATAATGGGTGTCATATGAAGGCACATGACTTATCCATCCATTTGCTGTAGTTTGTTGTATCTGGGAAAGTCTTAAAAAGACAACCTCTTGACTGCCACTCCTGCAATTTCAAATGCAAATTTTAGCAATAAGAATAGCTAAAAATAACCCATTATTTTCTTCCTTCTCTGCTTTGTAGCTTTGATTAGAATGCACCAAATTTATGTCTCCTGCAATTCAAAGATCTTTTAATTGTGACTAATATATATGAGCTGCTCATCTCTTGTTCATCATTCTTCCAGATAAACCCTTTGCTAAGAAGATTGAGGCATCAGTTCTAGGCAATGGTATATAGTCCTCACAGCTCCCTGCATTTAGCAGGGTCTATTGTTGTAGACCTGCATTAAGCGAAGAGTGGCTCCAACACAAATCCTTGAAGAAGCATGGTTTCATAGAAGTCCCTGTTCAGTACCCTTTGATTTTTAATGGCTTTCTCAGTCTCCTTTTTTTCATATACTGTAAGAACAGTGCAGCTGAGATTTAGAAAGGTCATTTTCACAGTAGTCTTGAATGGCTAGAATGCTGTTCTTTGCCCAGCTCCATCTGGGAACCTGGCCATGAATTCCAATCTCTCTTAGGGTTTTCAGACTCTGTGTGATGTGAATGATGTGTTTCTCCTGATAGACTCTGTTTTGACAGTCTGTGCAGAATGGAGAGCTTTTTAATAATTTTCCTCCCAGTTTAGTAAAACTGCTCAGTTACACTTACAGTCTAGAGAGAAGAGGAGGAAAAAGATGGCAATTACTGCTACATATATGAAGTTGAAAGTTTTAGGAGTATCTTCTTTATCCAGCATAATTTTACAGGGGATGAAGTATCATACATTTATATGATATAAACTATTATTCAAAAAAAACATGACTTCCATCCAGACCCAAGAAGTGTTCCAAAACATACCATATATTCTCTAGAAAGCTCTTGAGATATATATATTTTTTTTTTGCTTGATCAGAATAATATTGTCAGGAATAGCTAAAATATCTCTATTTAAAAGAAGTATTTATTTTTATCCTTTACTAGAGAAGAAGCCTAAACGATTACTGCCTTTTCTGAAATGTAGGTGAAAGAGTAAAAGGTAGCCTTGACTGGCAACACAGAACTAACAGTCTCACAAGTAATGAGGTGTATTAAAATGTAACTGGGTGTAACAACCCAGAGGATCGACCACCATTTCTTGTAGAAGGGTCAGAATTTCTGTATGTGCTCTGCAAGTCATAGTGGCAGGACTTGCTAGAAGTAAAGCTGATGATGCCATCAGGAGATCTCAGAGTGAAAGACATATTTTCCACCTGCACTGGAAAAGTTTGCAAAGACTTTTTATGATACAGGAATCCATATGGTTGTAATGAACCTTGTGGAATTGTCTATATTTATATGGACTATTTCTATGTAAGTCTAGACATCCTAGTGTGGCTCACCACCCACATGGACTGACCTTGTGTCTCATAATTTGTGTCGACTATATTTGCTATCACTAGAAGACATTGGATATAGCAGTATATATAGATCTCCCACTCACAAACTGCAATTTTAGGTTTTATTCTCTGTTCTTTTTCCACAACATCTATTTTTCCAGGAAATCAGATGAGAGCATCCCTTTTCAGACAGTGTCATGGTTTAACCCTAGCCACCAACTGAGTATCACATGGCTGCTCACTCACACCCCTGCCCTGGTGGAATGGAGGAGCATACAAAAAAAAGGTAAAACTTGTGGGTTGAGATAAGAACATATAGAATGTTATAATAACAAAAATTAAAATAACAACGACAACAGCAACAATAATGATAATAATAATAATATTAGTAATGGTGATGATGATGATGATGAAAAGGAAAAAAGAGGAATAAAACCCAAGAGAGACAAGTGGTGCTCAATGAAATTACTCACCACACACTGCCTGATGCCCAGCTAGTCTCTGAGCAATAGCAGCCCCTTCTGGCATACTCCTTCTGTGGGAGGATGTTCTGGGCATGAAGTTCTGTGGTCTGGAATATCCCTCTGGCCAGTTTGGGACAGCTGTCCTGGCCATGCTCCCTCCAGTTTCTTTTGTGCCTCTTCACTGGCAGAGCATGGGAAACTGAAAAGTCCTTGACTTAGAGTGAGTGCTATTTAGCAGCAACTAAAGATCAGTGTGTTCTCAGTGTTATTCTCAAATTGAACCTAAAACACAGCACTGTACCAGCTACTAAGAAGAAAATTATCTAAGCGAAAACCAAACAGAAAGACACCTAATCTTCTTTTAGGGATTTGAAGTTCTGGTGAGTGTCTAATTATACTTACTGCTAGGATGATGCAGTTATTGTGCTATTTCAAGTTTGTGTTTCATGGAATCATAGAATGGCTTGGGTTGGAAGGGGCTTTAAAGAGCATCTACAGCATCTAGATCCAACCTCCCTGGGCAGGGACACCATTCCCTGAGACAGGTTGTTCAGAGCCCCAGCCTGGCCTTGAACACTTCCAGGGATGGAGCAACCACATCTTCTCTGGGCAACCTGTTCCAGTGCCTCACCACCCTCACAGAAAAGAACTTTTTCCTAATATATAATCTAAATCTGTGCACTTTCATTTTGAAGCCATTTGTCTATCTTCAAATTCCAGTCATTTGATCCTTTTAGTCTTTGTCTCCAAGACTAAAAAACCTCCAGTATGAATTATATCTTCCTTGTGTCAGAATCTATTCACAGTGACCAAGACATCTCTCAAACTTTCTATTCAATAAATTGAGCTATTTAAGCTTCACATCATAAGACTTGTTTTCCAGCCACTAAGTACTGTTTTTGTTTAGTTCACTGGTTTTATTGTTTTCACTGATCTTATAAAGTGGGAGATTTAGTCTCTAGGACTTAGAAGGTATAGCCACTACTACTCCCACCTTGGCTTCTGCTGCCATTTATTGACTGTTAGAAGGGATACTCCAAATGAAACCTCTAAAATTTTATCTAGTGGAAACGTATTCAGATAATCGAGTACATTCATTTGACATTGAATGCTGAAGTGCTTAAAAAAGCAGGAGGTACAAACTCTCACATCACTCAGATACCTTCAGACTGTCAATTCCTCCAAATACCTGGTTTTCTCACCAGTATTGTCAGAGTCTAATTTCAAAGCTAGAGTTTGGGTGTATTTTCCAAATGACTCATAAGCACTTTCTTTTTCTAATGTTATCATTTCTGTGATGATGTTTTTGCCAGTGTTTCTCCTTCAGGTTTTTTTACTTAGTAGTTCATGCTGCATTTATTTATCAAAAAAGGCTTTGGAAATACTGAAAGTTCCGGACTTTTCAAAGAGCATCAATCTATCTTAAGTTGTTGTTTTTTCCCCCAGTATACCCTTAGCTGATCTTTCATATCTCCTCTGAATGAGCAGTTCAGAATGAAAAAATAATGTATACTGATAACAGTTATTTGCTAATTCATTAAGGTCTGATATTACCTGAGTGCTAATTAAAGGGAAAATATTTGAAGGATAAGGTAGGGCTTGCAAGCATATCACACACGGGTTCTTTCCTAATATATTTCCCGTCTATCACACTTATTACTGCAGGGTGGGCTGACAGGTTAATTATGTACTTGCAGGAGAACTGATACAGAGGTTATTATGATCTCAAAAGCAAACACTTATAATCATTTTATCTAAACAGAAGACAGCCTCACCTTGATGAAGGTCTGCATTTAGTGAACATTTTAAGGCAACAGTTGCTGCACTCTCAAGGAAGATTTCTGATAAACTCTCTATCAGTAGATACCAAGCCACTAGTATATAGAGTGGGCTGCAGGAATGTAACCTCTGTGTGTGGTAGTACGTGGGAAAAAAAAAGATCGATTTTATGATGAAGCCATAGGACTGGGATTCACAAAATTCTGTTTTAATTTCCAGGTGAATAATTTCCAGATTTCTTGTGTGCAGGCCTTTTACTGACAGAAAGACCCATTGTGTGAGATTATATCCGATGGGTCCTATGACATGGGGAGGTCATGTTGAAAGCATCTGGTGCGCCTGGTGAATTGATTGCCATATGTATAAATGTTGTCTGGAAGGCATGCACCCAAATGTACCAGATCTTCACAGATGGGGCTGTGATTCTAGTGAGGTTACACTGTGAGAGGAATCCTATTAAGAAGCACATGTCCTTTTACTGTTGTGCAGTACAAAATCTTTTACCTGTTCTGGGATGGACAAATGGATCAGCTGATCATGAATCCAGCTGTCCATCTACATCTAGCAAATCTCTTGCCAGATCTAGAGAATGACGTTCACATGAGTGCATATGAATTATCTGACACCTGGAAGGGGCTATCTGGAGAGAGGTGAGAAGACCTAGTCACACACTGAATATTTTAACTTGAAGATGTAGCTGCAGTCATATCACAGAGATGTTTCTGTATTTAATTTAAGAAGAAATTTCAAAATGACTGTCCATTAAATCCTGACATTTTGAGATTTCTTGAGTTCATGTTTTAGGTTGTTTCACCTCAGTTCATCTGTTTTTTGTTTGGTTTTTTTTTGTGTTTTTGTTTTGTTTGTTTTCTGGTGGGGTTTTTTTGTGTATGTGTGTGTTTGTTGTTGTTTTGGGGTTATTTTTTCCTTTCTTTTTTTATTTTTTTCCTTTTTATAAGCAGCATTGTTACTCATGTTTCTCCTTTAGCTACCTTCCATACTTAACACTCATCCAGCTTGCTATCAGTCATTCTGTACTTTGTCCTGATTCATTGCTTACTACAAACAAACCCAGACAGTAATTAAAAACTAATACCTAGATATCTGATAACTTATTTTTCTACAAAGTTCAGACTCCACCATAATGCATTTTTCCTCCCTCTGCACCTCAAAAACTACAAAAGAACTTCTATATCAGCTGTTGGGCTTCTGTGAACTTTCCATAAAGGTACAGCAGGCTGTGCACAAGTATTAGCTCCCTCACGTGGATCTGGTCTTAACTCAAGAATAAAATATTCATCAAATAAATTATTCAAGGAATAATTGTTGGTATTTGTTGAATAATGTATTCTGTTCATGGTGTCTGAATACTACAAGAATGAGGTGAATAAATTATATGACAAAGCAACAAAATCACTGACTTGCATTTGTTGAATAGCATTTTATCTAACCTAAATGTATTTTTAATAAAAACATAGCATAAGGAAACAAAAACTTTTGCCTTGTTTTCCTTTCTGACAAAGAATATGGCTTTAAGTATGTATTGTGATGGTCCTTAAGCTGCACAGAAGATGCTGAGGACTGACAGTTCTAACAATAATATGTTTCATGAAAATTTCCAGAGAACACAAAACACAGTATTTCTTCCCTTGAGAAAACATTTATTTTATTGCTGCTAGAAAGCAGTCTAGTAAGTGGGCCATAGTAATTGTAAAAGTAACTTAAATTCTGCGTATTCAGTATTAGAGTTCCTATGTCCTACACACTCAGCTATTTCACTCACCTTGCTTACTTGTTAGAGTCACATTCTTCACTGCATGAACAAATATTGTATTACCAAAAAAATACAAATGCTTTTATTTAAGGGTAGCACTGAACAATTCCACATGAATAGAAAAGTGCAATTTTCAGCAATGAGCTGTCTAGTCTAGGAAACCTGTGAACCAGGAAGTCTAGTCTGAATACATCAAGTGGACATACAAACTGTGCATGTTGAACAGAACTAAGAGTTGACAGTACTGACTTGAATAATGACAAAATGCAATCGCAACAGAAAAATATAGCTGTTCAGTTCAAGCTGCTTGTTTGTGGGTGGGAGGTTTTTTAAAAGGAACAACTCTACTTGAAAAAGTTTACATTGCCATCCTGTGTCCTGACTAATATTCCTTGAGGCAACGTTTTAACTTCAAAGGGCTGCTAACACCTCCATTTATGCAAAGGAATTTCTGATAGTTCTGATATGCCAGCTTGCTTTCTCTCTTTTGGTTAAACTACAAGTGAACATCTACATGTACAGAGCATTGCACCAATCGATTCTATTCAATAAAATTGCAATATAGCCCTTTAACATTTACCTGGAAACTAGAACAGAAAGGTGTGGTATGGATTGTATGACTCTTGCATGCATGACTTACAACTTACTGATGTTTATGAAGAGACAGTTTTAAACAATCTTTTTATAGTCACACAATAATACAAATTACATTGACTGTTTTCTACAAGCATAATCACAGATTATCTTAAAACATGGAGTTGAAATGTGCTCAGTAGGTACATGTCTGTGTAGACAAGTAGCACAAAAATTTGTTCGTTTTGATTATTTCTTCATCCGTCAATACAAATACTCCCGATATCACTTTGTTTCAGTGTCAGTCAAAGGAGCTTGACGGCTTATTTAAGGTGCTGACAAATCAGTAAAACTCTCATAAATAAACAAAAATTAAGCCCGTGCTTGCAAAGAGCATTCACTCAAGAAATGGGTTTGATTTAAGCACTCAACTGTTTTGCTACATGGGCCCTAAATAAGCAACTGTCATTTTATAGGAAATCATATTCTGATTCGAAAATTTAGTTCTGTGTTCTGTGGGAGAATTTATCTTCCTTGTAAATACGCTTGCTAGGACTGACTGTGTGAATAGAAATGTTTTCTTCAAGTATCTATTCCCTGCCCTCACAACACCACGGGAGAACAGGTTACTAATTACTAGCAATGCTATTGCTGTTAGTGACTACAGCCCTGATTGTTATGAGATTCCGATGGTGTCACAATCCAAGGTGAAGACTTCACCTGGGGAGAGTAGCATGCAAATAATACATGCTATAAAAAGGGGAAGAGCAATACTGACAAAAACAAGGCAGTCTTGTCTCAGAAAAGATTAGGTTTCAAAGCTTTTCGTGCAGTCCAGCAGGTTATTTAACTCTTATTTAGCTTTGAGAGAGAAAAACTATACTTCAATATTTCTTCTTTTTTTTTTAAGACATTGACTTCATTGCTTCTTCCAACACAGAAAAATTGCTGTAAAAGAACACTATTATTTCCATTATTTGACCCATACACGGTCTTATGCCATCAAAACTGGCTTTTACATTGTGCTATTCTTTTGATGCAATAAAAGCAGCCACGTGTAACTTGCTACCAGAGTAGTATAAAATGGGCTTCCTCACTGATAAGACCATTTTTCTTTTCTCGGATCATTGTGCTGAAATGGAAGCTTTTGTTTTATCTTCTTACTTGTTTAATAAATATAGATCTTAAAATGCTTCTCTTTTAAACTTTAATTAGGCTTTGATTATCTTTTTGTAGAATAAATTCACCGGTAAAAGGTTTCTGAGAATATAGCTCGGAACTTACCTTGTAGCTTGTGAAACTGTTCATTTTCTAATATGTTTGAAAGGAGAACACAGTAAAGACTCTTTTGCCCTTGATTTAAATTGTTGAAATCCAACAGATTGGCTTGTATTTTGCAGTTATAAATGAGTACTAAATATGTTCTGAGAAGGAGAGAATGAGTTAGTCATACTGGAAAAGAAAACATAATAAAAAAATATGACTCTGATGAGATTGTGATGAGTGGAGGGAAGAGCCAAAGGAGAAAGATAACAGTAAATAAAATGAAATTATTAAAACAGTATTCGGAAAAAATTAGTAATTAAGAAAGAAATTTCTTCTCAGCCACATACTAATTGGTAGCAATATACTAGAAAGAGGAAAGCTCATAGAGTTTATCTTCCACTCTGTCTTTTAAAATCACCAGAGATATGTATATGTTAGGTTCCATAATATGAAAGCAGTCATTTAACTTCTCTTTACTTTGCAACTGCATCTGGTTCTTTAGAAATCTGCATAATGTTTCCATAATGAGACTCAGACCCTAATATGCCAGATAATTCTTCAGCAAACTTCCTTCTAAGCAGTATATCCAAAGACTGGGAGGTGAAAAAAAATAATAGAGAAGTCAGTGGTCTATACTTTGACAAAACATCTAAATGGCCCAACCTATTTCTTGGCCTTTAGTTTATGCTTTTTCTGCAACACTTACTGGTGGCCTAATACCAATATCTATTATTTGAGTCTCTAGCTTACTAATTTTCTTTTAATAAAATTTTAATTAAAATTTCTGGAGATTGTATATGCCAGACTACGCTAGCACAAGTACAGTGCTAGTTAGTTTCTACAAAGTAGTGCTCGTTATCTGTCCACTGATTCCTACAAGTGGAAAAGTATGGTAAACTAACAAAAATTGCAGGTAGTCACACCATGTCTCTGGCTGAAGTTTATAGAAGGCTGTGGAATCCTACAGAGAAACTCACCTAAAACTCTGCTGGATCTTACACACTTTTAGAGAGAAATGGAAGCATTTTCAACTTTTTTTTTTTTTTCTGTCTGTCTCCTGTTGATCTACATTTTTTCCTGCTCATTTCCTGTGAGACACTGTATTTGAAATGGAAGTTTTGTATGTCATAAGCATAATTATCAATTTTTAAAAGGATTTTGATTTATAACATTTTGTTGCATATTTGGTTCTCAGTAAAAAAGAAACTGAAGTCGTACAGGATTGAAATATCTGAGCTGCTGTAGAGGCAAATTATGCTCCTCTTGAAGTTAGACCCAATGCAGTGTGTGCTCAGTAATCTAAGAATGTTTGACTGGTCTATATGCTGTTACAGCTTCATGGACTGTTTACTCATTGCCTTCAGTCTTCATCATATGACAAATTCATTTGTACTCATTGTTGCCCAACAAAATTATATCATAACTGTATTTCCCCCCAAATGCAAGAATAATACTTCCACAATAGTTATGACCACATTTATTTTCTTTAAAGCACTCATATGAGAGAAATTCTGTTTGTTGGAACATTTGTCAAATGTGAAAGTGCCATGAATATGCATACAAGCATGTATTCACACAAACATTGATATCACATGTGCCTGTGTGACCTTTATGAAAGCTTTCCGTGGGCTGAAAATTGGAAAAGCAAGGAGGCAGGGTTTTGGCAGAGAAATAGCAAGTATGACTTTCTTCATAAAGCCTACAGGAAAATGAGCAGCTGTTGTGGAGGAAGTAAAGGACAATATGCAAACGACCACCAGGGTGAACGTGGATGTTTGCCACGTGATACTTTAAAACTGAGGATCAAGTTGCTTATTCATCTGAATACCTGAACTCAGCCAGACAAGAGAAAGACCATTTAAGGCACTTTCCCTGTTCTTATGTTGTCAAATAACAGAATGACAGAATAATCTGACCTGGAAGGGACCTGAGTCCTACTTTTAAGTGAATAGCTCATACAGGGATCAAACCCACGACGTTGGTGTTATTAGCACCATGCTCTAAACAACTGAGCTAATTCAAATGAAAGGGCAAAGGAGCTTGTAGCTCTGCAGTGGAGGGCTATGATCTCTTCAGAAGGGATAGGTAAGGAAGGAGAGGCAGTGGACTAGCTCTGTGTGTTAGAAAGTCTTCTGACTGCCCAGGCATTAACGACGATGACGATGAAGGTTGAATGTTTCTGGGTAAGAATCAGGGGGAAAGGCTAACAAGATAGATATTTGGCCTAGGTGGCCAAGAAAGCTAATGGCATCCTGGTTTTTATCAGCAGTATTGTGGCCAGCAGGACCAGGACAGTGATCATCCCCCTGTACTCAGCACTGGTGGGGACATACCTTAAGTTCTGTGTCCCATTCTGGGCCGCTCACTTCGGAGATACCGGGGTGCTGGAGCATGTGCAGACAGCAAAGCTGGTGAAGGGTCTGGAGCACAAATTTTATGAGGAACAGCTGAGGGAGCTGGGATTGTTTATCTTGGAGAACAGGAAGCTCAGAGGGTACCATATTGCTCTATACAACTACCTGGAAGGAAGCAGTAGCGAGGTACAGGTCAGTCTTTCTCCAGAGGGACATGTGATTGGACAAAAAGGGCAACTTTAGATTGTATATGAGGGAAAATGTACTCACCAAAAGAGTTGTCAAGTACTGGACAGACTGTCCAGGGAATGGTTGAGTCACCATCCCTGTAAATACTTAAAAGACATGTAGATGTGGCACTTGTGACCATGGTTTAGTGGTAGACTTGGCAGTGCTGTGTTAATGGTTGGACCTGATGACCTTAAAGTTCTTTTCCAACCTCAATGATTTTATTTCTGATCAGTACTACTATGTGAATATCACAATAGTTAGAAATGCTTATTATACTGGCCACATACAGAGAACTGATCAAGCCCTTGGCAATGATATTGTGTGGAGTAGGATAGTGGAGAAAGATGGATGGAGAAGCCAGAGTACAGTGGCACAGGAGGATTAGCTTTATATACCACTCTGATGACAGAATTACTTTCAAGAAAATACTCACCCTGAAAGATGTTATCTGAAGAGTAATTGTAGTTTTAGAACCATGGTAGAGAAACTGGTATTCAAGAAAAAGCGGGAAGAGAAACAAATATCTGTTAGGCAAAGTTAAAAAAATATCTTGCTGGGGACATAAAAAAGTCCTGTTTTGTCATGGTCCATTTTGTCCATGAATAGGACTAGGTACTCAGTAAATTAAACTCTCTTTTATGAGCTCATTAGAAAACAAACAAACATGACAAACAAAGGCTCAATCCACTTTGAACACACTAGTCTAACACATGAATTCACTAATTCATTTTTTAATGAAGTTTCTAACTTTCCTAAGTTATTTAAATCATAATTTGCATCTTACAACTCATAACTCATGCATTTATGAGCAAAATAGTTCCCTAGATGATGGTAATAGTGATGATCCTTCCACCTCTGACACTATACAGGCATCCTCTCTTAATCACACCAGAAATGCAAAAGCCTCAGCAGTCCAGCTGCTGTTGGATCCACTTTGAAAACTTTTAGGGTAAGCAGATGTATTTACAACTTCCAGCCTATAGGCTTGCTCTATATGATTTCCATTAGTTGACAGATTCTGAAGAAAGCTCCAGACAATCAGCGTACAAGGGTTATGCCTGCAGAGGACAGCAAGCTGCACTGATAATGGCTGTGCAGTGACCATTAGCCCTTTCTGGCCAGTGTGTCCCGCCTATGTGTCACCCTCACTTTGACCTAAAGGGGCTGGTCTCACCACACATCAGGCCTTAGCATGAGCTGTGTGTTGGCCAAATTCAGCTGGAGGGGAGTGAGTAGTCACAGTCACAACATGTGTCTGTACCCTTAACCATATCTCCCTGTGACTGGTCTGCAAAGTACAGGTGAAGAGGTAGAAATCTGCTCAAACTGTATAATTTGGTAACTACAGTGTATGACTGTAGGAATGCCCATGTATTTCCTGGAACTGCTGCTTTATTCTCTTAGGAAAGAGCTTTCTGTGAAAGGAAATGTTCATTTCCAACATTTATTCATAGAGCTGCATATATTTACATACATTCAATCACTATAAATGTACAGTTTTGAAAGGGGACTTGTGGAAAAAAAATTGAGTGCACTCTAATGCAATTACTTAGAGTAAATGTATGAAGAAAAATATAAAACTTTAAAACATCCAAATGCTTTCTTGTTCACTCAGGGAAGGAATCACACATTTTGATAATGCTTTAATACATATCATTAAAAAGTGAGATCAAAAAAAGATAAAAAGAAAAAAGCAAATAGGAAAAGAGAGGAGAAGGAAAGGAAAGAGAAACGAAAAGGGAGAAGTGAAGGATTTAGAGTGTTTTCCTGTTTCGAAGTCCTGGTTATCACCTTGTTATACTCTTGGTCTCTCCTGCGTTCCTTGGACAGCTACTCCTCACAAAGATCTCTGCCTTCATATAAAAATTCTATCAGTCAAGGACTGAGAGAATTAAATGAGCTCTGTCTGGAACTTCCAGTAAATTTCCCCTGAACGCCACTTTTAAGGCACAGTTTCAACACACATATGGACTTATGTGCCTAAATGAACCTCCAATTTTTAGTATGGTATAAAGATAGCAGAGGCTGCAATTTTTGTTTCAGAAATTGGTTCATAACACTAGTTAAGTGCATCCTGAAACTCTGGAAAAAATGGCCATTAACTCGTCCATAAGAAGGCCCAGACATTAAAAATCCTGAATTGCTTTCTGAGAGACTAAAGGGAAGAAAAACTTTTATTTATCATTCTCAGCTATTTTTAAAATTCATTCCCATTTGTGGTTGTTAAGCATTTAGTCCGGATCATTTCTGAAAATCCTGGAGTAGTTAATCAATCACACAAAGAAAATGTTGACTGGTTGCCTGGAACAGCTCTCACAAAACACTTATTCTACAGGTTCACCTGACATTTGTTTGCAACAAACAAACAAATGAAGACTATCATCTGTATGGACAGTAGCTTTACAGAAAAAAGATAACACTGAGGGGAATGACTGATTTGTAGGCTATTTTTTCTGTCATAGAGAACAAAGTAAAATCTACATATTGTCAGTCATGTTGATTGAGGGTTAATTTGCCAGCAATTCTTCAACAGATGACAGGAAACATGAAAGGCATGTAGGTAAAAGCTCAGCACATCATATACACATGACTCCATTATATATGCATGTGAGCGCAATTTACCTCTGACCTCAAAGGGATGTGGGAAGCAGAGCATCTTTCATTTGATCTTTGCAATATCTCATTATATCTCCAAGCTTTGTGGTATAGTTCACACACTGAGGGGAAGGGATGCTGTCCAGGGGGACGCTGACAGACTTGAGAGCCGGGCCTGTGTGAAATTCATGAAGATCAACAAGGCCAAGTGCAAGGTCAGGGCAATCACAATCACAAATAGAAGCTTTTTGGAGAAAGGATTGAGACCATCCCTAAGGAAAAGGGCTTGAGGGTGTTGGCTGACAAGAAGCTCAGCATGACCTGACAATGTGTGCCTGTAGCCCAGAAAGTCAAATGGATCGTGGGCTGCAGGAGGAGAAGCATGGCCAGCAGGTTGAGAGAGGGGATTCTCCCTTCCTCTGCTCTGCTCTCATGAGACCCCACCTGGAATTCTTCGTGAGCTCAAGGCCCTCAGCATAAGAAGGAAGTGGATCTGCGGGAGCAAGTCCAGAGAAGGGCCAGAGATGATCCAAGGGCTGGAGCACCTCTTCTATGAAGACAGAGAGTTGGGGTTGTTCAGCCTGGATAAGAGAAGGCTCCAGGGAGACATTTTAGCAGCCTTCCAGTACTTAAAGGGGCTAAAAGAAAGCTGGAGAGTGACTTTTGTGAGGCCATGTAGTGATAGGACAAGGGGTAATGGCTTTAAATTAAGAGTAGATTTAGATATTAGGAACAAATTCTTTAGTGGGAGGATGGTGAGGCATTGGAACAGGTTACCCAGGGAAGTTGTGGATACCTCATCCCTGGAAGTATCCAAGGCCAGGTCAAACAGGTCTCTAAGCAACCTGGTCTAGTGAAAGGTGCCCCTGCCCATGGCAGCAGGGCTGGAGCCAGATGGTCTTTATGGTACTTTTCAAACCAAGTCATTCTATGATTCCATGAGTCTGTGAGCTCTGTGCTTTAGCAGTGAAATCATGAAGGTTCAGTGCAAGGTCCAGCCTTTCCAAACTTTCTGGCTATCACACAGATGTGGTCTCAGAGCTCTGAGAAGACCAGAAGCTCTGCAGTCTCTTCCCCTGCTCTTGGGGTTTGGCTGCTGGTATTCAGGGTAGGTTCTGAGGTGATGGAGCTGTGTAACCTTGTGCAGGCACATAGGTCCTGCTCCTAACTTAGACCATTCTCTGGAAGAGTGTCTCACTCTCTGGGTACTACAGGGAGCAAATAGAAGCCACATAACTTGCTGAGCTGTAACAATTTCTCAAAACAGGATGACGTAACTCCTTCAAAATGTTTCCTGTTTAGCAGATATGAAACTGATTGAAAGTAGAAAGCAACATCTTTAATTTAATAACTATATTAAAAAAAGAAAGCGGGGGGTGTGAAGATAGACGACCATAAAGTCCAAATGATTCTCTTAATAGATCTTGGAAGATATCTTAGCATTTTTGGCATGTAGGAAGAAAACACTGTGTTCAGCAGAAAAAACATTTTTTTTTTTTTTTTTTTTTTTAAGATGAATATCACTACCCATCCAATACTATTCTATGGTTTAATTTGTTTGGGTTTTAAGATCAAATGCTAATTATTATGTCTTCAGAAAACCAAATCAGTTAAAGTTTTTCACACATTTACCATAAAGTTAATGAATATAGAAAAAACATAAGAAATAAAGGATATAAAACTTTCTGTATCAAAATTTTGTGTTGGTTGACAACTACTTAATCTTAGTAGAAAATATATTTAGGGATGTAATTTCCATTAGGTGATTACTTCAGTACTTAGGCTTTTCAATGAAAAGTGTATTGTTGGTCTACTATGTGGCCTAGAAACAATGCTTAATACCTTACTCAGAGGAACAGATTCTTAATATCAAGTTTTTTCTCTGGTTTAGTGCAAGCAGAAATACTTTCAGTCATGTCTTCTCTGCCACATAGACCATTGTAGGTTTTAAAGTCTTCATGCTGTGAAAAATGATTATGGCACAATTTCTATAAATTGCATCCATACCAACATCAGTGCTTTTAAACATACCATATTAATAAGCATAAAAGAAGATGGACAATAGGTCATGAATAAATAACATTGCAGAGAAAAAGAAGAGTTCTTTTGCAACCAGTAAATATATAAAAACTTCCATCAGCATGAATATTACACTGTGTCCAAGGCTAGGAGGAAAGAAAAAAAAAATCACATTCAATAATTATTATTTGCTCAAAATTAATCCTGAGACCACATAGTATAAGGCATTATGAACATATATTCATTTCAAAGCTCACTGTAAACAGTGGCATTTCAGATATCAGTACACTGGAACCGCTAGAAATTCTACTTAAGTTCAAAGCAAATACTAAATATGTAATTGTAAAACTTTTGTAAGATTTCCTCATGCCTGTGATAATTGAATCTACTGCAATAGACTATGAGAGCTAAAAAGAAAAGCAAAAAAAAAAAAACCCAAACCCAGATAATTTAAATCTTATAGCTAAAAATTACAGTATGAAATAAATATCACATATTTTCAGTACAATGGGGACCATGTCCACGGGAATACTTCTGATTGCCACCTAGAATTCCACAGAATCCGAAGGAGCTCCTGGGAGATTATCTTTGTCTTATGGCTCAGAGAAATCCTACGCAGTCATGAAGTAACTTCTTGCAAAAGTAAGTAGGGTCTTCAGCAGGTTTTGAAAATATTTATATTGCTTCAGAATTTATTAAACTTTTCAGACTGTCAAAAAGAAAATTACATATTTAGTAAAAACAGGGGGAAAGAAAAAAGAGAAAAAGAAAAAGGAATCCTAATGTACTCCACTGAGACTTAGAATTAATGCTGGGATTCCTTATGCAATCGAAATAGCTAACAGTTCCAATATATGAGAAACAAAGGCCGTCAGAAATATATCTTTCAAATTAGATTCTGCGTGATTCTATGTATATATGAACTAATTTATTGTCCACATTTTAAAAGATTTAATGTGTTTAATGTGGGCTAAAAGGGAAAAAATTATACTGAATATATAACAGGTTTTTCAGATACTTCCAGAAAAACCCAGAATTCAGAGGAGATTTTTCTTTGAATGCTAGTTGGTGCTTAGTTTAGGCGCCTGTATTGATAAATAACTTTTAATGGAGAACTGTCATAGAGACAGTTCCAAATCTAATACTGAACTAAAACAGGAGTTGCATGCAAAATTCTGCAAGTAGTGGAATGAGACAAACAATGACATAAGACCAGGTTTTCTGCAGATGCTGATGTCACTTATGATTACCAAGGTGTGTCAATAGTGGAGATGTGAGACTATAAGAAGTTAAATCTTGACACAGATTTTGTAATACTCTGTAGCTGTGCATGAAATTATTCCTGAATAGAAAATTATGGATGAGCTATTATAGAACTTAGGTTGTTTGCATGGACATGTCAGGAGTAAATTGACTCCAATTTTGACTAACAGAAAGCTAACAGCTAATGGGAGAGCAATTTCTGTGTGCCATATGGGCACTTGAATATTTTCTAATTTCTTTCTGTGAGTATTATCTGTTCCTTTTCGTATGAGCACATTGTGTTATAATTATTAGTGCTCCTTCTGGATGAAATAAACAAAATATGATTATTGGAAGGTTAAATGAGAAAAAAAGACAATGGCACCCTCTCTGCAGTGGAAATTATACCAATGAATCAGAAAGGAAGGTGATGCTCATTTTTTCAAAATACATTATCTGTGAAGCATTGCAAATTGGGAGTCAGGTGTTTTGGTGTGCATTCAGGTGGAAGATTCTGGAGGAGTTAAAACTGGTCTCCATTTCAGGAAAAGGTTTCTGCTCATTTGACAAAGCCAGTTTAACAAGGAGAACCCGTTTTTGTGCATTTCTCTGCACAGCCCACAGCTTACTTAGAAACTCCTTGCCACAGACCCATATGATTTTTCCTTTTCCCCGTGGAATGGACCATTGTGAACTATAATGGCTAACAAACAGCAACATTGAACAAAAGTTGTGCTATGAAACCTAAAAAGACACGAGACGTAATATCATAAAAATCAGCTGTCTGGGGGACAAATTTTGGAGAAGGCAGTCACTAAGTACCAGGTACTCCATAGGGGGACATAAACCAGCATGAATCCCAGTACAATGTAAAAAAATAGGAAAACAAAGGAACTGTTATACACAAGCATTTATGCACTTACTTAAATCCCATTTGCTTCACTAGTAAATTATTAAAAACTTCTAAAAGGAGATGATATTAGTAATATATTTAAAGTTTAGCTCATACTTAAAGGATTTTCAGTCTAGAGAAACCTTGGGAAGTCCTCATAGCCGAGATATTTGGACTGTTCAAAACAGTGCTAGACTGCCAGTTAAAGACAATCAAGATCTCATATAGGTAGCTTGATTACAAATGCATAAGGATTACATTTTTAATAACACATTCATCTTCAAGGAAATTTCAAAATATATTTAAAAACTGAATTGCATTTAAGCTTCATTTTAAGAGAAGAATAAGTTTTTGAGAGTAACAAAAGTTATGTTCAGTAAAAAAATAATTTATACGCCCTACTTAGAGACCTCTTATATGCCTAAATAATTTAAACTATTTATAAATGAGAATGTCTTCTGTGTATGCTTCAATTATTACTTTCAGTATATTCTCTCTTTTTTTCCTGTAGCATGCTGCATATACTCAATATGTCTCCCATGCCTATTATCACTGTTCTTGTATAATAAACTTCTTATCTCTGAGAATATGACCTTGACACTGTGAAAAAAAAAGCCTTTTAAAGAATAGCTCAATTAAAATCTAATACCTCTGTTTAGGATTTGATTTCATTACTATTCATAAGACCATGCAACACTATTTGAGTCATGAGTTCTCATGCAACTCGAATACTCGTTTCAAAAGGAGTCATTACAAAAATAATTTTTATTCTTCTCCCTGCCCTATTGATTTTCAGTCACCATGGAGCTCTCTTTGTCGACTTTGCAAAGGTCTCTGTTGAAAGTTCATGCTATTGTTGTGATAATAATTGTTGATCAGGGTCCATTTGGAACAGGTAAATTTAAATGCAAGGTAGGTAGAGGTGGGTAGTAGTAAAAATGCATGCAAATCACAGAACGACTTGGGTGGGAAGGGACCTTAAACATCATCCAGTTCCACCCCACCCTGCCACAGGCAGGGACACCTTCCACTAGACCAAGTTGCTCAAAACTCCATCCAGCCTGGCCTTGAACACTTGCAGGGATGGGTCATAAATCATAATCTTAATTAATACACCCAAGGTAAACTAAATCTCAAGTGCAAATTTTAAATGGATAAATATCATTGCAGATATCTGGAATAAGTGGTACAGTGGATAAATTGTAAAATTTGTATCAATACTCATCATGCCGAGTGTATAAACACTTGATTTAAGAGCTACATATATGATAAATATTTACAAGGGACAGTCATTCAGGTAGGGACTAAGTTTCCAACCTGCTCTCAGCCATATGGAAAACTAACAGGTTTAATGGGAAAGAATTAGAAAAATTGAGATACATAAAAAGGGAGAAAATGCAATGCAGAGGAATATAATTGACATGATAGCTTTTGCTTGTTAAAAAGAATTGATTTTCTAGACAAAGAAATTGAAAAATATCTATAGTATTTTCAGCCAAGCATAGGAAATTGATGCTGTATAGTAGACTACTTGTTAAACTGGTTTAGAGTAGTAAAAATTGAATGGTGAACTGGGAAGACATTAAAGGGGAAATTATAAGAGGTTTTCTCAGAAATAAAAGAGGTGACTTTTTTTTTTCCCCCTCCCTGATCAGTCTTGATATCAAACTTAGCTGGTATCTGCTGGTATCTGCTTTAGTGACTTTGCCATAAGAATGTGCTATTAAACTGAGTATACAACACTGTTAGAAGGCAGAAGCAGTGCAGACAATGAGAAATAAACCACAGGGACCATGCAAAGACCCAAAAGACTGAAATAAGGTATGTTGTAAGACAATTAGTGGTGTAAGAAAGCATGATGAATTTAGTTACTAACAAGAATTATCACTGCAAACAATATTTGTTGGGTGAAGATGATGCTTTTAGTTCATAACCTGTTTGATGTGCATCATCAATCTGATGCAAGAACACACAGTACAAATAAAAACTTATAATGTATCACTCAGGGGATATTTACTGACAATAGGCAAGTGTTCAAGGAGAGCACAGACAAGACTTTCTCTTTGTCTGACTGTGTACGACTCATTATCAAAAAGTAGGAACTCAGTGAAAGAGGTGTGAAGAAGATCTTGAAGAATGATCAGAGCAGAAAAAGTGAAACAGAAGAAAATGCCTTGTTTAGAAAATCAGACACCTAGGGCCTTAATACTTTTGAATGTGAAGATGGGAGATGCTTGACAGTGACCCAAGTAGCCCGGACTCATCCACTATCCTTTATTCCTTTCACTGTACATACGTAATTGTGGTCTGTATAGCTGTTTCTGACATAATAAAAACCAGTTTTCACCTCTGTGTCCAGCTCAGAATCACTGAGCCACTTTCCTTTTGTCTTGCGACTGAGAAGTTCCAGAAAAATAAGAAAAAGTCTAGTTTTCAGGCATGCCCAGCAGAACTTGGAATAACTGGATGATAACGTGGTTTGTAATTTTTTATTTTTTTTTTTTTGTAAGCTTTTTCTTCATGATATTAAAGAGATTGTGGGTTCACTACATTATTTAGGAACTTGGGTATCTGGTGATCTCTGTCAGATTTTGAGTTGCATAGGGCACAATGGATAACATTGTCTAACTTTGACATTTATTTCTATATAAATTATATTATTGATTGTAAAATTAACATGAAGCACTAGATGTCTGTGAAATACTTTTTCTTAATCTGAAGGGCTGTAGCACTAAAATACTCTTCTTAGATGATCCTTTGAGTTTAGCTAGAATTAATGTTGTCAGGATTATCATCTGATTGGTAGTTTCACACTACCCATTTCTGACATTTCTCTGGTGTTATTTCATTTTGGGTTCAGTGGCACTTGAACAAAGTGAAGTTTAAAATTATTTCTGATGTCTCAGCAAAAGGAAGGTCAATAAGCTGTTGAAGAAAACGTGCAAGTCAAACATGCTGCAATATAAATTTAAATATCTAGAAACAAATGGAAAGAATACACTACCATACACTTTTAGCTGATGACAACAACAGTTTCAGTAGTGGAAAAAATAACCTAATTTTTTGAAGTAAACAACTGAAAAGCTTCTGCCTCTGAAAGAGCACTCAGTGCATCTTGTCTGGAAAAAAATTGTCTATCCTAAACAATCAACTTTTATGCCTCTACAGAAGGGAGTCCTTTTTCAGTGATCACTAAGTAATACCATGGCATAAAGTGAGGGTGCAACACTGAACTATTTGCTTGATTATTTCAGATGGGTCAGTGATTGGAGTTTCTTTTTTGAACAACGGGCAGACCTGACAAACTGCAGCTTAGTATCCACTGAGTCAGTGAGAAGGTTGTTACAGCCTTGTAGAATCTTGATCCTTAAGAATAATATTGCTGCCAACTTAGAGGAGATAAGGAAGGAAATAAAAAAAAAAAATCGGAAAGCAGATATTTTATAACAAAGGGTTCTGCATTTTCTGGATGTGCTCTCCTACCAGCTATGAAATTCCATAAAACAAGGATTCTTAACATATATAACACTTGCAGAATTTTAATAATTGTATTTTTGCCTGTAGTAGTGACATAATACTATATCATATTTATGGATTTTAGCTTCATATTCATATTCTTCATTAATTTTTATGCAGTCTTGGGTTAATTAATCTAAACCTCTATTTACATATTACAGAACTACCATAATTTATTTCTTTCAAATCACAGAGGATTTTTTTTAACATGATGGGAAATTGCATGTAATGAAAATGCTGGTAGTACTAAAAATACCTGCAGAATAGTTTTAAATAAAAATTAGAATACTTTAAATCTTCCAATATTTAGTGCTGTAAATCATTAAAAGATAGAGCTGATGTGTCTGTTTCTGATAAAAATACCAAGCAGGATGAACCCCCATCATTTTTTCATTCAAATTTTATATTTGGATTTGGTTTTGTTTTGGTTTGGGATTCTTTTTTTGTTCTTGTTTTGGTTTGTTTTTTTTCAATAATGAGAAAAATATCTCTACTTGCAAAATCCTCAATACATTTCCATCTTTAAGTCTTTTTTAAAGCTAACAACTTAAAAGTCATCACAGAGATTTTGTGTGTATCTGCCTGTCTGTCCTTCCAATTCCTTTACGGAGTTTAATCTTGTTGATTGAGTTCTACAGGGAAAGTAAACATCTCAGACCTATGAAGTTCCTTCAAATGTAATTAAATATAGCAGCTAGGTAGAGCACAGAAACGTCTCACATCCTGACACTGAGAAAAATACTTCAGAATCCAGTTGTTCTCAGACAGTAGGCAATCCTCTCCATGCACAGCCACCAGAAATGCCTGCAATTGTGAAAAATCTTCATTCAAACCCCATACATCCTTAAACATCAAATTAATAATATATGAGATGCAGAACTATAGTAAACTTTTCCTTAATTTTCAGATTCCTGGTTTTGCAAGTTTCCTTCACCTTATTATGTTATTTCTGTGTAATTTAATGAACTGGGGATGCCAACAACTGCAAATTTTCAGGTTTATGTTTTTTTACTGAAAAATTCAGGTTAAAGTCAACCTGTGCTCCAAGGTGTTAGGCAAGGCAAATGTTTTCAAGTTTCTCACTTCTTGCCACACAATTCCCCTATTTCTACCATTCAGTGCCATCAGCAGGCTGTACTACAGGTACTGGTTATCTGAGCCTGAAGCCAGTCTGCAAAGATAAATCCACACCATGCTGATCAGTGCTGAGCCTAGAAAACAGTTTGTCAGCCCTCAACAAAGCTGAGGCAGCTGAGTTTTTTTCATTTATAAGAAAGACTTACAAAGTAGACAAAGAATTGTTTGTTTGTTTGGTTTTTTTAAACAAAGAAAAACACCTATGAACAATTTCAGAATAAGGAATTAACCCTTTGAACACAGTGTGTGAAATTTTTGTCTTTCAAAAATTAAATAAATAAGTAAAAGGATAGAAAGAACAGTCATTCCATCAGCAGCACAAAAATGCACAAAATAAAACACTTAACTCTATATACCAGACTAGTCACTTGTAAATGGAAAGTCAGAATCTACCTGCAGCTGATGCTACAGTCATTAGTATGAAAATATGAGTCACTGAAACAGAGCTCCTAGCTTGGTGCTGCCAGAAGTCACCCTGTGACAGCAGCCTCCTGCCCAGACTGAGCTAAGCATCCTTTTTCCCTTGGGACTCTGGGGAAAAGGGTACCCAGCAGCAAGGGATAGCCAGGGGTGGCAAGCAGGGACCCCTGATTTGGTGTCTATGATCTCACAGTGGGTTTCCACTCTGCACAGGCATGAGGGTTTGCATGTGGCACCCCAGGCACACACACACCTGGATCACCCACATCTCCCAAGGGAGGGGGATACAAGCAGTGATTGCACCCCCAATCACCCAAGAGAGGGATGATGGGAACCTGTGAGGGGTTTGTGTGCATGCAAACTGTTCGCATACCTGTGTAAACGAACATGTGCAAATGTGATTATACATTTTTTAATTAGTTATAAAAGGATTTTATAACTATTTATGTGTGGAAAATAGTCTACATACATTAACATTTTGAAGGTGTGCAGTATTATGTCTTACGTGTTGCATTGCTGATATTGATCCTTAATGTATAGTTCACCGATTGCCAGTTAATTACATGCCATTAGTAATTCAATTAACTGCTTCGATCCTGATCTGATTTAGGCAATATGAATTTTTCCCTGTGACATAGGCGTAATGGCAGCCCATCTTGATTAGTTTAGATAGATGTGCAAAAATGTATATAAGTGATCCTGACTGAAATACACATTCATTCTATTTTTTATTTGAATGGAAACCTATGTTGCCAGAGTGATTAATTTCTTCCTAATTATATCATTATTTTGTTAGGCAATATAAGTAAAACAATCCTTGAAGCCAGAAATAATTTTTAAAATATAATTAATTGACCTACTACCTAAGATTGAATCAAGTAATTATTTTATTGACTATAAATCCAATATGTGCTGTAATGACCCTTAGCTTTTCATGGCTAGGATCTCATAATCCTACACTCTAATGAAGAATCAATGTCATTGCTTTTAAAATCTATTTCCCTCTTTTCAGAGAGGACAAACAAAGAATGAATTTTTAGGACCTGCACTTTCCACTTTAAATTTGGAAAAAAAGTATTTATAGGTGGTAAGTAATCCCTCCCAGTTCTGCAGAAAAGCCCTTCATAAGTTTTTAGTGCAATATTTGTTTCATCAGGCTTTACACACCACACTCACCTGACTGCAACTCCCTCTACAATCCATGTGGAGAGACACCTGAAATGCTGCAGAGGCTCTCCCTTTGAGGAGTTGTGTGATCTGGACACTGAGTCCTGATGGAGCGAGGAAAATCTGGCTGGCCACCTTCATGGCTGTCTGTAGCAATATCCAAAATTTCAGAAAAAGCAAACTTTGAGGAGCACTGATTGTTACTGAGTTAATGTATAATCTTGCACTTTAGAGGGTTAAACATACCATTTGTTCTGTTAAAGGGGATGGAGGAAAAGAAGTAGCAAAAACTTAACATGACTGTGTGATCAGTGAAGGCAAGAAAAATGATGGTCTGAGAAACAGCAAGTGGAATGATGTTAGGATACACATGAAAAAGGTGTTGAGATATTCAGAGGACTGAATCCTTGGAGCTGCAAATATAGAGAACATCTTCACTTTTGTTTTATCTCTGACAGGTTCTTTCTTCATTTGTAGATCAGCTGCTAAGAAAATGCATCTTTTTAAAACACTTCTGGGTTTCAGGAGTATATATGTTCCTTCTCTGAAAAGTGGCACTGCTCCCAGGAGTTGGGTCAGAGAAGAAATGGGGAATGATTTATCTCTTCACTTTGCAAGGATTTTTTTTGCCTTTCAAGTTATCATAAAACACCACCTGCTTTCTTACTTCTAGTTCTCCTGCATGTGAGTAAGACACTACTATAATTGGTAGAGCACATAGAGCTGCTGGTGCTGGGACATAATGGGATAGAAACTTAAGTTTGGCATTAAGGGATATATCCAGGGAGAAATCAAAATGCATTTCACTTGTAAGAGAGAAGCAGTAATATGTTTATAAATTATATAAACCAGCAATTTTATACAGTTTGACAGGAAATGTAAGAGTGGTTTAACAAAATTCAATTACAAGGTGCACTTGATTATTTAATGCTTAGAGAACAGGGTCAGACAAATTTGTCAGGGAGATCCTCCCATTAAGTCATGTGGATCAGAAGAACCCTCTGACATTCTAAAATCCTTCTCAGAAGCAAAGGAGTTTAGATGCAGCTGAATTCAACCTTAGTCTCAGCCTTGGTCAATGGTTTATGTCTGAAGAATTATATCTGCACGATCTGTCCTTTATATCACTTACTTAAGATTTTCAGCCCACTTATTCCCACTTCACTTATGGAGTATCTGACAAAATAAGGATTCTCTCAGCCTCAACAAGTAACCTTGAGAGGTGTTCCTGCTCAAGGGGAGATCCTGGTGTGCAGCCCAATGACAGCCAGGGGACTTCAATAGGCCCTGGTCTTTCCACTGTTTATGGAGTAAGATAATTGACTCATGGTCATATTTGCATACCGACTACACGTTAGCTTCTTCTAAACTTGCCTTAAGTCAGACCTTGTCCAGCACTGTGGTTGAGTGGGTGCACTGCTCAGATTAGCTCTTGGCTGTTGTGTTGTTATCTGTGATCCCTGAATCCACTTTGAGCTGGATACAACCAGCATGACCAGTCCCATCCTTTACAACTGATGCTGACCAAGACCATGGTATGTGGTCTAAACTTTCAGGATTCCTGAGAGAAATTTTTATACTCTGACTGTGAAGAGCACACTTGGATTTCTCTCTCCTCTCTTGCCCTGTTTCTTTCATACACTCAGTTATGTGGGTTTTGTGTCTTCTCTGCAGGAAGTTTAGGACATGCACCTTAAGAACTGAAAAATGGCTACTCCTCATGCTGAGTAAACTAGGAGAAAGCTTGTAGGTGAAACCAAGTTGCTATTGATACTGATTATTATTTCATCACAGAAAAACTTATTGATTTCCAGGCAATTTCATGTTCAAAAAGCTGTACAAGTTGGGATCTATTTATTAGATGTGAATTCTGGAATAGTTACAAGTAAAAAACATTTCATCTAGCAAGTTCTGCTGAAGGACATGGAGTACCTATAAATTGTCATGTATCTCCTGCATAGAACATTTCTTCACCTACATGTTTTGTCACCATTGCCACTGAAGACAGAAATTTAAGCTTCTGTAAACATTTGATGCATTTAATCATAATCATAGTAATAATGGGCTATCAAATTGATTACATCATTCACAGTCACTGAAGTTTGTCCTCTGGCCTTGACAAAAGTCCCTTCCCTGTCAAAGCAGTTGTATCCTGAACCTCAAATACATCTGGTACATGTGAGATTAAGTATAGCAGGACCAACATGTAGACTCAGTGCTTGTGTGTTGCTACTGGGAGTGCGTGTGGAAGGTAAATAGTGATGGATAGCTGTAGAAAAAATAGATGCATCTCCTCAGGCTGAATCTATTGGCTCACCCCCAACAGTGGTAAGAAATGGGACACATCAGTTGTCCCAATACCTGCTCACTTCCTCTTCCTGAGCTTGGCTATTTCATATTGCTGAGAAGCACTGATTTATGAAGGTTATACATTGTGAAAAATTAGTACAACTGAAATAGGAGCAAGATCACATTGCTGTCTGAAGGTGTAGAAAAGTCCTGCCAGACAGAGTCAGAAAGGGTCAATATCAATAACTCTTCAAACAATATTCAACAGGTCTCCAAGAAATATCTTTAAAATCCAAAAATATGAAAGTTCAATTTTGCAGCTCCTGTCTTCCACTGAAACAAACAACCCTAAAAATAAGAATGGAAAAATTTGATTAGTGACACACCAGTACATAGAACAATAACTCTTCTTTTAGAAGATGACTGTTGTTTGGGAAATGGAACTTCAAGTCCTCAAATATCTTTTTAATGAAAAATTTCTATCTCATTCTTGCAATTAAATTCACAATGATTGTTAATATGTTAAAATGTATATGAGAGACTTCAATTCCTTCCATATAATCAATATGTATGTTTTAGTTTTATTATGAATATGTAGACTAGCTATGATGATATATTTACTTTATTTGTAGGCCTTCCTTAGTTACAACTCCTTTTTCTTTTTCTTTTTCTTTTTCTTTTTCTTTTTCTTTTTCTTTTTCTTTTTCTTTCTCTTTTTTTTTCTTGGTTTTTTTTTTTTTTTTTTTTTTTTTTCCCTCCCTCTAGAATAACAGAAAGAAGTAAATTGCTCATAGTGCAGGAGTCAGAAGTGAATGTGGAACTGATTTCATTGCATTTCTTTACAGGGTCCTCTTATCCATTGCTTTACTTTATGTTTCAGGCTGAAGTTGAAAAAGCCTCAGTGCCTGTTTCTCTCTGTATCTTTGGAGCACAAATCAGCATTGCTCTTTATCTATGAAGCATTAAGAGGAGAAAAAAATATATGTCCGTTATAACATTGCAAAATGGTTTGTGATTGCATCCAGACATTGTGTCATAGATACCTCTACAATCCCCATGAAACCCTCTGGCAAGATGGGACACAGCAGTGTCGTCTGTTTGGTCTAGAGGACAAAGAAAACAAACTGGCATTATCTATGAATGGCAAAAGTTGGATCTAGTGAAATAATTTATGTATAACAATTACAAATATAAAAATCCTGATAAAATTTCCTTGTATAAGTGATATAAATAGCTGAAATAAAGCATTGTCACTTAGTCTGGTACTACTCTGACACGTAATGAGAATCTCTATGCAATGCAAAGAAATGCCTTCACAGATGGGTAAGATAATGTATGCACAATAGTCCATGGAATCAGTAATTTTCTTAATTAGCTCTTATAACAGAGTACCTTTGCATTTAGGCAGCTCAGAGAAGTGTTTGTATGGACAAGCCAGAAGTTTTTTTTCTGTTCATGAAGTGCTCACAAACAGGAGCCATGTGGAGTTACTTCTGTTGGAAATCTAGTTTGTAGCTCTAGGCGTAAGATTATTCTTTCTCTTACTATTTTAAATTGGAAAAAAAATTAATTCAAAGCTGTTCAGAATGCCTGGAAGAGTAGGATGAGTTGATATTAACAAGATTCTTCTGTTAGACACGAAGCTAGACACCGTTGATAACCACTTCATACAAACCACTGAGGCACTCTAAATTGGGAGGTAGTTTAAGGCTTTTCTGTTAAGGAAAAAATGTAGTAAGTAATTGCTCTAATTTTAAATCAAGAAATAAGCTTCTGACTGTTACATGTGTGAAAGGGAAAGAAATTGATGTTTTATTGGAATAATTAACAAAAACACTGAAAGAAAGAGTTTACACTTTTTTAATAAATTAAGAAAACAACATCACTTGAAAAGATTGAGGGTCTGCTAAATTGGATGCAGTATTTGTCTTTTCCCCTCTCATTCTCCTATTTTGCTGTTGAAAGCAGTTAAATGGATGTGATACTTCTTCACATAAGCCAAAAATTTCAGACTTCAAAATTTTAAGCTGGAGATGTAAATCTGTATTTAAGCACCTGAACAGAACCTTCAGATACTCAACCCAGTTAGCATCCCTGAAAAAGCAGTCTACTCCTATTCAGTGCCTAAAAGCAGATTTAGAAACCTACATTTATCAAGGAAAAATGTAGCAAATATTTTAGTAAGGACAAGAAGAAAACAAGAATCTGTAAGTGCAGTACGTTACCTGGAAAGAGTACGTTACTTAACAAGACGACAGAGTTATTGACAGGCGATACAAAAAAAGTCAAAACATTACTGAATTTCCTGCTTCAGCCTTCACTGACAATAACAGTGTTCATCAGGCAGCTCATTACGTCACTGTGAACTACAAGGGGTAACATCTCAGGCCACAAGAGCAGTGAGAAGAGCCAATTAGAGAGCAAGTAGATAAGTTTGAACTGTCTGAGCTTGATGAAATTCACTTTATGGTACTGACTCAAACAGTCTCAGGGTCAGCAACTTTGTGAACTCATAAGGACTAGCGAGGTTTCAGAAGCCCAGAAAAGGAAAATGTATTGTCTATTTTTAATGGGTGCAAGGAGCAACCTAGCAGCTGACCTTCAGTTCCTGTGAAAATACAGGAATAAATAATTGAACTACATGTATACAGCTAGTACATGCTTATAAGGAGATGAAGAATATCCAAGAACAAATCATGTCACAGCTATTCATCTTCCTTCTGTGGGAAGTTAAGAGCTTTCATCAAAAAAAAAAGAAAAAAAAAAGAGAGAAGAAACAGAGATCATGTGGCTAAACTTCAGCAGGTCTGTCTTAAACAAGCTAAAGAAATATGGCACTGCTGGAAGGGAAGGATATCATACTGGGGAAGTAGCTATTAAGGTTCACTGCCAAGTTGAAAGGATGCTGTAAGTGGAATTTCACAGGGTCTGTCTCCAGCCTGCCACCACTCGATATTTTCCTTAATTATTTCAAAAGCATGAAGTGTATACTTATTTAATTACTAATCAGTGCCAAGCTAGGAGGGGCTGCACTAAGATTTGAGAGAAGGACTAGAATATAAAATGAGGAAGAAAACCTAAAAATTCAAGACAGTTCAAATAGGAGGGAAACAAAATGTTTCTTCCAAGGAGTAGCAGGAACAGGACTGGGACCAAGGGTGACCACAGCAAATGTAGGTTGCTGGCCTGACTGACCTGGGTGCAGTCCTGCAATACTCAAGCAGTGTTACTGTGCAGTAACACTGTCTAGTGAAAGTCTGGTGAGCATCAGGCAAATACAAAATGTCTGAAGTCAACTGGGAAGCTAATTGAACAGGTCAGGATGGGCAGGGGACAGGACAGGATACACACCTGCCTACACCATGCCAGGCTAGGCCTGAACTCTGAGCTCCTGAGCCAAGGGCTGGAGACCTGGCAGGGCTGCTAAGAGAAATTCAGAACTACTAATGCACTTGGGGTCTCTCTAGAAAGCCTGACCTATTGAAGGCACTCAGATGGCTTTCTCTAGGAAAAAAAGATTTCTTAAAGGAGGGATGATAACTTATCTTCAACAAATCAGTATAGAAAAAGAGACAAATTAGTTGTCTCTTTTACCATTGTACAGTCAGAAGCAGTGGACTTAAAATGAAGCAGAGGAGAATTAGTTTAAACATAAGGGCAACATTTTCTAACTACAAAAATAAGCATTGCTGAAAGAGATTTTGCAGAGAGTAAAATCTCCCTCATCCATCAGAGTTTTTCTAAGTATAGTTGATCATGGCTTGAGACAAGAAAATGGGCTGAGTGACCTTTAAGGCCCTTCTAATCCTGTTTTCTCTGATTCAGTAACAATGTTGATGAGCATACTCCATGGAATATGTATCTATAAGTAATCAGTGAAACGATTTGTAGAATAAGGTATTAATGTAACACTATAACTCTTTAGTCCTAAGTGGTTTGAGTAAACAGAAATAGAATTTACATTTTATACCACAATTATAAGTCATCTAGGAGAGCTGCTATTTATTAAATTATAAGATGCAATTATTGATACTGAAATATCTACTTCTAAGTGACACGTTTTGAAAATAAGCATTAATGCTTTTCCAGTGTCTTCCATAAAAGCTTTCAAGATCACAAGGAGCTCTAGTCAGAGCAGAAGACATCTTGTTTAGTCATGTGTAGCTAAATACTGTACAGATTGAGGATGTGGATTTAAAGACAACACAGAGCCTGATTCAAACAAAATTAGTGTTAATCATTTGTGGATCATTTTAAAGTGATTTGCTCTGTCTACTCAGCTTTGTCTACTTGACTGAATTTAATACTGTTGACATTTCTACACTCAATTTTAAAATTCCCATTTTTCTCTAACTTGCTTTTATGGTAACTTAAATAAAGAGCAGCTAGTGATACCCAAAGCTTGAAACAGAGATGGGGTGACATTTGCCTTATGAAATATGAAGCACTGTACAAAGTGTACATAATTAATATATAGCAGAATCAGAGCCTGGAAGACCTTGATCAACCAAATTGCAGTTTTTTATTTATTATCTAATTCAATCTATTATTGTGGCCAACATATACTTACTCATGGAGCTTATACTATACATTAGCCATGTTATGTAACCAAGAGCTTGCTTAACACATAGCCATCCTTCATGAAACAAAACTGTAACTTCATTCTCAATAGCTTTGCATATCCAAAATGCAGGCATTCAAGCTAAACAGGAAGTACTTCATCTGACCACCCATGAATGGACTCTGGGACAATATGAATAATTCTATCAGCTACACTAAATAATCTAACTAGGGCTTGATTTAGTTACCTAAAAGTAGGTATTTAGTACCATGGAAGATGCTCTGGTCTCTGCTTGTCTTCGTGCCAGTTCAGGTGGCTATAGGCCTCCTACAATTCCTGTGCCATATCAATAAGCTTCATGTAGGTCTGAGCCCTCCATGGCAGAAATCTCAAATAGCATGTGTTTTGACAGGTGAATCAAGTGCTATACCAGTTCAGTCTTAAACACCCAACAGTTATTTTGTTTTTAGTTACCAACATCTCAATGCCTTAACCTGAAAGGAAAATCCTGTGCTAGTAGATTGATTCAGTTGTTTAAATGTAAACCTCCAGTGCTGTTTGGAACCCTCTGTGATATCAGACATGTGCATAAGTTGGTGAGAAGATTGCACCCACCTGGACTGACAACTGGAATGGGACTTTACATAGCCCACATATAAAGTTAGAAAATATATATTTGTCTAGAGAATTGCTAGATGTGTTGAGAACTCCAGGTTGAGAAAATATCGTAGTAAGCCCAAATTTTATTTTATAAAATCCCACCTATCAGATAATCCAAATTGGAATAGCCAAGCTCATAACCATATTTTTCTTTCCTGTTTTTATTACTAGTCAAAATATAAATTTTTTTTCATATCTGTTCTCTCTATAGGAACCATGGAGAAAACAAAATTTATTACAAAGAACAACGGAGTCTGGAGAAGGACTGCAGCCTTGCTTTTTCCTTCCTCAGAATCTGTTTGCAGATGATATATAATACATGTATTACACATGTTATGTTAGCATTGCAGCAGGAGAGGTGGTTATAGCCCATCTAGGTGTCTGTCTATACAAACTCTTTGCTTGTAGAGCAGATTTCATAAGCTGTCTTGTATCACTGCCAGTTTACAATGTGCTTAGTTACACTGAAAGGGACTTCAGTCACTCATGCAAAGTATCTACTTTCATAGTCCAGCTACTGGGATACTATTTCCTAATTATAACTCCCTCAGCTATGCACAGAATAAGCTTCATCTTCTCTAAATTTGGGTCTCTGTAGATGCTTACATGTGTATTAATCACCTTGGTCTGCCTCTGTGATAATAGAGAGAGAACAACCTCATTTGGACAAGTTTCATCTGCCCTGTTTCAGGTATCTGCCTTGGGATAAGACAGATCACTTGCAGAAGAACCTACTTGTTTACCTTATTAAGAAAAGCCAGAGAACAAACTCAGAACCAGACACTTGCATTTAGTAAATAATCTTTCATGACAACTGCCTCTAGCCACTTGGTTGCAAAGCAGAAGAAAGCATTTTAAAATGCCAAAAAAAAGTGACCAAAGTTCACCTTATTCCATTTTCCATGGAACTGGATGGAGGGTATTTATATAATCAAGTATCATGTCTCACCTTGGGATTGAATAGTGACTTGCTGCAGTTCTCAATCTATATTATGGTTGAGCCTATATTATAAAATGAACATGACTAAATTATCTGTGTGCCACCTATGTTCACTGTCCTCCACAAGGAAAAAAAAAAAAAGTCTTTCAAAGGCTTAGCTGACTCACATCTAACATGTTCAAAGGTAACTCATTTCAGTACCTACTGACACATATATATACTCAGACATAAAGCTACTACGGACACGGCAAGCCTAAAGCTTTTCATGTGGAAACCATCTGTGTCCTGATCCAGAAAACAGGTATATGTAAAAAATAAAGATTTCACAGAAGTATTATTCAGCCCTAATCTAAATAGGGGTTTAAAATTACACCTCTAACCTTTTACTTGGATATTCTTTTTACAATGCCACTGAGTTCAAAGCATTTTGACATGCTGGTGACTCCTATTGTCCCAAGCATCCCTATGAATTACTATGGAAGGATCTGTATTGACCTGGACCCTTTGTATTATCTGTCTGTTTTGAAATAGTCTAGAACTGCAGGTGATAGAACCATGTGTATTGTATTTCACTCTTTCTAAAGAGCACCAAAATTATCACATAGAGTGTAAAAGATTCAGGGAGTCAAAAATAATTGTAGAACTATGTCATTTATCTAAGGTTTTTACCAACATATGATAGACTGTGCTAACACTTACAATAAAGATGAGTTTTTCTTCAAAATTAAAGGGGAAAAGAGTGAAATGCACAGTCCATGAAAGTGACATTTTCATTTCTATTTAAAGTTTCTTTACAAAGTAGAGCTCAGGAGGTGTTGTTCCAGCACTCCTTCATTTATAAGCTATTTTGTGACTCAGAAAAGGCCTTCATAAACAATCACTGTGGAAAATACAGTAATTTTCTCCTCATCTTTCTTAATCCGGAAATGACATCACTGTAGTCCACAGATATGGATACAGTCTCAATGTTATTCATTAAAACATTGCTTAACAAGAAACAAGATAGAGGTTAAAACAGAACTGTAGTTTAGATAAAATATTACTACCTATGCTGCCAGCAAAGATTGAAATGGATTCCATTATGCTTGGCATAGGAGGCTACTAATAGTATAAGAATTCCCTGGAGAAAGCCACTGAAGCAAGGCCATGACCCATCTCTGCAGGAGGTGATCCACCATCATCCTTCCTTTGTGGCTTTGCTGCAAGATGAACAGCTTTAGATTACAGAGGAGCTCTGCAGGTAGAGCTGAATCCACTTTGGTTTTGGACTGCCTTAGCCACAGCAGGAAGCCAATCCTTCCCCTTCCTACTCTATTAAGCAGATAATTTAAAGTGGCATCCTACAGCATCTCAAGTTAATTGAAAGTGTTAAATGAAAAGTGATTGACAGAAGCAATTCTTGATTTTATATGATTTGCATGGGCTTGTGGGAAATGTTCTAATCATTTACCTTTCCACTCCACATTTAGGAATATATCTTGTTTATATGTTGCAAATGTTTTTCTCATGCTGAAAAGACTTTATACTTTACTAGGTTTCATGCAGGAACAAAAGTATCTATGATATGTGCTGAACTCTTTCAGTTATTTTGGAAATGATGATGAAACTGTAAGATTGCTGAAATTATTAAATCACCATAATTCACAGGCAGAATGTCTAGAGCCATCAGCTCTGCTTGAGGCTCTGTAGTAAACTCTGTAAAGCACCTGAAAAACTGACCTTGACGTTTTGCAGGTAAAATACTTCAAACTGATAAACAAGCACTAAGAGGTAATTATGCCACATAAAATTTACCAGTGATACTGTGCTATATGAAATTACATTTTCAATGGTGCAATCAGATCATCATCTCTTGCTCTAGAGTTAGGATGACATTGAACTATAATTACTCAAAGTTAAATAACTAAAGAAATATTTTCAGTTTCATCAGGACTTCTGTAGATTTAATAATTTCATTTAGCAGCTTAACGGAGAGTGATCACAATTAAAAAGTTCTTTCATTTTGCAATGAAACTTTGGTCTGGGAGATGTTTCCTTTACACAGAATGGGAAAAGCTGTGGAACTAGAATAGTTTCCTGTAGGAAGACCTTTTTTGGATACTGCTTCAGAATGGATTTAAGTGCCAGTCTTTGAGCTACCAAATGTGATGAAGTGAGTTTGAAAGTGTTACAGATGATTTGGTTGTGGCCTAGGTTAGAAGTTAGACAGTTACTTGAAGAGGCAAGTTGGAGTAATTAAATTATCTCAATGTTTCTACCTTAGTCTCCACATAGGCTGGTGGAAAAAAAAAAATAAAGGCATTATGTCAGGCTCTGTAGATTCTCTAGGGCATGGGAAATACATGATACAAAGTGATGGATAGGGAAGAATATGCTACAAGAGTGTCTGTTGAACAGAATGCTAGTTTTCCACCTATTTCTTGTTTTGACAGGGGAAAAGAAAAAAGGAGATGATATTTCTCTATACAGATTTTTTGTACAAAAGTATCCTTAGCTGCCTGTTGAGACTGGAATAATTATTAACAATAATTATTTAATTAGCTTTGGATATTCAGAAACAGAAATTATAATGATACACCATGCATTTCTACCTGTGTGCAAGGTGTATAAGATTCTGTAAAAAGAAAAGGAATACAGACTTTCCCGATTATTTAAAGTATTTCAGAAGCTTTGGGGTCATCACATTGCTGATTGAGATTCATCTCTCATTTTATAAAACTTCCTCAGTGCATTTTTGGCACAATCGTAATATTTTAAGGCAATTTTATACTGAAATCTTTCTAATAAGAATCTCTGGTGAGAAACCCGAATGGAAAGAGAAATCTCAGCCAGTGTATTTTTAAAGCATACAGCCATTCAGAATCTGATTACCTTTCCACATTTTCATACAAAACGGATTAATGTGTCCCTGTCTTTATTACATTTTCAACACATGTCATTTGTGATTAAGCCAACACTATGAAGATGTATTACACAGCAGTATAAATGGCCACATTAAAGTGGGGTATATATGTGACTGAGAAGCTAAAGGCAGATTGATTTGTGATACTTTTACATTGTATGTAAAGTACCTAAAAATATTTTACACAACTCAAGATTCAACAATCTGGAGGGAAATATAAATAAATAGATGAAAGCTTACAAAAAGGGGAAAGAGCTCAAGAAAAGTGTTAATTAAATCAACCACAGAGACATGTGGTGATGTGATAGAGTGCTGTGAAGAAAGCCAGGTGCAATTTCTTATAGATAACAGCTCAAATCAGAAATTACCACACAATTGGAAGCACCTACTCTAGAGGTCCAGTGCTGGGATGCAGAGGTTATTACAGGGCAGGACTGATGTGTACTAGGAAGGATTCTGCACAAATCTTACTTTCTACCTGTGTTAAATTATCCCTAGTTCCCCTGTGAAAATATTTCACCCATTAATCACAGTATTACCTCTATATGCAATTTATCTCACTTTTACTTATCCTGCTACACTGTCCAGAACATGCAGACTTTCAGTATATAAGGGGCTTATAAGAGAGATGGAGAGAGACTTTTTACAAGGGCCTGTAGTGACAGAAGAAAGAACAAGGGGTTTAAATTGAAAGAGTGTAGATTTAGACTGGATATAAGGATTTTTTTTTTGTTTTGGTTTGGTTTGTTTTGGTTTGTTTTGTTTTTGGTTTTGTTTTACTGTGAGGAGGGTGAGGCACTGAAGCAGGTTGTCCAGGGAAGCTGTGGCTTCCCCACCCCTGGAAGTGTTCAAGGCTGACTTAGATGGGGGTTTGAGCAGCCTGGTCTTGTAGAAGATGTTCCTGTCCATGGTGGAGAGGGGTGGACTGTGTGATCTTTATAGGTCCCTTTCTACCTAAACCATTCTATGATTCTTGTTTTTTTCTTTTTTAATATAAAATTCATTGGTTCCAATTTCTGCACTTGAGATCTAATAAACTTTAAAGATGTGATGCAGCTTTGCAGGGAAGAAGGCAAGGCACACCCCAGTGAAGGTCAAACAGGAATGGCAATTTATTGACAGGGTAATGGACTTATATAAGGTTGATGTGGAAGTTGCTAGACCAAGGGGTGGAACAAGGGTGGAGCATGCAAATTCCACTACATATAAGGGAGAACTGGGTGTAACATAGCCATAAATGGCAAATAAAGGAGGGAATTACCAAAAAGGAAACTCTGGAATGCGTCAGGCATCAGTCAATCAGGTGGTGGTAATTGCATGAGGGAAATAACAGCATTTTGTACAATTAAAGAACATTTCTATTATTTAACCATAAACGTGAAACTGGGGGCCTGTAACAGTATGAAAGTTCAGTGTCTTTTTGGTTTTCATTCGTGTTTTTTCTTTGATGGTAGCTGCGCCAACATCTTCAAAGCTCTCTTTTCCATTCTTGGTAATGTCGCATCCCGACAAAGATGAATGAGGAACAAAAGTTGTTTGTTTGTTTTCTAACCTGTGACTAACTCTTCTCATATAACCCTATCAAAATCTGCCTAAATACAACCTATTACCTGATAGACTTTAGACCTCTATCAAGAAAGTCACAAAGAAAGGCAACCTAGTCCCATTAGAGTCTGTATATGTCTTGTATCTGCTTCTGGAGGCAAGGTTTCTACCCAAATATTAGCTATATAATGCAACTGCCAGCAAAAGGGTGCACCTGCCATCTGAAAAGCCAGTGTGCTGACACATCTACCAGACAATCATTACAAAATGATTGTACATCACCTCCAGCAAAATTTCAACTTGGAATGACCCTTAAAATATCTTTTTGCTGTCTTTTCTCTAATCTATTGCAATAAGTATAGGGAGTATAGTAGTGTGGTTTGTATTGTGGAACTGACTCTCTGGATGCTTTTTGAGCACTGACCCTATGTACAAGATTGGCAGATGGAGACTGCAGTAGAGGTGCCTGGCCAGCCTAAAGAACAGGTTCGTATTTGTTTGGCCCCTGATTTTTAGGGTGTCTAGTGGTTCAGCTTATGGTACCCATTCATGGGAAACACAAGTGAAATGAGTTCCATGGACAGCTCACCTTCCCTTCCCAGTGTGGCCCTGTCTAAGCAGCACTCCCTCAGCAGCCAGCTTACTTGTTGGTCTCTGTGCACATACATATCTGAGCCAGCTAAATTTCATCTTGTACCCCTCTAATTTATCTCACTGGTGCTGAATTATCTTCCCTCCTGTGATTCTCAGCCCTATCCCCGTCGTCCATTCATCATCTGCATGCTTATTGTCTGTCTCCTTGCTGCTGCCGATAGCATCGGGTGCCGCCACGCTCTGTGCTGTGCACTGCAGAGATTATTCACGTCTGAGCTGCTTGCTCTGTGTACAGGCAATCTCTCCACGTAAATGAGAATACCTTTACGGTCTTTTTGATAAACACTGACCCCCTTTGTATGCCTCTTATCCATTTTTCTCTCAAGTCGTTCTCACTGCTTGCCAGTAACAGTGATCATTCTGAAGACTTTAGTGGGAGACTTATTTATCTGCTTTGGGATGATTTGGGGTCATTTTTTTCCTCCTGGATACATTTAGTCTGTGAGTCTGTTTCCAAGGGCAGTTCCATGCTTAGGGAGAATTTGGAGGAAAGTGCAATTACAGTTTGGGGTTTTTCTCCTGAAGAAGGAAACGCAGACTTACCTGTCTATGGGGAATTATGAGAACACGATTCTAAATCTCACTGCTTTAAATTATTCCAAAAGCCATGGCCTGGAAGGTGTAATTGGCAGGGAAGTGTAGAATTCGTCAGTGCAGCTCAATAATTATCTAGTCAGAACTCCTGAATGAACTCTTCCCAGTAATTTTTTTCAGCCCTAGACAGTTCTGCAGCTATTTTATTGCAGCTTAACTATTGTGAAGTAGTCATGATTTTTTGTAGCATTCTCAGTTTTCCAGATGAATAATGCATTTTATTTTGCCCACTAATGCTACTGGAGCCCAGGTATTTCTATTTTTTTAATATTATTATTATTTTGAAGAAAAAAGTGATTGAGTGCTAAACCTGTTTTGTACAGTACATTATATGGCAGACTGAAGTACCCCACTCCCTCATTTTTTTATTCATACGATACATGAAAAATGGCATAAATGTATTTCATTGTGTCACCTAGAATCTGTGTAGCCAGCAATAATGAATAAGCTTTACTCTTCAGCTTGCTAGTGTTTCATTTCTTCCTGACAAGATTATTTGACAAGCAGACCCTGCATTGGCAAAGTTGTTTATTTTCATAGTCATGTAAATTACCTTGACAGTCTCATAAACATAAATTGGCAGGCATACTGTCCCACAGCAATGCTTGTTAAAATACACTAATGGAATATAATAAATAAATTATTCTAGTGTATTTATAATATGCTAGCATAACATTACATCATGTGAAAGTTATATAGTACAGGATAATCTGCTCTACATTTCTTGCAGCTTACAATAACTTGTTGGTCAGATATTTAATGCAATTAACTATGAAGAAAAATACATAGATTCATACTCAGGGGTGTATTTGACTTAAAAATAAGGCAAATATTAACTTATCTGAACTGAAAGTATTAGATAGTTTTTACCACTTTGCACACATGAATTTCATAGAATCACAGAATGGTTGGGGTTGGAAGGGACCCAGTTTTGGGTTGGAAGGGACACCAAATTTCATCTGGCACAACTGTGCAGGAGGTACATGGAGGGAAATGTACATCTATCCAATTACCAAACTGATTGCTTGGTAGCTGTTTTTTTGGCTGGGTACAAAAATACTCATATAGAGTGGAGAGCACCTGGGAAATAGGTGTCACTTTGGAAGTCCACAAACAATGGATGCTAATTATTTACAGATGGTCCAGGTGAATGTCACACTATTATTGATTCAGCTGTTTTTGTTGGTTGTTCAAGGCTTCCTTTTACAGCCATCAGCAATTTGAAGTTTCCCTGGATACCAAAGAAAGAAACTACAAATTGTTTTTTGATCTCTTTGAAGCTGAAGCAAGTTAAGGACACAAACATCAGTGGCAAATACCACCTCACACTGCAAGTCCATGCTCACATGATAAGTATCAGCTCAGGATGGCCTTTAATTTTCAGAAATTCATTCATCTAAATTTCAGGCCTGTCCCTAGGGTACCTTCAGTGCCACTGGAAGAAGGAAGAGCTTTTGAGGAACAAACCATTTCATCGAATTTACAACATGATAAATCATGGAATCAATGAGACTATAGCTATTTTAAGGAAGCTTCAATGATTAGTTCATATTTCGATAACAAATTTTTAGTGAGTTAAAGTCAGGGAGAATTAGTTCCACCTAGAGAGTTTGGAGAGATATTCCCCTCAATGTTTTCTCTCATTATGTAATCACCCATTTTATGAATCAACTGTAAATAACAAGCAGCATCTAATCTTCTCCCTGGAGTAATTAAAATTATGATAAGGGGAAACAACTCCAGAGCACTTGGCTACCTCCTATCTCTTTGACACGTGTCAAGTTAGTGTCACAGCCAGTATCTTGTAGAGACAGAATTGCCTGCTTTGTCAGGCTGGATAAGAATTTGTTTTCATATTTTTCTCTGAAATCCCAAATTGTTCACTACTGATATGAGCAGAAGTTCAAAAAGGTCACTAAATAGCTCCCAGTTCTTGAGCCACTTTAACACCAGTCTGAGTCCTGAGTGGTGTTTGGAGCTGTCTAATTAATATCAGCTTCCAAAGACTCCTGAGAACCACTCCAGTGGTCACCAGCAAGCCAGCCCAAAGGCACACTCCAGAAATGACATTTAGTCCCTGACTCGTTCATTTTCAAAGCAAGCCAGGGGGCTGCCAGGCAAAATCTAAACCACTAAAATTTGTTTCTAAATGCGCAATACAGAATGCAAGAACTTAACTGGTGTGCTTTTGTATTGGGCCAGCTTCAATGGGAAGTACTCCTAAATAAAAATGACTGCACAATATGGCTCATAATTTCATTACTTTCTTACCCCTTCCCTTATTGAAATAAATATTTATTGAGCTCAACAGGGAGAATAAAAAATCCCTGGCATTCTCCATGTGCCACTTTATGTATGAGCTTTCCTATGTCTCATTTCTCCATGACAACCTAATTTGACAGGCAGTCCCTGGTTTGGCAATGTTGTATCATATTTTCTTAGGCATGTAAATTCTGTTGACAGTCTCATAAACATAAATTGGCAGGCATACTGTCCCAAAGCAATGCTTATTAAAATACGCTAATGGAATAGGATAAATACATTATTTTCAAATGCATGTAGAAAACACACACAGGTTCATATATTTCTGCTACTGATTGATGGGAGTTACAGTCAGGGAAAATTACAAAATTTCCAAGTTTCTGATTCAACCTCTGTAGTAAGCACTGCAGGTCTACCAGTACACCCCGTTGCTGCCACAGCCTTCACTTCCCAGTCCCAGCATTAATGCTGAGACACAGACAGAAATTTGCACTATGCTTCCTGTGTTTCTCATCTGTGGTTGATCTCTGTTTTCCCCCAGCATCTCTCTAATGCTTTTCATAACACTTTAAAACCTACAGATCCTGGTACCTCTGAGCCACACAGCTGCTGAGTGTCACCCTCCCTTGACGCTGCCTCATCCACTTCTGTGTCTTTGCAACAGAAACAAGATTGGCGGCACACCCTGGAGTAAAGTACTCCATTCTAGGAGCAGGAGGGAAAAAAAAGAAGGAAAGTTTCACTTTTCTTGAGTACTTTTGGAATGACAAAAACAAACTACAGATTTTGTTCCTGTGACAGTAACAGTCTTCAGGCAAAAATAATAAAATTGTTAACAATTATGCAATTCCATAAGATTTTTTTGTTTTGTTTTTATTTTGAAAAGTGTTCTAAAAGCTTTCATTTGCTTTGTATGTATTAGTATTGTAGTAAAATAAGCATAATTACTTTCAATTGTGAATATTTTTATTCAACTTCAGGGAAATGTTGCCCAGAGAATTTGTGGACTCCCCATCCCTGGAGGTGTTCAGGACCAGACTGAATGGGGCTCAGAGTAATCTGGACGAGTGGAAGATGTCCCTGCTTATGCATGGCAGGGCTGGAACTAGATGATCCTTAAGGTCCCTTTCAACCCAACCAATTCCATGATTCTATGATTAAATCCCTTTGTCAATCAGAATTACAGAAAACCAGTTTAAAAGTTAGTTATATTTAAAATTTTCCAAAACTTAAATACCATTATTCTAAAATTAGAAAAATGAAAACCAGAAAACCCTTGTGACCTTTTATTTACCATATATTATCCAACCTCAGAATGTCAACAAAATTTTCATTTTTATAATACTTCAGAAAATTTTACAGTAATACATTTTTATTCCCTTTGACTATGTTTTAAATATAGATTGATTAATTTAATTTCAGTTGTACTAGAGGTTTCAAAGCCTTTCTAAAGAAAGATCTTTGTGCAAACAAGGCTTTCTTAAGAAAGGGAGCGGAAAGAGTGCTGCTTAGCATAACTGAGAATTATTCAGCTTCCAGTTTTTATATGTCCCCATTTTATTTGGGGGTGGATGAAGTAATTTCTATAAGACAGGCTTGGAGCATTCATTTACTTATCTGCAAAATAGTGTTATATAAATGTAAGTTGCAGGAATAACATTTTAAGTAGAAACTTAGAAATTTAGAAGCAATGTAGAATTGGACTTAAGGTCTTAAGAACTAAATTTTCAAAGGTGAGGACAGACACCTGCACAGATTTTCAGAAGTGCGCAAAGAGGTTAGTTAGCTAAAACTAGAACAAACACAGCACTTACGAGCTTAAAATGCTGCTTAGGCAAAATTGAAATGTGACTTCCAGAACATTTTGTGAAAATATCCCCTAACCTAGTACATTTGAGATGTACCATCCATCTACACTTTTAGGTATGTGCTTAGGTTGAAGACATCTATCTACATGTCAATCAGCCCGAGGGCCCACTATAGGCACTGGTGAGAATAAGGCACTCTTAGGAGGCAATTAATCAGATTCCTATCAAAACCCAACTTTAGATTAAGATAAATTTAACCCTTGAAGTGTCCTGATCTCTTTGTTTATCATAAGGAGTCTAAATAACTATCTCATGGCAGGCACCTACATCTCATCAGATGAATCCTACCTTGGGTCCTTGGATAGTGTGGAAGAAAAGACCAACCTGAGGCACAGAAACACAGTACCCTGCAGAGTGTCAAAGCATCCATGCCATGGGGTAAAGGAGCACTGTCTCTGTTTCCAGTTGAGGAGTCATTGGCTCTGCAATGGACAGAGCATGGTGGGACAGGGACAGTCTTGGGGAATGGGTTGTGGGAAAAAAGAGCAACTCAGTTTATCTTCTCTTACCAAGAAGGGCTCTGAAAAGGAGAACTTACTTGTTGCACCTCTGGCAATTGTTATTTAAACACTTTTTAAAACCAAGTGGACAGCTTCTGTGACACAGACCAGACCACTGAATTTTCTCAGCCCTCTGATCTTCCCAGTGATATGTTGAATTTTCCAATTTTGAAATGGTGCAATGTTCACTTTCCAGATGTCCAAGATGATGCTTTAATCCCAGACTGGGACTTTGGTTTTTTTTACTTTTGGGCTAAAAAATTCTGTGACTCCATAACTGCCTATAATTATTTTTATATGTGTACACAGACAAAATCTAAATGTAAAATTAGCATTAATTAAAATTTTCCCACATACTTGACTCATAATTATTCTCCAGCTATAAGTAATAAATATAATTAAGACAAGTGAGAATCGTGGGACAGGAATAGTACAATGAGTTAGAGAGAGAAGTAGCAGAACATAGGTTAAGAAGAGAGGAAATGCATTATGGGCTTATTTTTACTTCAGAAAGAAATTAAGCTTGATGGCTCATGACATTTCTCCCACTGGTATTTTTCAGGCTTATTTTTATGTTGTACTTTAAAATATTTCTGGTGGGGGCTTTAAAAAAATATATATTTGAAGTATATCTAAATAAAAAGCATGGAAATAGGTAAATGTGTGTGAAGTGCAGCTACTGATACCATGTACAGGAACAAGTATTCTTTAATTTGCAGAAATTGTTAAGAAAGATCCCACTGAGTTCACTAGACATACCACTGCTGGGTTTAATCTGTATCAATAAGATGGAGGGATGATGCAATTAGTACTTCCACTTTTTAAAGGTAACAGAAGAGAAGGATGAAAGCAGGCATGAAGAGGATAAAGTAGGAATGTGGAGGCTAAAGATATAAAGGAATGTAAAGTCAACATTTTTGCTTGTCTATATCATTTGCTGAAGTTATAGATTTTGCTGACTATTCCTTTGAAATAAAAATTTTGTGAAATGCTCATAGCAGGGCAGAACTCACTTGCTTTAATGTGTCTTAAAATCTGAAAGACAAGGTTTGTAGGGAGAAGCAATATCTTTTATTAAACTAGCTGATACAGTTATAAAAAGAGACCAGTTTCCAGGGCAAGAAAAAAAGGTTTGTATGCCTGAAGCATGTCTGGTTTTGAAACTATAAAGTTCAGTTAATAAAAGATTCTTCCTCTCCCTAAACCTTACCTCTCTATATCCTTAAATATCATCCCTAATGATCCTATTACTTGAAAATATGAAAAACTTCAGCTGGCTGAAGAAATATCCCTCCTATCAGATTTCTCAATTTTGTCATGATCATTCTCCAAGCTGAACAGAAGGACAGAATGAGGGACAGTTAGTTATGAGCCTGTATGTAACTCAGAGAGACCTCGTGGCTCTGCATTTTGCTAACACTGGTACAAAATTTTCTCAGAGTGTTCGATCAAGGGGATTACTTTAAAAGACAGAAATAGGAGTGCCAATCTCCAATTTACAATGTTCACAGTAGAAACTCTGCAAATTCCTGTGTAAATATTAACCCTTTTATAGATCAATGGAAGCAACTGTTGGATTTTTTTAGTTATTTTTGGATTAGTTAGATAAATAGTAGATTAAGTGAAAAACACTCTGGCATAATAGGAAATACATTTTAAACACCTGCCATAAAACATATGTGATTTTTTTTTTTTTTTTTCACATATTATTCTGAACATTTCAGGCAAGTGACCAAAACATTCACATTGTCTTATGGTGATGCTCCTGATGTTGTTAACATGTTCGGTGTCTGATTGATGTGCCTTGCTCAGATATATAAAGTGCTTGTTAGAGCTGGAGTCAGTACAGTGTTGGCCAATTGCTAAGGCTTTATTTTCTTCCCAGTAGGCTAGTATGTGGTATTCCCAAGACTGCCCAGAAATAAAAAACTCACTGCTTTTGGAATCAAGGGCACTGACAATGCTCTCTGTACACCTCTAGGCTGCTTTACAGCTTTTGGTATTTTCCAATCAAGAATAATCTGTCAGAAGACAGAAAAGAATAATTGGAAATCTATATTTAGCAGATGTGTAAGATACATATTTCTAAATAATGTTAGCATCTAATAGGAATTGCAAAATCTGGATGGGCACAAGAATACACAGGACCTCTTTGAGGCCAATATTTCTGTATTTCTTTGGTAATATAAGTGTAAATGTAAATATTAATATATTCCCCATTTTTAGATTCAAACCAATTGCTGAATTTGCTGTGAATAGTTTCAGTTACACCAAAGCAGTGGGTTTATTGGATAAATTGTTCACCAAAATATCCACTAAGCCCTACAAAGAGATTCAAATAGTTAATGAAATGGTTTAATAAAAGTATCACAGTTAAAAAAAAAAAATAAAAAAAGGAAGCTAATATGCATTTAACTAATCCTCCTACATTATAATTAACATGAGAAATGGTAGACTCTTTTCCACTTCTCGGCAAAGATTAAATAGCTGAATGTCAGTATTGAGGAAACATAATACTTGATTTCATTATTTAATAAAGTACAGTACACTGAGTAGAGAAATGTGAACCAGTACAAATAATTAGAATTGTAGTAACTGTACTTGTCAAAATAATTTAAAAAAAAAAAAGTAACTCTTATTTTAGGAATTCTCCTGTTTAATGTTCCTCTTCAGATATGTTAACTCAGAGTGTAGCCCCTTGCTTCTAAGTATGAACTGGCAAGAACTACTCCACTGATTCCACATAGGCCAATGTAGGAGATAAAATGTAACTAAATACCTCCTTCTTATTTTTCTTTTGGTTGCCAGCTCATAGAAATCAAGGGATTTGTCAGAACGCTGAATTTAACAACTCAAATACACACCAGCAGGGCTTAGCTTAATCCCTTGATCAGAGACAATGTGTTTCCACAGACATGTCACATGCTCAGTTCTTCAGCACCCTGAGCCTGGAGGACACAGGGGTGCTCTCCTCCAGCAGCACCCGCTCTTGGAGGGATTGCTGTTGCCACTCCTCAATGGCAGATACGTTTTGGGTCATACAGCAATGCCAATAAAATTGTGAACCTGATGTTAAAATACTGCCCTACCTGCTCATATAAACCCTATGATTTATGATTATGTTTTTGTGGTGGGTCGACTCTGGCTGGACACCAGGTGCCCTCCAAAGCCTCTCTGTCACTGCCCTCCTCAGCTGGGCAGGGGAGAGAAATTATAGCAAAAGACTTGTGGGTTGAGGAAAGGGCAGAGCAGAGAGAGAACCCTCACCAGTGACTGTCATGAGCAAAGCAGATACCACTTGGGGAAATTAGTTTAATTAAATCAGACTAGGATAATAAGAAATAAAAATTAAATCTTAAAAAGGGAGCGTGAATAGGGTCTGCAGTCAGTTCATCATGCATCATCTCTGCTACTCCTTCCTCCTCAGTGGGAGGACTCCTCACATTCTTTCTCTGCCCCAGTGGGGATCCCTCCCATGGGATGTAAGGCTTTAGGAACTGGCTGCTCCAATGTGTGTCCCCCACAGGGTCACATGTCCTGCCAGCAAACCTGCTCCAGCACAGGCTTCTTGCAGAGTCACAGCCTCCTCCAGGCATACATTTACTCCAGCATGGGGTCCTCTATGGGCTGCAGGTGGGTATCTTCTCCCACATGGACTTCCATGGGCTTTGGGCACACAGCCTTCCTCACCATGGTCTGCAACAAGGGTTGCAGGGAAATCTCTGCTCCAGACCTGAAGCACCTCTTCCCTCTCCTTCTTCACTGACCTGGCTGTCTGCAGAGTGGTTGTGCTCACATTTTATCACTCCTTTCTTCTGACTAATGCTGGTGTTGCACAGGATGGATTTCTTTGTCCTCCTTCCTAAATACATTATCTCTGAGGTGCTACCACTTCACTGATGGGCTCAGCCTTGACCAGCAGCAGGTCCATCTTAGAGGGCTTGTTTTGGCTCCATCATGCATAGGGAAAGCTTCTGGCAGCCTCTCAGAGAAGCCACCCCCATAATTTATTGCTGCCAAAACCTTGCCATGAAAACACAATATAGTTTTATAAATAAGATCCCTTTAGTTCATTCTACAGTTAAATTTAGGCTGGACTGCTCAAGGATGATGCCCAAAGTGCAGCTGCAGTTATTGAACAGAGGCTCAAGTGTGACAATACCCTGAGTGAGGAGGCTTTATCCCCTCTTCCATTTTGTTCTGTGCCTTTCCTATTTGCACAGAGCCTCTCAAAAATTTCCTTGCACTAATCTATGCCCTGGTGCAGAGCAGGAGCTCTACTACACATGCCTTTATTTGTGGTGGTCTGAGAACTAATTTCATTCAAAACAACAATTTCTCTCTGGCTCTCAGCAAGGTCCCTGCGGTGTCTCTGCACTGTGTTACCAGGACAAGGAGTGTCATGAAACACAGTGCTAAAAACTCTGGGTGATTTTGTGAGCCCAGATATGTTGTGGGATTGGACTCAGGGAAAGAACTGCTGGATCTGGTAAAAGATGAGGCATGGATGGAAAAGGAACAGAAAAAAAAAAAAAAAAGTGACAATGCTCTTGGGCTGGAAAGGGCCAAGGTAGAGGCTTTGTGACTACTGTTTTCCCAGCAACCCAGCAGGATCACTGAAAGGCTCTGTGATGGTCATTTCTGGCAGCTAAGTATTCCTGAACTTCTCTTTCTAGTGTATTCTGTGTGACTTTTTCCCCCAAGTTACCCAAGTGCTCCAACGTAGTACTAGCACTGAGAAGGAATAATACTCTCTGAAATATAAAAAATATACAACAGTGCTAAAAGAAAGACATAAGAAGACTATACAGTATTGAAGGGAAAAGTTTCAATATAACATCTCCAAATCTTGTGCTCAGAAAAGTGAGAGCTAGGTAATAACTTATCCCACATAGTGAATAGTAGGGAAAGAGTATGACTGTGCCCCAAAGGGGCAATTTACCCCTATTTTCCTTAAAAGTGCAGCAGTTAAGCACTTAGGAACTGTTTCCATCTGTAGTCAAACTGCTTGATAAAAAATCACAGTGCCACAGACTAAGCATAGTAAAGGCAAAGCAGATTTCCTATCAGAAAGTGCAGTCCAGTCAGAAATATATTCTGAGACATTTCAAGCTTCATAACATATTGCTGTCTCAGACATTACAGGAAACAGTCCATTAACAGTTTTGCAAAATGAATGCTGACCTCCACGTATTTATTTACTTGTATTTCTCAATATTTCAAACAGAAGTTCTGGTTCTGGACCTCTCTCAGCTCTGAGGCAGCACAAAGTTCTGAAGCTTAAAATGACTCATTTTGCTGAGGTTGCTTGTTTGGTTTTTTTGGGGTTTTTTTTGCTGAACTACCATCTTATTTTATACAGCATAATATCAACTCCTTTTTGTATCCCCTTAAGATAAATGCCAATGAGTTTTGTTCCTAACTAGTTCTTGTTTAATGCTCCAGTTCGCTTTTTCCTTTCTGTTCCAGGTAGAGTCACTGTCATATTTAATGGATGCATAGAATTAGGATTTTTTTTTTAATCATAAATTTTGTAAGAGGAAGAAGAGCGAAAAATTAGGAATTAGTCTATCTGTCTATCGAATCTAAAAAAAATTAAATAATTAACTGAGGGACATTGTGAGGTGATCCTTCCCCTCTACTCAGCCCTAGTGAAGCCACATTTGGGGTATTGTATCCAGTTCTGTACTCCAGTGTTCAAGAAAGACAAAGAGCTACTGGAGTGGAGGCCATAAAGATGATCAGGGGTCTGAAGCTCCTCTCTTATGAGAAGAGACTGCAGGATCTGGGCCTGTTTAGTCTAGAGAAGACTGAGAGGGGATCTCATCAATGAATATAAATATCTCAAAGGTGGGTGCCAAGAAGATGATGGCAGACTCTTTTCAATGATGCCCGACAACAGGACAAGAAGTAATGGCAATAAACTAAATGGCAAGTTCCACCTTAACATGAAGAAGAACTTTACATTGAGTGTGGACAGAGCACTGGAACAGGCTGCCCAGGGAGGTTGTGGAATCTCCCTCTCTGGAGACATTCCAAACCCACGTGGATCCATTCCTATGTGACCTGCTCTAGGTGACCCTGCCTTTGCAAATGGGCTGGACTAGGCAGTCTCCAGAGGTCCCTTCCAACCCTAACAATTCTGTGATTCTGTGATTTTGTTATTTTTCCAAATTGATCAAGTGGTAGTTTAAATTAGATACAAAGCAGATTGATTTACTGTTAAACTCCTTGAGGCTGAAGTCCAAGTTCAGAAAACTGTTCCTATTCTATTAACAACTTTCTGAAGTGATTACCTATAAATGTTATTGCAGTCTGTCTTCCATTGGGATATTTGCAAATGAGGTCAGAGTCATAAATAATAGTCTCCAAAAAAAGGTGTTTGTGTCAGAAAAAATCCCAGGGAAAAATCAAATTTTTAAGTTAAAACGATGATATTTATGGTATCTATGCAAGGTCACTTACTTGTTAGCATATGTGTGATGAGTCACAGAACTCAAGCTAAAAAGAAAAAATGAAGACATTGACAAAGTTATGTGTCCTTCAGTAGCTGATGTGGCAAAGTGAAATTTTCTCCCCCAAAACTTAGTGTTTTGTATCAAGGGAAAAAGTAAAAATAAAAGAAAGCAGAAATGATTCAAAGAAGTACATACTGCATAGATGAGGAATCCATTCTGAAGACCCAAACCTCTTATTTTACTGCTTGCTAAAAACTAAGATTTCTTCAAATATAGCCTCAGATGAAGTCTATCCCAAAACAGGGTGATAAATACATGGTTTGCCAAGAAGTGGAATCGTCATGGAATATAAAAGTCTCTAAAGTTGTCAGTATAATGGAAAGAAAAACCCCAAGCTAGCTGAGAGTGCAGTTTTCGACACATGCTTTTCACAAACTGACTTATGTAGCTTTTTCAAAGAAATCAGTCTGAGGCTTTGCAAATCACTGTGGGACAGATTCTGCTTTTCAGTCTTCGTCCTGTTTCTATTGCAGACAAAAAACTGCATTTCTCTGCAAATATAATTCACTGTGATAATTATGCCTTATGACTACAGTGTGAGTCAGCATATGGAGACTGGCAGAATGCATCCTCCTAAAACTGAGCAATCCAGACTTCAGGGGCTCATAACATACGAACTTAAACTGCAAATGTTTTGTATGGTTTTAGGGTTTTTTTGGGGGGTTGGGTTTTTTCCTTTTTTTTGTTTTGTTTTTGTTTGTTTGTTTGTTGTTGTTGTTTTTGTTTGTTTGTTTGTTTTGTCCGGGGGTTTTTTGTCCTTTTAATATTTACTCATGAAATGTAAAAGTACTGATTCTTTCAAATTCCTGAAGTCATCTGTTACTGTCATTCACATCAAACCATAACCTTAATGGTTATTTACATAATTTGCTGCGTGCTTTATGTTTATAGTTTCATTTGGCTCAAGGCAAAGTGATGTAAGGCATTCATGGGCATATAGGAGTGTAAAAGAGAGAAAGTTTGATCAATAGGACACCTTTGTTGTTGGTAAACATTGTCAGAAAATGATCAGTGTCAGTGCTCTAAGCCAGAGAAAACTAATAACATGAGTGGCAAGCTTCCTGCAAGCGCTTGAGTATTTATGTGGCATTCCAGAGGAAGATCTGTAAACAAGACTAGAACAAAAATACAATTTTATTGATATCCACCTGATTTATGTTTACAGCATGTGTTGATAATAACCCTATTTGTCAGAGAGTCCATCATGAATACTAATTTACTGATACTGAGTCAAAAACCAAATAAGTGAGGTTGATGTGATGGTGCACTCTATGCATTTTCATGTAATCGCGTTTAGAGTGACCCGAGCCTCCAGCAAAGAAATCAGAGGACTTTTACCATGCACAGAATGTTTTCTAATGAGTTTATAAGTGTATCCTGATATAAATGGAGCTCAGAGACTATGAAGAGATTCTTACCATCTGTTTAATGAAACATGAATAAAGATTATTTATAATATCTTATGCCATGCTTTTATTTCACCACCTTAGTTTTCAAAGCAGAACATCTCAAAGTCCCAGAAGATCAAATCTACAAAAAGTTGTTACATTTTGAACTTCTTTCATCCTAACTTGAAACAGAAGGTACTACGATGTTTCCTGTGATTAAGTCACAGGGAAATAAATAGTAACTTGGTAAATATTAGAATGGTCTGATCAGAAGATTTTTCCATAACACAAAAGGAATTACATTTAAAGTTTATCGCTCAATCTATGACAATAACATAACAGTGAAATGAAATGTTTCAGCATAAATGAAATGGATCTGCAATTGTTCATGGGTCATTTTGTTAAAAATGATCCACTTCTCTTACAAAGCATTAATTTTTGACTAACCAGTACATTTCAATGAAGCAAAAATCTACTAATTCTCTTCTAAGAATGGATGAATATTATTCAACCATTTGGGAGAAACCTGAATAGGGAAATAAGGTGACGTGCCTAAGTAGTAAATCCAAAATCTCAGCTGGAATAAGTCTGTTCAGTGAAGTCTGAATTCTAGTTCAGATCTAGGAAACTAAACTCATAGAACCATAGGATTTTAAGATTGGAAAAGACCTTTAAGATTACCCAGTCCAGCTGTCAACCCAGCACCACAATGTTCACCATCAAGCCATACCTTCTAACAATTCTATGAGGTCAAGCTGTCTCTTCTGGTGATTGCTCTGGGTTTTTAATATGAATTGCATTACTGCTGGTAAAGAACACTTCTCCAAAGGAAATAATCCTCTTTAATTCAAGGGAAAGTCTAGAACTACCGACAGTGACATCTGGTGGCACCTAAAAAATGTCACATTTGAAAGTAAACCCCTTCTTGGTGCAAAAAGAGGATTGTTAGTCTTAGGGCCTGACACTCCATCTGGATTTAATAAAAGTCTTATTCATTGATATGAAACAGATATATCAATGAAATTCCATACTTCCTCACCTCAGTCAGAGATGCCTGGGAAACCTTAATCCATATGCAGTTGTGGCATGGACTCCACTCCATCTGTATGTTGAAGGAATGAATCAACTGAACACCCGATGGCTTCTCAGGGACTCTTTATATTCCCTCTGGTCACTGCACAAAATACATCATGTAAATGTGACTTATACATATGGTTATTTACATGAGAGATGCTACCATCTATGAAGAAATAAATGTGGTTACAAATGAATTTTGGCACTATGATATATGATACCTCTACAACCTGGAGAAATATATCAGGTGTCTTCAATTAAAATAATAATAATAATCCTCTCAGCCCTTTTCAATTCAAGCCAAGCATTTAACTCAGTTTTCTCTCAGCTGACCCTAATAACTCTGCTATAGTTTCCAGTATTCCCTCTGAGTAACTTCTACTCTGCCCACTGTTGTGGAAATATTTGTCTGGTCTTACATCTTCTGCTCCTTTCTTTTCTTCAGCTGCACAGACAGCATTTTAGCTACTTTTCCTGCAGATCCTGATACAGATGCTATGCTTAGTATTATATCAGTAAAACACACTGTGGTATAAGAATAAGAAAGAATATCATACCTGCTGCTAGCACCTTGGTCTCCCAAAGAAACCATGAGAAGATTGTTGCTAGTGTTCAAGTTGAAAAACCGTAACAACTCACACACTAAGAGTTGTCTGCATGTTCATTTTGGTTCCTATTCTGTTAACCAAGATGGTGGCCAAGAACCCAATTGTCTTGATATGGAAGTGAAGAAATATTTTTTCAGCCTAAGACACTCAGCTCTGCTTTCCCAGAAAGAGGCATCATCTTTCCCCTATGGTTCAAGTGTTATTTCTTTGTAAGACAGACTTCTAGCATTCAAACAAGTGTGATTGACAGTAGTGGTTACTTCAGGCAAAAACACAGTGCTACACTTGAGATGAAACATTGGCACCTCCAGATTACACTGTTCACAGCAATATTATTTCTATTACATCAGCTTCAAAGGCCAACAGGGATTCTGAGACCCTACTGACATAACTGCTAAGCCTCAGAATATGCAGATTTGCTAAGGCTCAGGAAACTGCCAAGGTATTCTCCTGTTTTCCCTGAGGTATCAGCTAGAGCTATCTCTGCTGAGGACTTCTCAGAAAGCACCACGTGCAGTTAAACCTGAACACATGTGCATTCATGGGGGTGCACACATGCACAGGCAAAGGACGGTCATAAATGTATGTCTGAAATTTAGGTATGAATAATTCCCCGGTCAATTGTTCACTGCTCTCTTAGAAAAACATGTTGTTCACTTAGCAGAAATTTAAAAAAATAATAAACTTTGGGTTTATACATTGAGTATTAGTCTTAACTTACAAAAAAAACAGATATGTATGTAGTCTTTCCCATCTGACTGCTAGACCGGCTCAAGTACAGCATTTGGACCTCTTTCAGCTTGCTTTACTTTTCTATACCTATGTAGCTTCCTCACCTCAGATCTTCTTTCAAAAATGGTTTCTCAATCTCCAAGGGATAACCAAGATATGTAGTGAGCGTCTCCTGGAGCTGGAAGAGCTTGAGGAGTATTGCAGCTTCTTCATTCTTTCATAAACACTTCACAACCCTGAACAAACAGTGAGGAGTCTTCACACTGAGCAGCAGAGCCGGTTTTGAGTTAATAGCTGGCTGATCCTTGGATTTAGGTGAAAGCAGCAACATGTAAGTTTGTGTCCAAATGATACCAACACTGGAAGAGGAAACAAATATTTCAGTCTGACTTCAAGACAGAGAGAGTCCTTCAGGCAACCCTTAATGCCTATGTTTGTAATTTCCTGACTCATTTATGCCTGGATTGACTCAGTTTTTGGAGGATGTGTGCATTCAGCCTAGCAAAGTACCCAGGGTGAAAATTTCCTTGGAAGGTTCGGAAACATGAACTGTTGCAGCTGAATTTCAGACTTCTCCGGGCCCTTGTGGCTGAATTCTCTTTCCCTGTTCTCAGCTTACATGTGCACAGAGAGCATTCCAGCCTAAACCTGGTTTGTTTTTTTTTTCTTTTTTATTTCTTCTTTTCTTCTTTTGAGAAGCTTACAAGGTAAATGCTATAGCATCAAGCATATGGATTACACCAACAAAATAGATGGTTTCTGCCTCAAGAAAGCTTTCCTGTAGGGGATAGAATACCATTAGATAAATTAAGGGCTTTAGCTAATATAAGCAAGCCCTTCAAACTGCCAGAAAAGCAAAGAGATTCTTTCTCAAGCTAAAAAATTAAGACAGAAACTGGATTTAAGAGAGTTCCTGTGCAGATTCTGTCTTAGAGAGAAGAATGCTCTGAAAGAATGCTCTGAAATGCTTTCACCCCTTTAACTGAGCATGTTTGTCAGATATCCCCCAGATAATCTTGCATATTTTACTTTACATGTATGTTCATACATTTAGCAAGTACTGTGAGTAGATTTCTAATTCAGGGGAGACTTACAATACTCTCTCACTTTTTACCTAACATATAAAAGTTTGCCTTGGATGTAAAGATATAACACTACTCTTGACTTTTGATCACAGGTGAAGATTTTTGAAAAATGAAATTAACCCAGATGGTGATTAGCAAAAAAAAAAAAAAAAAAAATCCCTTTTATTTTTGCCCGCAGATATGAAAACCAGAGTTCACTGTTTTATTGAATAGGTTACAATATGAATTCCTGAGTTAATGCTTGGAACAGACAACAAGGGCAGCTGTCTCAGCAAAAACTAGTTCTTGGATAGACTGTTCAGTGATTTTCATTTTTTGCCTTAAGGCATGAGAGATTGAAGAGTTTACCTTCTTGAAATTGGAAGCAGACTCACGCCAGTGAAGTATTGGAGTCCTGTACAATAACCACAGCAGAAAGGAGATAGCAGAGGCAAAATAAATACACAAGGACAGTGGAATTGTGTCCCTATTTAAAAATGTTTCTGAAAACCTTTCTTTGGAAATTTTTTACTTTGGAGGGGAAAAAAGCTTTTGTAAATGACCCTGGTTGAGATTCAGTGGCTTCTATGAATTTCCCAAATTAGTTACAGATTCCTTCTGTCAATTCTGGTACAGGACTTGAGATACAAAAGAGCACATAGGACCTTAAAATACCATTTATACAGAAATTAGGCACATATGTAAAAAAAAAGATAACGAAAATCTCTTCATGTCTGGTAGTTGCTGATAAATTCAATGATCTTTGAGTCTAGGAGATATGTAGTGTATACCAAGCTTACATCTCATATCCAAAAGGCTTTTCCTCACAAAAACCAGTTAGTTTTTCTTTTAATTGCAAAAGCTAGTTAGCTGCAATGAAGCTCAGCCATTGAACACACCTAGAGATTCTACCACTTGCCTCAGGCTCCTTGAGATTCACAGATTAAGTATTTTTAATTCCCATAAAGATTGTGAGGAAGATTTGTCCAAACTGAGAGAAACCATGGATTATGGGGAACAAAAATGTCTTTTCTAATAAGAAAGACTTGATGCTAGAAGTCATAAATGATCTCTGCAAACACAGTAAAGGAAGCTTGAATAATCTAGGAAGAAAAGCATGCATTTAAAATTTTTCATAAAATGCGACAGTAGCAAAAGGTCTCTCTCTCTCTCTCTCTCACTCTCTCTCTCTCTCTCCACAGATATATCTTCTTGTTCTCAATTAACTATATGGATATGTCAGTTTTGTGAAAGCCAAAGAGTCAAGGCAGAAGTTCTAAGTGCCTACAGAACTATGACTTGGCAAAATGGATTGAAAAAAGATCAAGGAATTGAGGATGGACTAGGCCAGGCAGAGACCCAGCAAGCAGGGAGCACGTGTAGGCAGTAGCAGGAGGAAAGAGCTAGATGGTAAGATGTAGACTCATGAAAAAACCTTCAAAATCAGGCATGGTGGCACAGAACTTTTGCATCTTGAGAACCACTGAAAGTTGTTGGGTCTGAGGACAGGGCAGAGACTCATTCTTGAAGAACACAGTGGCCAAAGTGTTATATGTTTGGGTTTAAGCCATTTCCTTAAACGTCTCTAACAGATTTCTGTCTATTTAAATGAACAAACAAACAAATTATATCAAGTCTTTTGTGTCTGAGCACAGCAATGTTTACATGATCATGGTTTACATCTATAGAGCCTTGGTTTTCTTTGACATAAATAAAAAATGGGACAGTCTTAGAACCCCCAGGGGTTTTTATCACAATATCTGAATTTTCATTATGATCTAAAGGGTGTTGAATGCAGGGGGGGTGGGGGGTGGGCAGGGGGTGTGAGGGAGCAGATAACGATCAACAGTCCAAAGCCACGGTTGCAAATTGATGCCGCAGTTTCATAAATGAAGAAAGAATGGAAAGATGGATCAAGGAGTTATTCTGCCATGAGATGCTCTGGTTTTCCAGGCAGAGAAAGCAGATTCCATTTCTTATGAAGGACAAATAAATTCAAAGGGAGATAATTCAGGTGTGAGTTGGGAGAGGAATAGGTTTCTGAAGATATCTTGAACAAACAAGAAATGTGAACTCAAGGAAATTTCCAAAAGCAGTTCAGCACTTGAGAAGGTAAGGATCAAGACAACTGACAAGTAAAGTCTATAAATGAGTTTTCATCTCTACTTTTGCAAACCACCATTTCATCTTGATTTGATACATTAAAGATGCTTCTTTTAAATCTTGCCTGGTATCAAAGTTTTTTTAGGGTATTCTGACAAACTTTTTCTTGTCAGATTGGCAAACATGACAGACTAAAGTGGAATGACTCTTCATGTGCAGGAGAGTCCCAAGAGTTGGGAAACATCTGAACACCACTCCCAGACAGTGACAGCTACAATATAGCAAATCAAATTCCTGCTGTAAGCTTCAACATGTACTCTTTGGGTAAGAGGTAAAGAAAATGATGTGCAGAAGACAGTAACATTATTGCCATTATAGAGCCTCCATTCAGAACTGGCTTTGGGACACAACAAGAATATGTGAGACATTTGACATTCTCTAATAAGTATCTGACACTGTGCCACAGCTTTCAGGTCCTAAACTGTGACCTTGCTTTATGTAGATTCGTATGACAGATAGATGCTGGGTCAGGCTCTGCACAGTACAGTCTCACAACAGAGGTCCTAAATCATCTTGAAAATTGCACCCAAAACTGAAATTTTGGTTTTTTCTATAAGATCCAGACATTTCTGTTGAGTTGCATAGTCCCACACTTTAGACAGTCAGGCAAACTCGAACGTTGTTTATTCAGAATAAGAAATTGTGATTTTTCACTTGGTGGGTAGTGTTTATTTCACAAAGAAGGCAGTTTAGAACTAGTTAATTTTGGCTATCGTTGTGTTAAAAGGAAATTTGCTTATATTCTAATCCTATTAGATAAATAGGAGAATCACTGATTTCAGTGAGTGTGTTAAAAAATCTGTAAAGATATAATGATTGTCAGTTTCCAGGAAACTCTACTTGAAAAGCTGTCTTGTGGTATCTTTCCAGAGTTCTAAATTTCTGGTCCTTTAAGAGTATGGCTTCAGTATGCAAGCCCATCAAAGTGTGACAAATTAATTTTTTAGGATAACTGCTTATGAGTAGATGAAATTTCTGTGCTGGTGTTTTTCACAGTGACTCAAGATCTTCAGTATTACACTGGAGACCTTCAGTGCAGATGTTTGCATATGAAAACTGTTTTGTTCAATATCTATGGGCATATTTATATTCACAATTTTTGCTTCAAATGCCATTGTGGTTTTTTTGTGAGAAAATGCTTAGTGAAAAAATAACATGTCCTAATTTAGCAAGCTTTTGCAAATAATAATCAATCCAACCAAATAATATTATTTAACTAAGATGGAGTGAGTGTTTACTGTGGAACAATATATCACTAATGATTGGAACAGGTGCACAAAGTGTCTTAATAAATCAGTAACCTGGAAAACACATCAATTATTTTGAAGGTTAATGGATTTTTTTGTTTGTTCTCCAAAACTCAGGAAGATATTTTCCTGAATATTTCAAACTATTAAAAAACAAATCAAACCAACTACCTTGATATATATATAAAAAACCAACAACAAAAAAACAAACAAAAAACCCACAACAAACAAACAAACAAACAAACAAAACAAAACAAAAAACCCTTTAGGTGTGTTTTATAAAACAGATTAAAGTTCTAGTGACAACAAAAAAAATAAGCAGAATATATTTATGAATAGGAGCAAGTGAAACTTTTGTAACATGTATATTGAACTCAAGATGTTAAAAAGAAGCAACTGGAGTTACATCTCCCCTCTCACTTGAAAGTAATTCAGGTCACAAATATTCGTATCAACTTTCTTTACTGAAACAAAAAAAAAGCAGATTTTTTTGGTGAAACTCTCTAGTGGCAGATTTCTGAAAACCAGAATGGGAATCTTGTCACAATATAAGAATAGTGACTAATCTGATGCTTGAAATATTTGTCTGCAATCTAGCAGACCTTGGAATTTTGGCATTCATTTCCTTATCAATAAAGGTGGAGGCTTATAAGTCTTTCAGGAGTCTTCACTTAATTTTAAAAGGGTAAAAACTTGAATCTTGTCTTGAACAGACTGAATACCTATTTCTCCATTTACACACTTTTGTCATACAAATTTCCACAGGATATCTGCAAGAGGGAAGTCACACAATACTACAAGCTAGATAAGGATGTATAATATACAATTTTAGCAATATTGCTTAAATCACAGAATCATTAAGGCTGGAGAAGACCTGCAAGGTTATTTAGTCCAACCTTTGACTGATCACCACCTTGTCAACTAAATAATAGCACTGATTGCCATGTTCAGGCATTTCTTGAACACCTTCAGGGATGGTGACTCCACCATTTCCTTGGGCAATCCATTCCAATATTTAACAATCCTTTTAAAGAAAAAGTTCTTCCTGATGTCCAACCTATTTCATCTTGTCCTGTTGCTAGTTGCTTGGGAGGAGAGACCAATTCTCATCTGGCTACAACCTCCTTTCAGGTAGTTTTAGAGAGAGATAAGGTCTCTCCTGAGCCTCCTTTTCTTCAAGCTAAACCCCCCCAGCTTCCTCAGCCACTCCCCCTATGACTTACTCTCTAGACCCTTCACAAGCTTTGTTGACCTTCTCTGGATAACATTTTCAGCACCTCAACGTCCTTGAAGTGAGGAACCCAGAACTCTACACATTATTTGAGGTGAAGCCTCCCCAGTCCTGAGTATAGAGGGAGAAAAATGCTTTTTAAAAGCTATTAAAAGTGACAGGGAAATTAAATAAATACAGAAATATATAAAATAAGATCAATATAAGTTTGTATAGATGCTCTGTAATTTTGAGAAACAGCTTGCTTAAAGTTTGTGGCTGTAATTTTGGGCATCTGCTTTCATTACAACTTGAATGCAAAATCTTTAAGAAACATCACAAAAACAACTAATATGTTACAGATTTTGTATAAAAGACAAGACTTGATTACTTGGAGAAGACTGAGGTACTCAATGACTTTTTTTTTCTATCTTCACTGGCAGGTGCTCCAGCCACACTGCCTGAGACAGAGAAGGCAAAGGCAGGGTCTGGGAGAATGATGAAACACCTCCTGCAGGAGAAGATGAGGCTCAAGACCACCTAAGGAACCTGAAGGTGCACAAGTCCATGGGACCCATCCTGAGATAACTGGCTGAACAAGTGGATAAGCCACTATCCATCACGTTTGAGAAGCATGGCATTCCAGTGAAGTTCTTACTGATTGGAAAAAGGGAAACATACTTCCTAACCATAACCATATCCCTGGGAGTGTTCAAGGCCAAGTTAAGTGGGACTTTGAGCAACCTGGTCTACTGGAAGGTGTCCCTGCCTATGGCAGGGGAGTTGGAACTAGATGATCTTTAAGGTCCCTTCCAGCCCAAATCATTCTATGATTCTATGATTTTAAAACATATTCTCTTTTAAAAAAAGAAAATGTAGTTAATGTCACCAAGAATGAAGCAGAGAAAGAGAAAATAATATTAATTATTTAGAACGTTAAGGTATTTTAATAAAATAGGAACTCTTGTTTAGCCTTGTCTTTTAGTATGCTATTGAACTTCCAGAGTGACTGAAGAACAGTAAGATTTAAATAGATCACTTGGAAACTTAAACAGTAGAAAATCTCAACTACAAAAAGAATTTTTTTAAAGGAAAATGATGATTTTGTATAGGCAAAACTTCTTAATGGAAACTAATTTGCAAAGTTCATGTTATTGCTGAAAAGATTTATTTTCTTTACTGTTTGTATAGGAATTGCCTATGTACATTTTTAACATGCACTGTAGGGTTCCCTATTTTAACTAAATTATGTGCAGCTCAGATTTGAGTTCGTTTTCTCTTCACAGTTTATTCCATCTTTAACTATTTTGTTGTTAACTGTACTCAGATGTAAATCCCTTAGACTCAATGAATTATTTCAGGTTTATAGAGGTAGAAGATAATAAATCAGCATCACAGATTCAGCTACCAGTACTTAAGTAAGGAAGGAAGGGATTGGAGGTAAAGGAAGAGACAGCAACACCTGTGACTGTTGATTTTTTTTATCCTATCCCCTTCTGTGTTCTTACTGTCTAGAAGGATATTAATTTTTCCTTGCTTTGAATATACCAGAAATGGTTTTCACTTTCTCATGTTTGATGAATTATTTTGTCTGGGGAATTAAATTCACTCAGTGGCGAAAAGAGTCTATTTCAATTAAAACCAGTGTTTCTACAGAGAAACCCCTGAGATAGGTCAAAGGTTGGACTTGAGAAACTTGAAGGTCTTTTCAAACATAAATGATTCTATGATTCTATGTCTGATGCTTTCAGACAGATGAAACTGGTAAGGAAGGAGACTTCAGTTCAGGCAGGAAGTTGCTACAAGGGCCCAGACCCTTTCCTTGGAGCAAAGGTAAGTACCTGTGTAAGGTGTGCACAGATTGATGATCTGTTGCATTAGGTGGTTGAATTGTAGTAAAGACTTAAAAGACTTCACAGAATTAAAGGAGTCAAGATGGAGATAGGTGGTTTCAGAACCATGGTCCTGTAGCAGACACTACTGAGAATGAATCATAGAACAATAGAAATCAGGTTGGAATAGACCTCTAAGATCATTTAGCCCAACCATTAACCCAGCACTATCAAGTCCACCACTAAACCATGTCCCTCAGTGACACATCTACACATCTTTTAAATACCTCCAGTGTTGGTGACTCTACCACTTCCCTGGGCAGCCTGTTCTAGTGATTTCTATGAAGAAATTTTTCCTGACATTCAACCTAAATTTCCCCTGGTGCAACTTGAGGCCATTTCCTCTCACCCTGTCACTTGCTACCTGGGAAAACAGACTGCCCTCCACTTTGCTACAACATTTTTCAGGTAGTTGTAGAAAGTGATAAGGTCCACCCTGAGCCTCCTTTTCTTCAGGCTGAACAACTCCAGACACCTTCAACCCTGGTGACCCACAAAATTAGGTCTCTGCTTCAGTCTCCACCTTCCAGCACCACACCAAAACCAGATGTGATACTTTAGGATCTATAGACACCAATGAACAAGGTCTGCAAGAAGTAACTGCAGCAGCACACAGTGTATATCATGAAAAAAGGAGGAGTGTTCATAGTGGGTGACTCTCTGTTAAGGGGAATGTGTCAAACTCTGCATGGGGGTGGATAAAGAATGAGTTTAGAGCTTATGGGTTAGAATTAAGGGGCAGCCCCAGCCATTCTGTGATTCTCTGTAATTCTCTGCAGTTCATATCAGGCCCTTTGAAATGCACCATTGAACTCCTCAAGGCATCCTACAGATGGCAGCAGCCATCACGCCATATGTTCCCTGGGGCAATCCACTACAATAGTAGGACAAATTAAAAATAGTTTGTCATTTTGAAAGACATATTTAGTACAAAGTATTTTTCAAGCTAAAGAGCAGGGATGGTGTGCATCTGGAGGCAGAAGATTAGACAGCTTTACAGCAGGAGTGGCAGAGATATATGGTGCTTCCTTATAATACAGCCTAATTTAGAGAAAAGAAATTGACCTGTTAGACACAGCCTGAATATTTGACTATGATTCATACAGGGACAACTGTGCATCAAAGAGATAGACAGAGGACTATAACAAAAATCTCATCTCATCTGAAGTCAATTCAACTCTTTCTCATCTCATAAACTAACCCAAAGCTAAAAGTTAACTAGACTTCATTGTATAACACAGTAAATTCATTAAAAACTGTCATGTAAATTGAGATATTTTAAATAATGGTTAAGGTTTAGCTTACTTACAGCAACCTTTCAGCCCACAGTCCAGTTCCAGATTCTGAGCATCATGCACAGAAAAATAACCTTCAGACTCCATTGTTTTTGATCTTATGTAAGCCAAACAGCCTCCTTTTCCCTATTATCCTGTAGTTAGTATTCATGTAATCTTGCTTTCTTACTCTCAAGATAAACAAGCTATTGACAGTCCCTTCATTTTCAGCCAAGCTTACAATTAAAAAAGCTGCAGCCACTTTCACAGACATAATTAGCAGCATGTGGGAATTCTGTATCCAGTCCTCTACCATGACTTTCACCACTGAAGCAGAAGATATGTCTAGACTGCAGAGTGGTGATGGAAAGCTCTACCTGAGCTGTCTCTAGCTAACTTAGGTTTCAGTAACAGAGAAGATGCATGAAAGGGACCTCTGTGTAGTTGCACCAACCAAAAAAGCACTTACATCACTTTGCTGTATCAGTTTTGTTATCATTTTCCTGGAAAAAAAAAATAAAATAAAAAGGCCATGTGTTTTCCTCCTTCTGTTCTCAGATTCAGAATAACTGCTGACCCCAACTATATCTTTGTGGAGCCAATACAATCTTTGAAAGCCCTGATGTCACCTGTGCTATGGACCAGCTACAAAGGCTGTAGGTGTTCACAACATCCAGGCTGCCCATCTCCACAGCACAGGTTTAAATCCAGCTATTCCTACAGCGGGTTTATCAATGCATGGGAAGTGGCATTCCTCACATGAAGACTGTGAAAGACATGAAATCCAGTTATCCCACTGTATTTTTCTTTGATTCACACTGAGTTAAAAAATAGGAACTTAAACACAAAACTGAAAATTTCAATGTGGTGTTCATCTCCTGATGTTCAGCATGCCTTTCTCTGCCTAATTAAGGTATTCAGTGTTTCATCTTTTGGCAGAGATCAGATCACAGTGATCTTCTTTTGATAAATTAGCACAGTGAAAGTTTAAAACTCAAATTTTAATGGATTTGCCTCAGTCTAAATCACTTTTGGTTTCTTTTTTCCTCCCTCCCTCTGCCAATTTTATGTTAAAAGAATACTATTACTAGATTTGTATGGAATATGAAAGTTTCTGTTTCAGCAATGCCACACATGGGAAGAAAATATAATAATTTCTCTTATTCATTGTTCTCCTGACAACTAGACCCAATGAATCTTGCCACAGCATTTTAACTCAGGAAAATTAAATTTGTCTTCTGTAACATCAAAATCCTTTCAGGAATCAGTCTTCTGCTACAAAAATCTTTTTTTTTTTTTTTTCCTTTTTCTTTTTTGGGTCCATTTCAGGTGTGCATATATGAAAACACAGTGCAATACATTAGATCAAAAATAAGTGAACTTTTTTACATTTGATTCGGAAATACTCTACATTGCAAAATATATATATTCAGCTCTGAAGGAATTAGTAGATTAATAGACACAGGTTGTAAGGGAAAAGCTAAGAATTATTGGCTGGCTGATACAGGACAACAACTGAGAATGAAGAAATTATTAAAAATATTGCAGTGGGTCAATTGTACAAATCTGATGAAAGTACCTTCAGTGAAGATCAAGATTTAACTAGTAGTATGAAAGTAAAAGTAGTAAAATTATTATTGAACACCTGATTGATTTTTTTTAATTGACTTTTTTTTTTGTTTGTTGTTTTTGCTATCAATGTTTGAAGCTGTAGAACATTTTCTAAAGAAATATTTGTCTCTTGGGACATTCTAAGCCTCAACTGGAAAAAATAGTTGGATGAAAGTAGTCTCACTTGGGTAGAGATCTGAACCAGATGGTCTCATTATTTCAGTAAATAAATAGTGTAATGAGTTTAATACCATGATCTATTGAGTAAGCAAATGCCATTTTTCATTACCAATTTTCTAAAGATACTTTTTGGAAGCAAATGGTCACTCTGGATGCAAAACTTAGTTCAGACTTTAAAGGAACATGATAATTCCATTTTCCAGGAAGTCTAAGTAGATATGAAATTAAAGATGATTCTACCCCTTAGTCTTAGAATAGAGATGCATCTTGTGAAATGTTCTTATAGCATAGCCCACAGTAAACCAGTTTCAGTGAAAAACATGCAAAGTTAATTTTCTAGGACTTTATCTGTTACGTTCTATACAATATTGTGGCAACACATTGATTTCATTAGTATTAGAGTCAAGCCTAAATTTACTTTACAAATATAGAATAAACTGTAAACTCTAAATATAATGAACCCTTTGAAACAAACAAACAAACAAACAAGCCCAACAAGTTTTATTCATCTACCAGAAAAATACATTAAACCAACATTAAAGTTGTGATTCAAACCAAAAGATGTGAAGGAGTTTTCTTAAAAGTAATACTTACCATATGGTGCACCACACACTGACACAACACAGTACATTTAAAATGTAGTTAAGGGCACCCTGGAGTGTCTAGGTGTAGGGTGACATCTGGTAACTCTTCTTTTGTGACTCAGAGTTTAGTTTCATTTGATTTTTGTGTCACAATCCTCCTTTTAGTGTCCTGAACTAGCTTCCTATTTCAGTAGGTGGATTGAAATAAAACAGAATGGACAAGGTTCAGAGAACAGTTTAAAATAGGCAGATATATACACAGAGTATTCATACAAATTAAATTATCTCCCTACCCCCACCTTGATTGAGATTAAATACTCACTGATTAGCAAAGGAAAGGTTGTTGTCATCCAGCCTTTTACAAAACATATAAATAGTTATTTGGAATGGAAGCCTATTTCCTAATTTCCTGTCAGTCATCAACCTAACTCCCAAGTGCTAGATTCCTTTGCTTCTTTCTCTCACCAGGTGCTGTTATTGAGATGTCTTCCCTCTGTGGTACACATGTGGTTATCTGTTTAACCACATAATGCATCACCCCAGAGGATTTTTTGCATAGTCATCCATCAAACATATGGTGCCTTGATCTTTCCTATGTTAGTTGTCCAAAGTGCATCTAAATGGTTCCTCAGACAAGTCAAATGAATTATGGTCACAGTTCAGTTGTTAGATAATGAATCCCTCTAAATGCAAGTGAATTGCACTTTTGAAGTTAAACATTAAATATCATAAATTTGCTATTGTGATACAGGTGTTTTAAGCCACCTTGGTTGTCTCAAATGTCACCAGATGCCTACACTATTACCTAAGCACTATTTTTTAAAATACATTTTTTTCTGTTATATTTGTTAATAACAGAAAATTTATCTTCCTCTCCCACCTTAGTGGATAGTCTTTCAGAACAGCCACTACGCATACTGATGTTCTACTTCCCAGGAAGGGGTTGGACATTGCCTGGTGATGAGAAGTCAAGAAAAATCTTTTGTTTTCCTTTGTTTCCTCATGCAGTCTTTGCTTTGGCTTTATTAAACTGCTTCTATCTTGATCCACAAGGGCTTTTTTTCCTTTATTTATTTTCTCCTAGCCCCTGCCCTGCTCAGGAAGGGAGTGATAGAGCAACAACATGGGAACCTGGTGTCCAGCCAAGGTGAACCCAGCACATGTATTTGAATGTGGAATACTTTGCACTTTTACAGATGTTTCCAAAACATGGACCAGGGTTTATGATGGGCTGGGGACCTCTGTTTTAGGAACCAGGAGACGTTAGATTAGATAGACATCCTCAAGACCAGAAAAATTACATTAAAAATTATGGATTCCCTTATGAGCAGACACAGTTCTTGAACAAATTCCTCAGAACCTTGGAGTTTGTGAAGTGATTATATTCAATAGACAGTTTTATCTCTGAAGACAACTGGTAGTTAATGTGTTGACATGAGTCACAACAGTAACATATCCTGGAGACACCTTGTTCAAAAACCTTCACATAATTATTGTATTGCCTTGACATTGAGGTATTATTAATACAATCCTTAGAGAAGGCTCTTCAAACATGACCCTTTATCATCATTCCTTCATTCCTTACCAAATTACTGTAGCCTGAGAACAAATATTGTGGCTTTTTATCTGAACTGGTCTCTGGCTTTTCCATATGCTGCCTTAATCCTGTACATTGTACATGAACTCCTCAGTTTAACTGAACTCAGATTCCTACACAGTCCTTATCTCTCTTCCTCTTCTGTCTTTAATTCAGTCCTTGACTGTCTCATCTCTAATGTCTGAGGGCTAACACTAACTCTCATCCCCTCCTTATCTGAACTAATCTCACCTATTTATCTGTAGACTTGTTTTTCTTTCTGCTTCTTGCTTTATATTCTATGTTAACCTAAAGGTTTGGCAGATGGGGAGATTTCAACTGATGGAAGGTGCCCCTCAACTGGAGTACTTTTTCCAAAAATTTTCTGCTATCAACAGTGTCATCTTCAATTTACTGAACTTCAGTTTGTCTTTCAACAAGGCATGCATTTCCCTAATAAAATAAGATAGTTCAGAAGGATAATAAATATTTGAGTGGAAAAATAACAGAGAATATAAAAGGAACCCTTCTGAGTTAGAATAAATATCCATCTTACCAAGTTTTCTACCTTTGTGAATGGGTCGATACAGGGGCTGATTGAACAGTAAAAAAGAACCACATATATTTAAGATAAATCCTTCTTTTCACATATTGCCTACCAGCTTCTGCTATACAGACATTTGTGACAGAGATTGCATCTGAACCATGTTTTACCACCACCACCAGATCTACTCCCAATGAAACTGCCTGACCTTTTAAAACTCATTTATGTTTTTGTTCCTAACGCAATCTATGGCAATGGATTCCACAGCTGAATGATGCATTGTGTGAAAAGCACTTACTCTTGTTTGCTTTAAACTCTCTGCCTAATAATGCATTGGGTCATCCTTAGTTCTTGTATTGTGTCAAGTAGTGAATAATTGTTCTTATTGCTATGCAGCATATCATTGTGATTAATGTCTTCCTCGTATTGCTAGCAAATGGAGTTCTAGTCTATTAACTGTCTACTTTTATGAAAACTATTACATATTTCTGATCATCTTTCTTTCACTTCACTTCTTCCATTGTATCTTATTTCAGATAGGTGTACCAGAACAGTATATATTGTGTGAGATATAAGTGTACCATAGATTTATACAGACTGCAGCTCTGCTCTGTGCTCTGCTGAGTGCTTAAGATATTACTATCACCAATATCAGTAGCACAGCTAAGTCTTCTGCTGCTGTGATTTTACAGAAATGAGAATGTGGATACAGAAGATAATAGGGAATAAATATTGTTGTCATAGACATGATATTTGCAAGCACTCAGTGTAGATTTCCCATTTAACCCAGACTGTCTCATACATATCTCCATATATAACCTGTCTCATATATATATATCTTCACATATAAGTACGTCTTATCTGCCAAAGCTTTTCCCCTTACAATTTTCTACTTACTTTAAGCTTTTTTTTTTTAAGCACACCAGATTGGGGAATTAAGAGAGAGAAGAAAGAAGAGAGACTGAAAGAAAGAGAGAATCAAAACAAAAAAGGAAAAAAAAGAAGAAAGTGAGAAAGTGAGAAAGAAAGAAAGAAAGAAAGAAAGAAAGAAAGAAAGAAAGAAAGAAAGAAAGAAAGAAAGAAAGAAAGAAAGAAAGAGAGAAAGAAAGAAAGAAAGAAAGAAAGAAAGAAAGAAAGAAAGAGAAAACTGTGAAGTCATAGAAAACCGGATCAGAAGTGACTTCTCTCACAAATTCTCATGAAAGTGGTAGGGGGTCTTTTTTCTTTGATTAGTGCTTATAATAATTTACAAGTCAATTAGGACAAAGAATATTAGGGAGTGGTTTTTACCTTGCAGCAGAATGAACAAAGATTTTTACTGTGTTGATCTGCTGAGTTGCCCAACTGCAAGTGATCTAGCAGCATAAAATACAGACATGACAAAATAATGGGACTTGGTGATAATCTGCCTGTTTATTCACTTATACAGAAACTAAAATTCAGATTAATGAATCTGTAAGAGAACATTAAATTTAAAATGTTTTGTTATAATAATATTTTAACTGGAGCATTGTCTGTGATACCTTGAATGTTTCAGATATTGTGGCTCTATACTTCTTGTAGGAAGTAAAATTATAGTGGATCTGCTTTTCAAAAAACTAATCATTCCTCTCTTATTTAGTGAATTGGTAGGATCTATTTCTATAAGAGTATGGTTTAGTTTAACAATAACATTTGGTGGATGGATAATATGGAAGAATCCAAAGGATAGCAGTAAACAAAAGAATGGTTAAAAATCCCTACACAAAACAAACTGATACTCTTGCGATAATGTCTAAAATCTGAAAAAAATGTGCAGATTAATCATTGCTCAATGCCTGTTTACCAACAGCATTACTTACAACAAATTGCACACCAATTTAAAGGCTAATGCAAATGTTTATCTGCAGTGTACATTTCTAGGACTACAACTTATTCCAGAATTGATTTTCACAATGAACTTAACAGGCACAAGTTTCATTTTATTATCACTAAAATGGGAATTTTTATTCATTTAAATTTAGGGGGCATCTTATACTAGCTGATTTTTACACATACTTTTCTATTTTCCCTGGTAACACAAATGGTCAAAAATCTTTATTGGGTCACACAAGCCCTCAGGTCTTGGCACATCATGCTTGTTCCATGTGTCCCTATTAAGTGACAAAACCTATACCCAAGAGGTAGCCTGCAAAACAACAACAAGATGCTTGTTTAAGGCAGAAAGTCCAGCAGCCAAAACAGACTGATCTCCCATTTGACCTCAGCAGTTCTGTGTATTTTTACATTATGTACTCAGCTGGCTCTTTAGCTAAGTTTACCCAGCTGAACCAGGGAGACTGGTGTTCTAGGCTGTACACTCTGATATTACAAGTGTAATGAATCTGACCCACTTAGCTAAATTGCATTTGTACTCTGATTGAATGTTTTGGTGCTGCAATCCTGGTCAGACAACTCTCACCATCAAACTTACTCGCGTGATGAGTCTCTTGTTTACTATCCATTTTGGCATTACACTGGCACTTAGCACCTTTGCTGTTCTCAGAAAATCCCTCTGGGTCTTCAATGCACTTGAAATTCAGGGTTTTTTTCTACTAAGATATCTATAGATGAGTGTAAGAACAAACTTTTAGCTTTCTTCACCTGTAATTTTGAAAGGATAACATTAATTGGCTGCATACTTTAAACAGAACATAAATTAGAATTGCAAAAATAGCTTTGTGGCTTATGAATGCTTTGTATGACTGATTTTTTTTCCCTATTCTTATGCTATAGAGCATATTGTCAGAGCTTAACTTATAATAAATAACAGATAATTTAAGTACGCTCACTCACAGCAAGGCTAAATTTGACCCTGTATTTATGAACTGACATGTCATCTAGGCAGCTACTGTGCCTCAGGTGGTGCTATTGTATTCCTAATCATACTTACTGTCAATTAAAAAAAAGAAAAAGTAGAAGTTGCTAACATAATTATTACAATGAAATGAAAATTCGTTCCCACAATAGTAAAGAAACAGCTAAAAGGTCACAGACTGTCTTTCATTAAGAGTCTTTAAAATATGATTTTTAAAACACAATGAACATAAATATCCATTTTGTTCTTCAGCAAACTCCCAGATCATTGCAACTGTGTTGTAATGAGATACTGTTTTAGTGTAATATTTTTTCAAAGCAATAGGCAGTAGTTGCTTCCATCTGTCCCCATACAGAGGATTATTACATCTGCAGGTTTTACAGAAAAGATGGATTTTAGAAGAGGCTAAGAAGTCAATGATGAGATATCCAAAATCTTCCTATAGTCTTTAATTGTGCATTTTTTGCTGAAGTGATGTGAATTCTATATCCTTTTAGTATTTAAAACTTGCCAAATATTTTTTTTTGTTGTTGTTGTGGGGTTTTGTTGTGGGGTTTTTTTGGTTGTGGTTTTTTTTTTTTTTGGGGGGGGGAGGGGTTTGGTTGGTTGTTTTTTTGTTTTTTGTTTTTTTTACTCTTGAAAGCCATTACATTTGTCTTTACTCATTTGAGAGGCCAAAGACAACAACGAAGCATGCAGAGAGTGGCAGCAAGAATGGGCAACCTGGGAGGAATACAGAAACACTATCTGAGTATTCACAGATGAAATCAGGAGAGCTAAAGCCCAAACAGAATTGAATCTGGCTAGGGATGTCAAAGACAAGAAGGAGGGTTTCTATAGCTGTCTAGGTGACAAAAGGAAGACTAGGGAAAATGTGGGCACAGTGTGCCCTCAGCATGTTTGTTGATGACACAAAACTGGAAGGAGTAGCCCATTTAAACAGTGATCCCCTGGGCGGTAACCTAGTCCATTTTATTTATCTTAAAATTAGAAACCTAGATGGAGCAGAAAAATTACAATTATGGGTAACAACGTAACATCAGGAAAATAGGGATCTTGAGTAGTCAGCTGAGTCACACAAGTATGGAGCAAATACTTAATGTTTTCTTCTGTCCCCAAATGTGTATCTAATTACATATTATCTCCTCTGTAAGTAGAACACATTAACAATTTTCGTTATGTATATCACTCCACAACTGATTGCATATTTTAAAGAATGAGAACCAAGTTTAACTGTGGTTCAGATCCAGTATTTTCAAGAGATACAATACAGACAAATTAGATCTAGCCCTTTCCGTGCTGAATCCAATGCTGGTATTGCATCTGAAGCACTTCTTTTTACAGTTGTGCTGCTACTCATGCAGAAGCTGTAACATTCAAGGTCATGACTCATAACAGAGAAGATCAAATTTCCCATCAAATCCTTTACCAATGTCTGCCAGTAAGTCCCATTACTTGTTTTAGTGTTTCAGAAGCTCTCTCCCTTTCGAAGCACAAAGAAAATATACCTCGTTCCTTTTCAGGTCTTTCTTCTTTCTGCTTCCTCTGAGATCTCTCAGACTTCACACAGCTGATGATATCTTTCTCAGACTAGCAGACACATATCTCTAAGTAAAACTGCCAGCAGCAAATGTCAACTATTTCCTTTTATCAATACTAAGATGGTCTCTAACAGCCCGCTTTAGTTTCTTGGTTCTTAGCTGTAGTTGAGAGCTGTAGCAGCTAATGAAAATGACTTCTGTTTGTCTAGTACTGTTCATCTAGCTGAATCTAGCAGAATCCAAAAGTGTTTTATCTGATCAACAAAACGTGTAGAGGGAGCTCTGTGCCTACTGCTGAAATGCAGCCAGAGAGGAGAACACTGAAACTAAATGAAAGCAAGAAAGAATTCACACAGGCACCTTGTACCTTCCTCTGTTTTGATAGCTGGGAAATAATATTGTGGATCACGGCTATCATAGGCTCCCAAAAGATGTCTCATGCAGCTATTTTGTACCTTTATAGCATCTCTTCATGATTACTGAAGGAACAAAAGCCAGTTAGGGAAAGGAGATGTGAGGCTGAAAGTAAGGGAAGAAAGCAAAATGACTGTTGTCAAGAGAAACTTCCAGTAAAATAACAGTAGGGATCTTGCTTACAGCAGTGACAAACTTGCCACTGTAATTCCATCTCTAGGTCTGAGGTCTAAAATTCAAGAGAAAGATTAAATTATTTTAGAATCCCAGAATATTTTCAGTTGGAAATGACCCACTAGGATCATCAAATTCCTGCCCTCAGCTGTTCCTCATACAGCCTCCCCTCAAGGCCCTTCACCATGTTCATTGCCCCCTTTGGGACCTCTAATAGCTTTATATCTTTCTTATACTGTGGTGCCCAAACCATCAAGAAGTATTCTAGTGATGATGACAAAAATTGCCAGACAACATATTTTTTTATTATATTTATTTGTATTTGTGAATTTGGCACAAAAGGAGAACTTTAGTTATACTTAGACATATTAGTAAGTGTAATATTAGTAATAGTCAGAAAGTCAAGAGATAATGCAGAAGAGTTGTACTAGTTACTCAAAATACCATTTAAAAGGAGCAAGAAGCTATGACATGCAGTAGTAGAAACATAAGGAGTGTACAATTAAAAAGTCCAACGTCTTTTGTGTTTCTAAGGGAAAAATAATCCCTGCTACTCTTTGGAAGTTCACCTATTATCAGTGTGAGAGGAAAAGAAAGACTCTTGGGTGGATGTGGTGATTATGGGCCATTAACATCGTGTATCCCTAGAAAAATCAAATGATCCTTTAGGCTACATCTGAGGAAGTATTTCCAGCTGTAATGTGATTGCATGGGGCACTGCTGAGATCATACCCGTAAAGACTCACCAGTGCTGCACAGAAAAGATGAAACAGGCCTGAACCTGTGCACCAATTATCCAAGAGGACTTTAAACAGAGCATAGGGGTATTTTTCCTTCATGAGGAAAAATAAAATAACTTTTTTTGCCTAGCTGATTGAGGTGGAGACTGAGAAAAGTTGTCCTTTGTTTCAAGAAATGGAGAAAGGAGGAAACACTGAGGAGAAAGAAGGATTTAAGTAAAATGGATCCAAATGAGATATGAACAAATACAGGCTCTGTATCAGAAAAAGTATTTCTGAAAACATAGCAGAAAAAGAATGGTTCAAGATCAAGCAAAAGCACTTCTGAAACGATAATACCATGTAGCCACTGACCTTAGCAGAGCCTGAATTCAGTAGTTCAGGATGTCACTCCCAATAGTCATTACCAGTACTGCTGTTATGGAAATATGAGCTGATCACCAGGAGACACCGAGACCAAACACAAAGAAATTATCAAAAAGCTACAAGTAGCCACATGTCATAACCAGAAATCCTTTATGTCCCTGACCTTTGCCCACAGCAAAAGCAAGGCCCCTTGACAGGTGAAGTCTTGTTTTGTTGTTGTGCAAGCCACAAGTCAACTGCTTCACTCGATGTGACCATAGCTCTCAAAAGTAAATGCGGTTCCAGACCCACAGCATTCACTTTGGAACTGGCTACCATTTTCCTCCTCAGATTTTGAAGGCTCTTTTACATAATCTTTAAGTTTTACTTAGGAGTACAATAAGTTGAGAATTTTTAATGGCTAATGAAGTATCTAATAATAGTAATACTATCAATTATAACAATAAAAATTCTGTTCAGCTATTCAGCTATTTGGTGGAATTTTAAGGAATTTTCCAGTCTAAATCAGAATTGGAAAAATATGTTGGCTCTGAGAAAACTGTCATGGGACTGCAAACATTTCATGACAATCTCTAATTTACCTTGATCTGAAGTGACCATTAAACTACTTAATTGGAACACTAACATTTATGATTCTGCTTGCTATGGCATAAAGCAATTCAGAAATCCTGGGGCAAGTTTAAACAAGCCATACATTTACAGTTATTTCTCTCAGGACCAAAAGGTCCTAAAACCCAACAACATAAAGCTGTGGAGTTTTTAACCTGAATTAGCATCTCTGATGTTCTTCCCAGTGTGACACCAAACCGTGTTTTCTCTGCTTTGTCTAAGGGAGTGAGATGAGACATTGATAATCAGTGAGGCTTAGCGGATGAACAAGCAAATGCTGAGGTTAAAACAAATACTTGTGAAACTAGAACCTCAGACTTACCCTGAAATTATTGTTTCTGCCCACGGTTGCTTACTTATCCCTCTAGATTTTTTTCCCTGTGTCTGTCTTATTTGCTTGAAAGTGTGCTTCAGCAGGACTGAGTCATATGCAATATTTACAAGTATATCTCTTCTTTAAATACAAAGTTTTGTTTTCATTAGGGGAAAAAAAATATGAGATGGGAATACTTGTGACCATGAACAGTTGTTCTTTCTGAAAAGTACTTCTTTCCTTGAATAAGACAATCAATTATTATGAAACAAAATATCTATCTACGATTTATTTTGTTAGCAGGTTAAATGAAGGAAACTGTATCCCAGCTGATGCTTTCACAGGGTTTAAACACATATGGGTCACTTGCAATTGTTCTTGGGACTCTAGAAACCTACAGTCAATACTATTTTTTCCCAGTCCATGCATTTTATTTAATTTATTGAAACCAGTTTAGACATGGTAATGTTAGTCTCAAGACAGATAACTCTTCTACTTTAACCGGCATGGGGAAAAAAACCCCAAAACCTCCACCTTAACTCTCAAATCCATCTCCATTTTGTACCCTTCAAAATGAAGGTAGACTGAATTTCTTGATACTTTATCTAATTTAAAGATTAAATGTGAAACATGGGTCCTCTGTAGGTATAGAATTATTTTTTCCTAGCAACATACTCCTGTTTATTCCTGGGGCTGAATATAAGGTAATTTCAGAATAGCAAAAGATTGTTGATTTACAAGCCAAATAATTATTTTATTCACTCCTGTATTTAACAAAACACCAGCTTGAGTGATTACATTCTGCCTACCTAATTTTCCTCTATACTTATAGTAATAAGGAATTTGAAGCTGATCTTGCTTGTTCAAGTGTACATCAGCATAGCAGTGACTCCATCTGCCCATGGAGTTAGGCAAAAGAATAAATGCTTTGTAAGAATATTAAAAAAACCAACCAACCAAACAAACAAACAAAAAAACCAAAACACCTCTCTTCTTTTTTCCTCCTGTTTTTTTGAACATTTGCCTGAGAGGTGGTTGTGTTTGAATGACAGGTAAATCACTCCTTCTAGTTTTAATTGCGCTAATGAGGGAAGGAGTATAGATGCATACCTTCACTGCTGCTATCACCAGTATGGCTTTGGGTTTCAGAAAACAGACGAATACATGAAAATTAAATTATCTTTTTTTAGTGCACTTTAAGAATGAAAGCTGATATCTACAGTGGGGAAATTTAAGTCTTATATAGCTGCCTGAAATGCCTCACTTTCTATCTCCTTAAATAATTCAGAGATGCAGTTCCATCTACTATTGTGCTGTGAGTCCATGTGCAGTTAACAGTTGCCACGACCTACCTTAAAGCTATTGAGATCATTTCCAAAGACATGGGGTGAAGCACAGTTCAAAGAAAGCTACTCTGACTTATTCCCTTTTCCCTTACCTTTAGCTCAGCTGAAAGTAAACGTGACTTGACTTAGAGAGGAGGGGACAAATTATCTGATGGTCTTTCCTGTGGGGGACACAGAGATCGATCTGTGAGAGTTCAGATAGTATGGGTTTTTTTAGACCTTAAAACAATGCAATCTTGTTTTACTCCTCTGGTTGAGCACAGTGCACTGACAACCCTTTTTCTCCATATAATAGAGCTAATGGCAACTAGAAATGACAACTTCAAAGTTAAGTTAGTGTAACATTGTGTCATTTTTTGGGAGAACAATGTTAATTAATACATCACTTTGCACCATGCTGGAAAAATACTGTTATTAATTTCATTAAAACCTCTATCCATGATGTTAGCTTAATACAAAAGGTGTGTCCTTTCTGGTACTGATTATTTGACAAAAGATTAAATAGGAAAGTGGAGTTCTTTATATTTTTATTAAAATTCTTGAAAACTGACCTGGATTTTGACTGGAAGAGTCATTAATATTCATTTGTATATAATTGCCTTAATTTTAGTGATAATGACTTCAGTTACCAACTGTGTGATTGATGGGACTTGTGTCTTCTCTCTGAAGGAGATGAGCTAAATAAAAAAGTAGAAACTTGCCATTCATGCATGATATTTTTAGCTGCCTTTAATTACAAGCTAGCTAAATAAGCATGCAAACCTTGCTATGATTGATAGGATCTCTATGCTGTAGTGATTATTTTACTTGAAGTTAGAAGGTGCTTGAATCAACTGAGTTCTAAAATTAACTGGAAGCTCTATCTCAAAGAAGCCTCAACTCTTACTTAAATTAGCAATGAAGAAGAAACACTTAAATACTTTGTCTGTTTTAAATGCATACACACACACACCCTCTTTCTCTTTCTCACACTCACACACACAATCATCTTCACAGTCATCTGCAAAGATACCACCTAGATGGGTGTTACGTATCCCAACTAGATAGGAACAAATCATGCTTTACAGCAAAAACATTCCTCTGGCTTCAAAGCTGTCTCATTCTTCTCTGGAATGAAACATGACCTTCTAAACTTATAGCAAAGAAAACCAAGATATACAAGCCAAACTCAAGATTTTATTTGTTGTTATGCCAAGCAGTCAATATCTCTGCTTTGGCATTGTTTCAAGTTTCAGAGCAATGCTCTGAAACAGAGTAGTCTACACCTCATAACCCTCCTCTTCCATCTTCTCTTATCTGTTGTTTCTTCCCTAGAGCAAGTACTCAACAGAACCAAATCAGCTGAGTCTTCTACTGCTTATTTCAGTGCCCTGGCCAAAAGCTATTTGGCTCCTAGGAAAGAAAAAAGTATTTTTTCTCTTATACTCTCACCACAAACTCTACCATATTTCTGAGGGAAGTGCTGGAATTCATGAATAACCTTTCATTATATTATACACATACAGAGTGAATGTATGATGCTCTTATTATCATTTGTTAAGACTCAGTCGTATAGAAGGTGACTTACAAAAGCACACTGAAACAGAGTGCTGTATTGTAGAAAGCTGAAATAATCTCTCATTGTAATTGATAGGTTTTGCTGAAATTATTTTCTTGGTGATCAGGCCCATTTCTCATTATTCATTCTTCATTTTAAAGCATATCATACTGTTCATAAAGTCCAAACTAAATTTATGTTGAGAGTAGTGCTACAGAAGGGATTAGAACTTCAAAAGAGGGATTTCTTAATCCAAAATGACCTACATTTTCCTTCACTTACTTCAGGGAAACTATCCCCAAATAATGTTATTTAACAGCCTTTTTTAAATTATATTTCTCAGTTCTTCTATAAATAGTTTTTCCTGTGAGTTTCTTGACTGATTTCACTGTTGCTGGAATGTGCATTTAGGAAATCCCCTTGTACATGCATTGTGGGTGTGTCTTATATCAAATTTCTCATTTTGTGCTGTAGTTATTTATCTGGATGTGTCCAGTATCAGAGCAAGGAGGATGAATGTAAGAGCAGCCTTCTTTTGGCCATAGTATTGTTTTATCCAGGAATTTTTTAAATTACAAACAACCAGCTACAGACCGGAGTAAACCCATTCAGCCCTCGTCTAGATGAGTGGTACAGTATCAGGGGACATTGCAATATGAGCATTATATTTTCTGACCAACAAGAACTGCATGTTGATGAAAACAGTCTGGAAGCATAGCAATGGGAAAGAGACAAAACATCCTTGTTTACCTTCTCTGAATGGAAGAGCTGACCATATTCTATCATAGTGGTGAGAGCTGATTAAGTTATATGGCACTGAGAGTTCACAGACACCATAGACTGTGCAGCTTCTTCTATGTCATTCGCTTTGTACTGATTGTCATGTTTTAGCTGTTGTTATTATTTTGTAGTGATGAGCCTTCACTTTCTTTCGTTTAAATAAGGCCAAAATGAATGGGTTTAAGCTGTTCATAAGCCATTCATTGTTTCATCCTTAAAACATTTATTTACTGAATTTTTAATTTATTAATCAATTAAATAAAATATTACATTGCTAATAGCCTCAAAGACAAGAGCCATTAGCAATGAGGGCTGTTTACAAGCTGATTTATCTCAGTAAATACCAGCTTGATATTCAACTGCAAATGCCTTTTTGTTTCTCTTCATTACTTCCTTGCCTACAACTTGCCTGTACAATTTCAGGTATATTCAGTAGTAGTCAATTGAACCCTGCATAGTTATTTCAGCCCTAAATATCTAATGTTCTAATCACATGTCTTAGTCCTTTGAAAGACAGAGAATCAGCTGTCAATGAAACTTGAAGCCAAGTGTTACAAACATTTTACACTTCTTAGGTAGACAGCCATAAGTGTGGAAATCTTAGAGTTTGAGCAGGTACACAAAAGATTTCTGAGGGTGTCTGTACAGTTTCTGAACAGTTCCAAATTCTCCAAGGCTATCAATTTCATAACCTTCTGTCATATTATTGTTAAAATTTGTTTTAATTGGGAAAAATAAGACAGAGCATCTAGTCTTCTAAGAATGAGGAAAGCATTTCTATAAATATGAGCCTGAAGAGATATCTAAACATCCTCAATTAATTTCTTTTCCTCTCTGGATCATTTTTCTGTAAGTCATCATAAACACATATCCAAGAATTAATATTTAATAGCAGATTTATATGACTAAATTTAACCGAGTTTAACTAAATCCATCTGAGCTAATTCTGAAAGAAATTTCACAACATTGACTTCACCCATGGATGTGAGGTCTTACCCAATGTTTATATTTCTTAGAATCATAGAATCATATAATGGTTTTGAGTGTAAAGGACGTTGAAGATCATCTTGTTCCAACACCCCTGCCATGGGCAGGGACACTTTCCATTAGAACAGGTTTCTCAAAGCACCATTCAACTTGGCCTTGTAAACTTTCAGGGATGGGGCATTCACAACTTCCCTGGCCAGCCTGTTCCAGTGCCTCTCTGCCATCAATGCAAAGAACTTCCTCCTAATATCTAATCTAAAACTAGTTTCTTTCAGTTTAAAGCCATTCTCCCTTGTCCTGTCACTACATGCTCTTGTAAAAAGTCCCTCTCCATTTTCCTTGTAGGCTCCCTTCAGGTACTGGAATGCCACAATGTGGTCCCTGCAAAGCCTTCTCTTTTCCAGGCTGAACAAATCCAATTCTCTCAACCTTTCTTCATATAAGAGGTGCTCCATCCCTCTAGTCATCTTGGTGGCCTTCCTCTGGACTCAGTCCAACAGGTCCTTGTCTTTCTTGTGCTGGGAACCCCAGAGCCCGATACAACACTGCAGGTGGGGTCTTACCAGAACAGAGGGACAGAATCACCTCCCTTGACTTGTTGCCCACACTGATGTTGGTGCAGCCAGGATGCATTTGGCTTTCTGGACTGCAAGCAAACAAACTCATGTCCAGAACCTCAGGCACCAGCACTCCCAAGTCCTTATCAGCAGTGCTGATCTGGATCTGTTCATCCCTCAGCCTGTATTGCTAGTGGGGGTTGCCCCAACCCAGATGCGGCACCTTGCATTTAGTATTACTGAACCTCATGAGATTCCCATTGGCCACATTTTTTTATTTGTGTCCCCTTAATTATGACACATTAACATTTTAAATGGATTTATCTTTATCATCATCATCATCATCATGGCTAGGCTTCACGAATGAAGATTTACAAGGGCTCTACCCACGCTTGCTACTAGCATGCTGGTGGCTAAAAAGGCCAATGCGAGATAGGCAAGTCTGATTGCAAAAGGCACAGTGGAAAGTCTCCATTG
>JAWWTY010000106.1:107450388-107499304 GCA_035222235.1 Margarornis squamiger
CCATCTGCCCAGGTTTGGGGTTAGAGTTGTCCTTCTCCTAGGATGGTTGCTGTGGAGCTAGTGAGCCCATCCTGCCCGTGAACATACTTTATCTGACCCTTCAGTTGAGACCTGACTGGCGTGGGAGACCCTACCAGAGGCATGTATCACCACTAGCACAGCTTGCAACATCATAAGGGCACGCAAGCTTCTCCCCTTAGACATGGGGGTGTCCATGGAGAAGTATCTTTATTAACAAAGTGGCTAAATAAGTGTCCTGCAGTCTGAAGTTGACTACAATAAATGTGTGTAGGCAACTCAAAATATTGTTCCAACAAAGAGTTGATTGACTTGACTAAGATAACAGCTACTAAAGAGAAGATGGTGTTGGATAGAATGGCCACAATGTGAAAGTTGTGTTTCCTTCACGTTGTGACGGAAAAATTATTGTGCATCTGTGGCTGTTCAAGCTTTACAATGTGTCTAGTCTACTTTTTCTACAGACACAGCTATGAGGTCTGAACTTATGACAGCACCCTGATCTTTAAATCATGAATTTTCATAACCTGACAGATCTTTCTCGTCTTGTAAACACATAAACACGGTGCACAGTCTACCACTGACAGCAAGAAGATGAAAAGTGCTCTAGTAAATCATGAAACCAAGAAGAAGGAAACCACAGAAAGTAGGTTGTGCTTGAAACTAATTTTTTCATACACATTATCTGACAAACATTTTCACAGACTCACAGAGGGGATGAGATGGTAAGGGACCTCTGAGGATTATGTTGTACAGCTTTCCTATTTAAAACAGAAAAGGATAAAGCAGGTTGCTCAAAAGTGGGCCTAGCTGGGTTTTGAATTACTGAAAGAACATGTGGAGATGACACAACCTCTCTGGGCTATCTGTTCCAACATTTGACCACTCACAGTAAGAAGTATTTGCTTGTGTCTGCAGGCCATCACACAAAGAAACATTGTAAGTTTCCTTTGTCGTCTCCTCTAGCTTTATTTGATAAAGTCTAGTGGTCATACGGGAAAAGACAGTGAGCAGTCATTTCCTACAGTCCTCTCCTGATACTCTTCTTTTAGAAACTCCTCCTCCATATTCCTCCAAGTCACCTCCTTTCCAGGATGATTTTCCTCTCTGTCCACATATAAGAACAAAATGCACAGTAAAGAATAATTTGTCAGTAAGTTTTTGTGGTGTTTTTAGTCAATATAGTACTTGCAAAAAGTGCTCTGCTGACTGAAGAATGTGTTTATTCATGAAACAGTTAAAACCTATAACCTCTCGTCTTGTCACAGCGTTTCTACTGCTAAGGGAGAGGCAAACCCCCACAGATCTCAAATTTAGTGTTCATCTTTATACATGACTATGGGTCAGCTAAGAAACCTATTTCATATCCTCTTACTCTCTGATCTTTGATCTTTTTCTCTGTAAAGTGTGATGCAAATGATTAAGATCTAAGAGAAAAAGCAGCAATTAGGTAGAAACTGAATGTCATTCAAAGTGAAGAGGGAATACATTCTGTATTTTTCAGCTAAGGAAAACAGCCTTGATACATCACAGAGCTGTAGCATTATGTTTCTGGAACTCTCTTCTTAAAGCAAGCCTGCCTGAGGTACTTAGTTAATTATTCTGCTGGTTCAGAAAGCCTGAGGAGAGCATGAGTACTTGTGTACTCATTCATCACTAATTATTAGATTCAGAGCTGGATGCTAACTAATTCTACTTGTGTACAAATTCCTCCAAACAGTTTTGAGCCCTAACACTAAGTAAAAAACCCACAAGGAACATGTAAATAAACTGTCAACCATATGCAAATCAGCAGCCCAGGGGAGTAGGAAGACCAAAACTGGCAACACCACAACATGAAGAATAAGCTTTAACTGAGCAGCCAGACTGGAATTCTTCAACTAAATTGATGGATGCCCTAGGAAAGTCAGAAAGCAGCAAAGCAGACTGCAGTGGATTGCATAATGCCACACAAACCCTTAAACTTTGAGACCTAGTTGCTAAAGCTCCATTCAACAACAAAATAAAAAGAACTTACTTGGCACAAAGGGCATGCTTTGCTGTGGGGAGATGCTCCATGCATCAATAGAGCATTTTTACCAATCACCATTGTAAGTAAAGCAGCAGGGCTGCCTTGTCATTAGAGATGAAGATGGATCTGTGAAGTTTCATATATACGTATGTAACCACTACTAGCTTGTCAGGCACATCCCTTCTTCCAGAGACTAAATACTTAGAAAAAAACAAACCAAAACAAAAAAGAACAAACAAACAAACAAACAAAATCATAGGTCCTTGTTCATTCTTCTTTGTATTTTGAAGCATAAATGTTACTCACCCTATTAGATAGCCATTAATACATATTCCCCTTAAGGCCCAGAGAAAAGGGTGAGTTATTGGAATGATCAGTTCAGTCCAACTGGGACCTGGGTTACCCTCCAGAGAGGCTTTTTACTTGGAACTATAGAAGATACTAGCATGGTTTGTCTGCCTCATTGCTTAAAATAAATAGAGCTGCATCCAAAATGTAGACTACAATTTCAAGAGAGCATCTGCACTCATTTCCTTCTTCTGAGTGAACCAACATTTCTTTATTTTCTCACTGAGAAGATTATTGACACTATTAAGGGTGGTTTTTTGAGAAAGATAATCAGGCACTATACCTAAATCCATCAGCAAAAGGAACAGGTTTTAAGAATGAGGCACAACACCACACTACTACTTAATGTGAATTGTAATTGTAGAATTAAGTAGATAACAGCAGCATATGTGAACAACATGAGATTTATTTCTGTTTTATTATAAAACTAAAGAATTCCATCTGATGAAGTACAAATAGTTGGTAATTTTGGTCTTAAAATCTTCAGTAAAATTGAGAAAGCACTGCCTCCCAGCTTATAAGTCTTTATAAACATTAATCCAATCCACAGGAACCATGTATCAACTCAGACTTTCTGGGTTTTTTTTTCCTGTATTTGAAAAACAGAATTCAAGCCAATTTCCCGCTATAGCTCGAATGTCAGACCATCATATTTTAATCATATGCACATTTTAATCCACAATTGCTATAGGAATTGATTGAATCCTGTCCTGAAATTTGTGTGGCAATATACATCTTACAGGGGAAAAATATAATAATAATATAAAAGGCAAATAAAAGTTTAAAAAAAAAAAAAAAGGTGTAAAACATTTCCAGGTTCAAATTTTCTGAAAAGTGAAGTCAAACACTCTACACCAGTGGGGCCAAAGGTCTATAGCCATGGCATCAACATTTATGTATCTGTTAGTGCTTGCTGAACTACAGAGAAACAGATAAGTATAACTGGAGAAATAAGCAATATAACCATGTATTTTTCCTCTTCATGAAAACACAGGGGTGATTTCACCTGAAATATTTTGAGTAGCAGTTGAATATAATTGTCACCATAAAGCTTTCAAAATGTAAAGATGTCAGCTTACACTAAATGGAAATAAATAACTAGTTTTATATATAAATATGTATGTATGTATGTAAACAGAAATTTATGAGGAGAAAGATATTTTCTAACAGCTCTGCTTTGAATAACTTTATGGATAGTTGTTGTATGTTGGTGTTGTTACGCTGATTTACATCTGATAAGAACCTGTTATCTTGTTGTGTTCTATTCTAACGCATACATGGAAAACGTGTACAAATCAACATTTGCCGTCTACAGAAATATCTTATTCTGTCACAGGAAAAAAGCTATCACCTGTCAAGATCAGATTTCTTATCACAGATTTTCATAGTATGAAAATAACTATATAACTTAGTGTATTTTTTTCACTGTATCAGAAGCCAGAAAACAGTTTTATCATCTGTCTGTGTGAAGAAAATCTCTTCTCCCCTGGACAATGACCTCAGCCCAGGCACCGTTGCAGAGTGCCCTTTGATGGGTGAGACTCCAAATGAGAAGTGCTGGAGGCTGTGTTGATGAGGATTGCACTCTGTAACTTATTTATGAGACTTTTTGTATGCAGTAAAGGGCAAAGAAGAATGAAACATAATGTTGTGTTTCATTCATTTATATACTTTTTCATAGACTCTGAAAGAACTTTCTGGCAAAGGCTAAGCCTTACCTCTGAAGAACAGGGCGCTGAAAACAGTCAAAACTGCAAACTAGAAACAACTTTTAACAGCACTGTTGCAAAGTGAAAAAAAGGAAAAGGACATTATTTTCTCTCTCAGTCTTTAACCCTGTCACACTAAAACATTAGAAGTGTAATGAAAGCTGCAGGTGAACACAAGGAATATGAAGAACACTCCTGTCTGTTTCTCCTGCAAGCCCAGTGGCCAATTTCAAACAAGTCACGTCTTATCCCTGTGTCTCTTTTCCATAATTTTAATTTTGAGAACAGTAACACTAACTCCGTTTTCAAGGTACTTTGAGGTCTTTTAATGAGAACTGGATCAGCAGAGCTACATATTGCTGTTGTTTAATTTCTCTCTAGTACTTCAGATTTTCCATCACCCAGGGTATGAGACTATTTTTTTTATAGTTTAACTCCACTTCTCATCATCATTTGACACTATTCAGATTGTTCTTGTAACAAAAGACTTGGTTGGATAAAGATATTTTTAGCACAAAAGCTTAGCAAAAAAATGAGGAAAAAATTCTATTTTGCTATATATGTGTATTTATACTTATACACAAGTAAACATGTATGGAAATAAATATAATATATTTTTACATATATTTGAAGATTAACTGCACTGTTCACAGAAAAGTAAAAATCTATTTATGAACACGGAATATTGCCTATTAAATTTCTATTTGGTTGATAGGCCATAGTGTATAAAAAAACCAGTAACAATATAACAAAGTAAAATGAAAACTTCACCTGGGTTACATGGAAATACTGTAAAAAAAGCTCCACTACTTCAATTTTTTTCTTCAAAGGACTACATACAGTAATTGTCAAAAAATTTAAAGGGTTTGATACCTTCATAGTTCCAACAAACTTTTTCTTAAGTGTTGATCAAGTTTCTAAAAATGCCAAATCACTCTCTTTTTTGTTAAAATTGCCCTCTTACTTCATCTTTAATATGAATTAAGGATGTAAATGTGAAAAAGAAACAGAGAAGAAAAAACTTTACAATGAAAATCCAAGTGTAGATAACAGTAACAGGAGAGAAAATATCAGGTCTTATACCTAATGTCGGAGTACTCATAATCACCCAAAATAAACCTGAAGCTTCAAACCTTCCAGCTTGGTGTCTCAGTATGCTCCAGGATGAAGTTACCAATAAGCTGCACCTATAGTTTGTGCCCTGGGATCATCAGATAAACCTGGGCAGATTGTTGCCTAAGAGGTTTGTGTGAGGTTCAGGACATGTGGAGGCGTTCATTGCTAAAGCAGCACGATTTGGAGCTGCACTGGCTTTTGTTTTTCATGGTATTCCTGTGAGGGACTGAAATGTTAAGCGTTAATGACTCAATCAGCCATTTGCAAAAGCAGCAGATGCTTTGCTGAGGCCAGGTTTGCACCCCAAAACTGAAGGGGAGAAGGACAGTTTTTGTGCGTGTGATGGTGAAACCTTTCATCTGCCTAAGAACAGCCCAGGTACAGATGAGATGAGCAGCCTCCCCTGTCCGCCCCCCACCCCCCCCACCTCTCCACTGTAGGATGACCATGACAAACTAAACTTTATATAGCAACAAGCTGTTTTTTGAGCCAGGTAAGGGAGAAGGCCAATAGAAAGCAGAACCTGTGAGGTGGGATAGTGCTTTTTATCATGCCAATGTCCTCCCTTACACAACTGGCTGAGGTGTAAAAGTCCCCTCCCCACCCAGGGAAAGTATTGGAACATTCACAGTTGGCCTGAAGGTGTTCACCCCTTCTGATGGGGCATATCTGTCTCAACTACACTGATGTGAGAGGCATCTGTCAGGTCTTAGAAGGTGTCATAAGACATCAGAGACCCTCAAAATGCGTCCAGACTAATTTCTGAGGCCTTCCAGCAGAGGACTGCACATGATCCACAGTGTTACATCAGACAGTCCAAAACTTCCCCCCCTCCAAGGGAGGTGCCTGGGCATTCCCATTCAAACCCAAACGTATATTAGCCCATTGAACTTTTTGTATCAGGATCTTTCTTCACCCCCAAGGGATCAAGACTGTGACCATCCCTTTGACCAACAGACATCAAAACATCAGCAACAGAGTCTTGTCACTGGATCCATGGGTGGTGACATCTTTCCTCTCCACTATCTATCCTTATCCTTTCTTTCTCATTCTTTCTTTTCCTTATCTATTTTCTTAAATGATATCTTTATACTTTTATAGTGATATATTACTATAGATAATAATAATAAAAACAGCTACATGCATCCTTTTAATTGTAATCAAATTTTTCTAAAATGAACTCTACATATATGTATATATATGTAAATACACACATATAAAAGCACCAGTCATTCACTGTTGTTTCACTCTAATGTGCCCCAAGAGATCTATTAACAAGAACCTCAGTTACCCTCCCTCACCTTCAGGGGCAGGTAATAACTACTCTCCAGGATGTGACACCCTAATGAACCCAACTCTGACCACTTGCATTTCAATGTGGAGTTTACACTTTTGGAAATGCTGCCTCTTAAAAGTTTACAGGGTTTACATTCAGGGCTGTGAAATTGTTGTAGACCAAATATAACAGAAATAGGACACAGAAAGGCAAAATCTACAATATTACTGCTCTGTGTCTCAGACACAATGACTGCAAATGAGCAAAGAGCTCAAAGAGCAAATTAATGCTCTTGCTCTCATTTTAATAACAGACTATTCTCTGCAGGAGCACCATATCTTTTCTAGTGGACTTAATATCACATGTACATTGACCCCTATATTTTTTTAACCATAGTGTCAGCTCAAATGTTATTTTTTGTTTTCATGTCAGAAATAAAATTACTATGAACTATTAACTTAGGAATAGCTATGAGAATTTATTTGGTAGGGATAACACTTGTGGTTCTATGTGTATATGTGTGACATAGACTTACTGAGAGCAGCTCTACAATTCATATTGTTCTTTGTTTCAGATCAGCAAAATCAGATTCATTGTAGTATTTCAGTATTTTCTAGTATGTGACTACAATAGTGATACATTGTTTATTTTACAATATCCATGTGAATGCAAAAGACTGTGAAAACCATTTAAGAACTCAGGATTTAATCATAATATTGGAAAAGTCAGGGATGGAAGAAAGAAAAGAATGTAGGACATACAGGGATTTCAATAAGCAGATAAATCAATTACTCAACAGAAACACTTGAGTTGTTGGTGGTTGTTATGGAATACACCATTTACACTACACTCAAAAAAAAAAAAAATAAAAGGAACCTATGCATTGAACTAATAGAAACTTTTGAACTACTCATTGTTCTTGCTACTGTAATTGAAGTTTGCTTCTCCTTCTTTCTTCTGTTCCTTTTCTTATTTGTCTCTCTTGATTTCCACCCACTTACCAAGGTCATGACATTTGGCTTACTGCAGGACTGGAAATTAGACTCAGACTTTGAAGAATCAGACTGAATAAGATACTCAGACAGGCTAAAAGACCTTTTTATCCCACTGTTTCCTTAAAGGGTATTCTTTAAATTTGCTCTCAGTAGCTTTTCACAGGATGCAGATAAAGTTAGCTGCTTTTCATGATTGTCCATAAAAGGAAATACTAAGAAAAATGCCAAATCTTGTGTGAGAAAACAGAAAAATTTTGCAGAAGTTTCATGGGGCTTTTTAGGGGAAAAAATGCATTAAACCATTTAAGAACTAAAAGCCAAGGAAGGGTACAGCATGAAGTTTTTTAAAATGAAACAGTAACCTTATCTAATGTGATGAAAATAGTCTTTCAGTTTCAGAGCCGTTCAGCAGTTCACAGGCAAAGGGAATTTCATTTGAGGACATCACTATCATTCAGGAATATGGGCTCCAACCACTGATCTACACTCTCTAATCTACAAACTCCATTATCTCAGGTCTTTTGATAGTTTCATCAATCTCATCCTGTGTCTGAATAAAAAAACTGAGCAACACCACTACCAGAAGGTAAGAGGAACAAGACATCTTCTAAAAAGAGAACTGGGGAAGGCAAAGACAAAAGGTGATATGTAGAGCAAATATCATGCTAATGTCCTCTGTGGAGGACCCCTATACAGCCTTTGTGAAGTTGCTACCTTTGAATGGTTGCCGATATGCTTTGCATGGTTCCACATACGAGACAAAGGAATCTAAGAAAGAAGATCTTGTATTTATATTCTGGGCTCCTGAAAGTGCACGTTTAAAAAGCAAGATGATCTATGCAAGCTCTAAAGATGCCATTAAAAAGATATATTCTAAAAAGAGAACTGGGGAAGACAAAGACAAAAGGTGGTATGTAGAGCAAATATAGCAGGCAGGCAGAAGAATTTCCCATGAATGTTTTTGATCTCTTTGAGTCAACCCTGCCTTTTTAAAATTAGCGGTTTCACTTTCCTGGACAGTCAAACAAGAAAAATAAGTACTTGTCTGTAGGAGGAGACCAGATCAGGAATGAGGAGAATGAAGGAAACTTCTGTGAATGGATGGAATGGCACAGCTTACCTTAGAAGGGATTGGAGTCGGCTCCCATGAAGTTCCAGTTAAATTAGTTATAATACAGTTGTGTTAGATAGATAATTATTTCATACGTTTGTACAAATGTTCTCATTGGTTGCCTTTCCCTGGTTCTGCCCGGTTACCCTATGCCTATAGGTAGCTCCCCTCCTGATTTTTTCATTGGCCGGCTGGGGGTGCATAGTGGCGCTACCATACAAGGCTGGCCATACACCCTAACTCCCTATAAAGCTTCGTTCTACCCCTATCCATCCTTATTTGCCCCGGTTCCGCCCCTTTTCCAGCAGCTTCCAGACTCGACCCTGTAAATGTCCCATGCTCCTTTAATAAATGGTTCCACTCTGTTCTTGCTACCCCTCGAGTGTGGATCTCTCCTTTTTTCCCCGGCGGACCGCGGCACTTGTCTCCCTTTCTAAGGTAAAGTTTGTAATATTTAAGGTGTTTATATATATTTAATTGCCTTTATAAAGCAACTGAATGACAATGATTAGAAAAGTGAACAGTTTGGTATCCTGCAATGAGAAAGCTTTGCAAAGCAATAGGAAGGAAAATTCCATATTTCAAGCATTGCTCTAGAGTTCAATTAAAGGGCTTCTGCAGTCCCTTACATTAGATGGTTAACTTATCTGGCTTAGAACACTTACAAATTTCTTATCGTTATTCTCTTCATAAATACCATTTTTTTTTTTTTTTTTTTAGATAATCTTTGATTCAAGAGTTCTTTAGATAGTTAACTTTTTGTATAGCAAATCAGCACAAGTTGCTTATCACCTTAATACAAGAGACACCACAGCTGAAAATTAATTTGAAGCAGATTGCCAGCCTCTTTTTCCCTGTTCACCTGTTTGTAAATGATAAAGCAAATAAACAGCTCTTGAAATACCTGTGTCTAGCACTCAGTTCTCTTGAAACATTTTATGCACCTAAGCACAGTATCATACATCTATGTTTATGCATCATTTTAATCTAATGCCTTCTTCCCACTGTGAAATTCAGTTGTTCTTCCCAATTTAATGCACAGTTTGTTTTGCATGTAGAAGAGAAAATACACTGAGCTGCATCCTGTCTGACTCAGAGTTATAAAATACCATTCTCTGTCTCCTGTTTCAAATGATTAAAAAATAATCTACTTTAGCACAGATTCTGGCATATTGACTGATTAGGAAGGACTGAGTCCATACACACTTGCCCATGTGGGAAAACTGGAGTAGCCCTGGTCTCTCATATCAGCCACAATGAACAAAGATAGCTCTTGGCAACGAAAAATCAAACATATATATTAAGCATTCCTTTTTGGATCTGGAAGGCAGTAGAAAAAATTTGGCAGTGAATAATGTTGATTAGTTGTATTAAAAAATACATTTTAATAAAACTGCTTGACTAAACACATAGACTATTTTATTGTATGTGAGTGCTAAGCAAATTGGGAATCAATGAAAGTATAAAGAACATGTTAAAGAGCATCCAAAGGAGAGCTGTGAAGATGGTGAAGGGCCTTGAGAGGAAGCAATGCAAGGAGCAGCTGAAGTCACTTTGTTTGTTCAGCCTGGAGAAGAGGAGAGTGAGAGGAGACCTCATACCAATCTACAGCTCCCTCATGAGGGGAAGTGGAGAGGCAAGTACCGATCTCTTTCCTCTGGTGACCAGTGACAGGACCTGAGACAATGGCCTGAATCTGTTTCAGAGAAGGTATAGGTTGTGTATTAGAACAAGATTCTTCACCCAGAGTGTTGTTGGGCACTGGAACAGGCTTCCCAGGGCAGTGGTCACAGCACCAAGCCTGACAGAGCTCAAGAAGCATTTAGACAACACTCTCAGGCACATGGTGAGACTCTTGGGGCTGTCCTGTGCAGGGCCAGAAGTGGGACGCAGTGATCCTTGTGAATCCCTTCCAACTCAGGATATTCTAGGATTCTTTCATATTTTTGATTTAAAGAATTGTCTGAAAATTTGTATAAGAAAATAAGTTATTTACTAACTTTTATTCCCATCCTATTTCAAAATAGTTTCACAGTGATTTAGGGTGGGTCAGAGGATGAGTTTTTTGAGAAATCATGCATAGCATATGCTAACATTGTAGAAAAAAACCGCAAACAAACAGGATTCCAAATATTTGAGCTAATTAAAAGAAGAAGCCTTATATAAAAATGAAAGCAAAGGAAAAAATATTATAACAATTTCTTGGCAATAGCAACTAAAATTTAAACTTTGTTCCCGTCTGCGTGTAGATGAATAGGTCTTGTCCTGAGGTTTAACAAAGTAAACAGAGTATAAGAAATTACTGAACTTGACATGAAAAATTGCTGGATGAGGCAGTCGACAAATATTACAGATAGTGTCATGAGGGATGGATGAATTTCACAGATGGCTAAGGGGTAATTATGTGGGTAATGATTGAACTTCACAAATAATTGAAAGGGAGCTTTGGGAACCTTTTGGGGACTTTGCAAGGCCAAGAGGGACACTACAGCCAACCATTAATACCATGTAAGACCAAGGTGACCTAAGTAATAATGTTAGAAATATCGAATTTGGGGATTGATGTAGCTAGAATGAGCCCTTTGGGAAAAAGTGATTAGCAACAGGTGGTTTATCTAGGCAGCGACAAGGGTGACGAAGAGAAGGATTAAGATGTATCAGGGAAAAGAAACATGGCTAAATGGAGAGGAAGGGAGACTGAGGGGACATAGAAGCAAGTGGTTGCTTCCTAAAGCCCTGCACTTGATAACTGCACTCTGATCTGTCTTCCTGATGAACTCTATTCCGAGCTATTTGTTGTGCATATGTGGTCTCCTGTTTGTGGGTCTATATACAAACATGTGCATATATATATATTTGCCAGCAAACTTCAGGCTGTCCTAGCCAGCCAGTAGAGAAAAACAGACCGTGGTGAGAGCCAAGGTGAGAGCTGAAAATGGATGAAGAGGCCCAGGATCTGGGAATGGTGCCTGGATAGAGTTCCATGGAATCCTCAAATGAATGTGATATGCCCTAAGTTAAGGAAATACAGAACTTGTGTGTCTTCCACCAGTGAATTATTAGTCTAGTTAGCCAGAATGAAGAAATAGTATTAAACTATTCACGCTAGTCATGGTTTATAGAGGTGTCTGTTAAGTGTGTTTTGCATACGTGTACATTTACACCTCTGTAACACAGGCTTTGCCCCACTTTTCCCTGCACCGAAGAGTGGAGACAACCAACAGATTCACACCTATCAAATGGAGATGGGATTAACTGCCTAGACCCTAAAGTGCAGGGGAACTGCCATTCCTTAACAAAATTTCAATTATGAAAAATTTACTTTATGCTCCAGATAATAATTTACACATGTATGATAATGGATAAATTGTATAAAATTAATATAATGTGTTATGCTCTTCAGAAGAAAAGGAAAAGATGAGAGGTTGCTTGTCAGTACATACATCTGTATTACTGAAAAGAAATATATCTGAAATAACCTCACCAACTTGCAGAAGTCTGCAAAATTATTTCCAAGCTTTGTGTACAAGAAAAGAAGATTGAGGCACCTGAATGTGATGTTCATGAATATGACAATAAATATGTTAATGCTTGACCATGTGAACCAAGACTATAAATTATGAAAGTAATGGTGAAACAATGTTTTTGGTGTTATATTTTAATTAACCTAAAATGCCTTTGTCATAAAATTAGCCTGAAGGTTTTAGTTATGTTTACCTGCACTTTGAAACAAACACTTTTACAAGGCTTTGAAGCCTGATTTTTTTTCATAATTAAAATTAATTTTAAATTAAAATATTTTTTTTTAAAAAAATCCCAAACCAACAAACAAAAATCCCACAAAACCAAACCAAACCAGACAAATAAAAACAAAGCAAACCCCCTCCCACCACTTAATTGAGACCACCCAGTCCAGATTTGTCCATAAGGGAAATCCTTACTGATTACAGGCAATGATGTTAAAATCTAACTTGTTACTTTTTCTTAGACTTCTGGAATAACTAACCTGGTCAGTCCAGAGAGCACAGACATGTATGGATTTTGTTGTAACTGTGCAGGTTTTTCTGCTTTTTGAGGTTTACTATGGATGCTGGAGTTTGGCTGACACAGGCACATATCCTTATCATAAATTTAAAATAATGGAGTTATGTTCTCAGGGATATCAGCTGACCAAACTCTGCAAATATTTTCATATTCATGAAGGGAGTTTTGGGAGTTATGGTCTGGTTTTCTAACAGCAATAAAGTTTGATAAGTTTTACATTTTTAATACAGTGTTGAGAAAGCTTTATGCAATTGGCCTTCCCCTAGCTCAAGGCTTTTTGAACTTTTATATGTATTAAAAATATTTTCTTCTCTAATATTTAAGTTATATTATGTAGTGCTATTATTTATGAAATGCTTTCCCCTTTTCCTTTATTAATGCATTGTATTCTTCCTAAGATATTTTTAGGGAGGTCTTCAGGGTAAATCTCTCTCTCTCTATATAAGACACACAGGGACAGAATTACCAGTGAGAACTAAAGGGATTTCATCCCTTCTACATTAGCATTATTCCCATGATAGCTGCTGTAATTTAATTTTTCAGCCCTTTCTTATTTGGAACAGGACTAAAGCATTTCTAGATTGGACTCACATCTTTCTCCCTATAAATACATATATACAGATTTATTTTTTTTTTTCAGTAACTGTATAAGATGATGAGGGTGGTGAGGCTCTGAAACATCACCCAGAGAAGTTGTGGATGCCCCATCCATGGAAGTGTCCAAAGCCAAGTTGGATGGAACTTTGACCTGCCTGGTGTAGTGGAAGGTGTCCCTGCCCATAGCAGGGTGCTTGGAACTGGATGATGTGTAAGGTCTCTTCCAATCCAAACCATTCCATGATTCTATGAATGCTCCAAATGTATCATCATGCTAACTAGTGACTGATACATCTGTAAGATAACATCCTCTATCTATAACCTCTAAAAAAAAAAATCATAATTCCAAAGGACTGTGCGTTGAAGTGAATTATCTATCTTCTTACTGCCATCCCTATAAATAAATATTCCCTACATTATTAACATGTAACTTAAAAAATAAAAAAAAATCAAAAAGCCAGTGTAATTGAAATAATGAATGCTTCCTCTTTCAAACAATATTGGATTACCACTTATAAAACATCTGACAGATTACAGAAAATAAAACACAATGCACAACAGCACAAAGACTGAATACAAGTGTGTTGCCCGCTTTTGGATTCACCAGTGAACTATTACTTTCCTTATGCCAAGTACAGCTGAGTAATTGATCAATGAATGCTACTGAGTGAATAAACAGAAAATGCTGTGTGAGCTGATGGGAAAGAAAATGCCTGAGGAAAAGTCCATTCTTTTGTATCAAAACCTACTAGGAACTGCTGTTTTACTGATCTATGCTTGTGCATCTCTGCAATTCTAGCTGGGTAAAGCAATTTTGATGTCTGTATTGCCATAAATAAAGATTGCTTTTTTCCCACAGCTATTTGTTTCCCTACCCCGTCCCTTTTGAAATGGTTAAAGGCTATAACTGGGGAAGGATTATGATCTAATGTTTAGTTGACCAGAAGATAAGGTCTATCATGTTTTCCTGTGCAACATAAAAGTATTAAAAAAAGTGCAAAGTCATAAATCAGCTTTCTATATCATTCCCTCCCATATCTGTATATAAAATTCAATAAGATTTAGGTTTTAGGGGCTGGACTACCATAAGGAATTAGGTGGGTAATTGTCTCTCTGTGGGTATGTACAACTTCCTGACATCACACCTGTCTTACAGCTCAGCCCATGAGGGATTTGTGAGAAGGATAGGTGTTATTCTCTTGTCATTCACAGCAGCAAATGTCCTTGCCACACTAAGACTGCAACTAACTTTTTACAGAGAGATGTTACAGAAACCTACAGGAAATAGGTCAGAAGATTACCTATTAATTTTATAATCAAAACATTGAAGTATTGGCATACAAGGTTTAGGTCTTAAATGAAGACGTGATCAGTGTGTCATAACTATTGCTGAATCACAACAAAGGTAAAATGAGAACAAGCCAACTATGCAGACTGGTTTTAAAATGAGAGGACATCTTCACTAGTTGAGTAAAAAAGTGCCATTTTGTTTTCCGATGCATACACCAGCTGCAAGTGTGGAGTGGAGCACAGTTCTCTATGAACACTAAATCAGAATGTAAACAGAGGTCAAGTTGAGAGATAATGCATGAATTCAAGATATATTTCTCCTTGTGTCATATTCAAGCACCAATTTCTTGTCATGTGATGCCAGGAGCTATCGTGCATTTACTCATTTGTTCTGTGCATTTCTAGAATTGGAGCTTTCTGATTAGCTGTAATATAGCTGTGGGTAATAGTGCAGGGAAGTAAAAAATATTATAAGCCTAATTTTAAAGTCCTAGCTGTAGAGGCTGAAAGATATAGACAGGAAAAGATAATTTCCCTATGATATTCAAATTGCTGCAAACTTCCATATTTAATTTGCAACCACTATACTACAAGGTGCTAATCATCTTTCTCCTGTAATAGAGAAGCAAATTTGTTGAGAGTTTTTGCCTCAAAGATTGGTAGAATTCTATTAATTTTCAAGGATAAATTCAATTAAAAGAAAGTATTAATTTCTGGAACTTAATTTATTTATACTACCTTACCTGTTCCATGGGCAGATAACTCTGTAGATTTATAAATATTTCACTTGTTAGAATACAAGTCTAGCTTCATTTGCAACTCTTTTTGTGTCACTGTCCTACTTTTTGCATAGTCTGCTTGACAAAAAAGTTTTTGTGCCTTACCTACCTGAATTTTATAACGAAAACCTTTGGGACTAATTAAGATTTTTATAGTAAAATAATGAGAGAGATTTTCTGTCTCTCCATTTTTTTTTTCCCCTAGTTTTGTGCCTTGGGTTATTCTTGGGGCCGCCATAGTCAGATTCAATTTATGGAAGCATATTTGTTGCTCATCTGCATTAATAGAGCATAGTACAACAACAACAACAACAACAGCAGCAAAGATCTTGACAAGTTCTAATATTTTCTCTTAAGCTAAATAATTCCCCAGCTTCTTTCTGTGTAAGACTCATAAAACAAAACATGTGCTAATTAATGTAGGAAAAATCCGATTGTTCTAAAAAAAAAATTAAAAGAACTGGAGGATGTTTTTTTCAGTAGGCAAATTTAATCTGGCAAGGAGACATTGGTAGAACAGGCTAGACCAATGTGCAGAGCTCTGCTGTATCTGCCATAATTATTCATGAAGCCTTCAGCCAGACAGGCTATATCTGGTTATAATTCTTGCACATGTCAGTGATAGGGAACATCCAGCTTTTATCCTTCAGTATGCTGACAAGGGCAGGAGAAGGTATGATCTCAGTGCTAGTAGAAAGCTTTCAGGCTCTTCATTACCCAAAGAAATTTCTGAGTTAGCCCCTCACTCCCTAAAACAAACACCAGCATAGTTCAGGACTGAAGGGTTAAAGTCACTGCAGACATCATTCAGAAAGGTATCTCACAGAGCCAGGAGAAAAAGCCAATGACTTCAAGTCACATTTCTGGGAAGAGTCTTAACTAAGAGGTAATAGCTGTCACATCCATTTGGGAAATGTCAGACCCGAAATCAGGTTCCTCTTTTGTGTTCTTGTACTTAAACTGATGTTTCACAGTCTGAATGGAGGATGTTCTGGCTTTAACAGTGAATAAAATGACCCAAGACTCAGTCTTTGGCTCTGCAGGCAAGAGTCTCATGTCCATGCAACCTGGTGTTTGCAGTCTCTCAGTTGCCACTGCCATGTAAGGACCATGCTGATGTTTGGTTTGTGGGGAGCACATTTGTTAGCAGCTGGGCTCATCTTCTTATCAGCAAACTCACTATCCCAACAAGCAATCACTAAGCTGAGGGTCACTCTTGAATGAATCAATGAATCAATGAATACACATCAAGGCAAAAGACAGGCAAAAAGAAAAATTGAGAAATTATATCTAAACCTTAGTGGCTAACCAAATTTCATGTGGGGTGCAAGAAATTTAGGAATAACCTTCTCAACAAGGGAAGAAGTTCACTGTATGTTGCTAAGAAATATCTAGAATAGACAGACATCCAGATAGTAGGAAGGTCTCTTCAGAGGACTTCCAAGGACTTAGGTTTCAAATTAGATAGATGGTGGATGGATGTAACTAATGACATTTGACTTCCCACCTGGAGGTGGGATGCATAGGTATAAACATCAAGGAACTGGGCTCTGTCCTTATGCAGCTCCTAATTTCCAGCAGCTTCTATGAGAGATCAGGGCTTCAAGTCCTTCAGTACATGCTCAGGTACACACTTTGCCACTGAGTAGTTAAGTATCTGGAGAATTTAGCCTGTTTCTGAGTTATCAGTGCTCTTTGGGATCTAAAACAGGAAGTGGCAACTGGGCATGAGTGTCTCCCAGTGAATTAAAAGGATTCATCTGATCCATGACAGCTTAATGCTACTAGATCTTTGCAAATGTGAGATAAAAAGAGTTGTCCCAAGACATTTTCACTACAGACTACTTTAATGTGCATGATTTCCTGATTGAAGGAGACCAAGAAAATTAATACAGGAATTTACAGCAGCTAACTTGATGCTTAGTAATTTGATAAAACAGAAGATTTGCTATACTTAATCCTTAAAGTCCTCCTTTAAGTCAACACTCTCCAGCACCGCTGGCTACAGCTGTGCAATCCTTTTCAAAAATGTGGGTGCTGGCACTTTCCAAGGGCATCAGAAACTCCTAGGATTACTACACTTGGCACAGGATGGTGCAAATCCCACTTCATTGTTCTCCAAATTTATGGTAACTCTTTTGTCTGTTCATTAATCTCCAGCCAGATATCTGTCTACCTATCTGTTTGCCATTTATTCATTTCTTTTACAGGGCACTAGTCTGTGTATAATGTTGTAATTTTCTTTGTTGTCTAAGGACTGATCTGGGCTGTTTCCCTTTCTTTTCCTAATGCTTCCTCCCTTAGGAACTGCTGTGCTCATCACACTGAATTTTGTGATGATGTTGTGGTATGAACATATACTCAGTGGGGAATAAACTGAAACCAACAGAGACATTTTCACTTAGAGTCAAACTTCCAGAGGTGCAAAGTTAGTTCCTTACTGTCTAATCAAACCCTCAGCAGGAGTCTGCTGCTAATTGTGACATTTTTCAGCAAGATGCTTGAAGACAGGTCACTGGAAATGCATGTACTTCAGATCATTTTAATAGAAGTAATATAGTATGCACTGAAGGGCTTGCCTTCTTAGCCTTACAGAGTTTCAGCTGAAAAGGCCATTTAACATTTTATAGCAAAAACCTTTATAAAGCACAAAATGTAAAACTTGGGCATATTCTCCAGTGGTTAATGTAATTCACAGTAATGGCAAAGCTTGGCTTTTAAATGCTCTCTCTAGTCCATTGAAGCATTTGTAGAAATAATCTCACTAACTTCAGAGTTACAGCTCATGTGTTTGAAGTTTAGCACACCATCAAATGTTCTGCTCAATCAAGGCCCCTGAATATTTTAATTCATGAATATATTTACTTAGAAGAAATACACCTTTGTATAGATGTGCCATAGAATATAGATAGAAAATAAAAGACATGGTAGGATCAAGTTCATCTCATTCATTTCATAGTTCAAGTCTCCTAGTTGGGGAATTAATCTAAAAGGGGTGTTTTATTTTCCACTCTATAAAGTCAAGTCAGTGCATTTTGAAAGTTACCAGAAAGAGAAATGATTTGCTTAAGTAAGCTACATAATCTTGAACAGAACTGGTCCTTCTAGGCTTTTGAAAGCTCTTTCTACTGATTAAAGAGAGTCAGGCTAAGGAAACCATCATCTGAAATGAAGGTAAGAGTTATATGCCTAAATCTGAAAGACAGATGTAGGAGAAAACAGTTCTTGTTTTACATGAAACAGAAGAATGACAAAAGTAGGAATAAAACTTAGAGATAAGGAAGTTTGTGTTCCCTCCTCTTTTTTCACCCACTCATATAAGTTTCATTTTTTTCTATAAATTCTGAACACTGAGATGAGCAAAATCTTGGATTCAAGCTTTGTTATGCCAAATAAATGCATAGGCGTTCTATGGAGTTGTGTTTCTTCTTCTCTGGTATTCATGTTCCCTCTCTCTTTTGGGGACCTTTGTTGCTGCAACATTCTTGTGCGTTCTCATGCCACCTTTGAAAGTAGAATAAAGAGTGCCCCAGCCTATGAAACCAGGCCCTGGTTGAGCATTAGGATTCAAGGCAAGAGAACCCTTTTTTGTGATGCAGTGAAGTAATTCAACTAACTTGAAATAAGCCATTAGGCAAAATAGTTCTGGGATTTAGGCATTTTTTCCCTCAGTTAGTGTTTGTTTGTTTGTTTTTTTTAAAAAAAAAAAAAAAAAGAAATGAATGGAAAGTTTACAACTGACAGATAAAAAGCCTATTGCTAAGAGATTCCAGGCCTGATCTGAATCATAAAATGTAAGAAATACCTTGAGAAAGTCTATCAAAATTTCTGGCCTGAGTTCATAAAGGGAGAGTTCCTGAGACTTCATTTCCCTTCTGTTGATGGCCAGCTTCCCTGAAGACAATGATTAGGCAGTTACAGAATTTGGCTCCTATCACACCTTCAGTCATGGTTCTGTGGCTTGGGAGACTGAGCTGGTGAAAGATCTGATAAATCCATTGTTAATTTGTATGTTAATGGACTCTTTCATCTGACAATCAATTTTTTAAATTTATTTATTAATTAATTAGCAACAACATCTACAAAGGAGGTAGACTAGCTCAACTGGAATTTGCTTTTCTCTCTGGCCCAGTAGAAGTTGCATGTACTACTTTGAAAAATGCTTAAGTGACTTAGGAATTTACATTTGTTAGGGGTGATGGACATTTACAGCTGAGTGAAATGGTGTACCTAACTTATTTCCCGTGCAGGTAAATTTATAGCCTTGAAGGCATCTTTGAGACTTACACAGTATATAGAGACATTGGATCATTTTAACTCATAGCTTCAAGGCAAATTTCAAGAAAGGGACATATTCATATAGACTGTTTGTTACTGAGGATAAAAAAAACCAAAACAGTGCATTGTTCATTTTTCTTGCAACATTCTTGTGGAGTGTATGTGAATATCCTGTACATAAGAAAAAAGAAAATAACATGGCCCCATTGCTGCTTCTCTGATAACCTGTCTTCCAAAGTGGGTAGAATATCTAAATAAATCTTTATGGTAATAACGATTAAAGACATGAAGGCAATTGGAAAATATGGTAAAACTATAACAAAGGTTTATGAAGATAGATGATGTCATAGTAACTTGCTATCTTTCTGTAGTAAGATAGTTGATTTTCTGGTTAAAGTACACACAGTAGATTTAATCTGTCTGGGTTTCAGTTAATCATATGATATGGTGTCAGACATAATATTACTAGTTAAATTAGATGACACAGGGATTAGAAAAAAATGTAATATGAGAAATAGACTGGCCAAATGAAACAAAACTGTATATTATTAGAATAAGACAATTCAGAATGGGGGAAGGTTATTTTTAGATTCTTCAAAGACTGACCTTGGGATTAACAATTTTAAATCATTTTATTAAGGACTTTGTGCAAAATAGGTTCGAACTAATGAAATTCATAGCTGAAATGATGTTGAGCAGCATCATATGTGTAGTGGGGGGGTTGTGAAAATATCATACAGGAACAGCTGAATAACCTTGAGGACTGAATTTACAGAAAAGAGGCAAATTTAATGTATCTGTGTGCATGGTTGTGCACTTTTTCATTAATAACAAGATTACTTTCTTTACTTGGAGGCCAACATTTGGAAATAAGTGAGGATAAATATCTCTATTTGTTACATGATCCAAAAATAATATGCAAGTGGAAGTGTGTGACTCAAAACGTGTAAGGTATATCCAAATGAATTTGGGAAATATTCTTTCTTTTATCTGGAATAAAGGACTAAAAGAATAATAAAGTGGAAGGAAGCTGTATTTTATGACTTAAAGCTGAAAGTGCTCAGTTCATTTACTCTGAAAAATCGAAGGCTGAGGAAGGTTGCTATTGTTATTTACAGATGACAAATCAGGCTAAATATGATGCATATATGAGAGAAAATGGTCATAAATTTAAAATGAGCACATCAGGACTGATAAACAGAAAGGTGTTTTAAACCATAGATACACTGAGATTTTGCAACAACCTTTCAAAATGGCCAGTATGGGAAAAGTTTTCCTTTTAAACATCCCAGAAATGTTATGTGATATAGTTGTCAAGAAAAGTGAGGCTTGGGCTTAAAGACTCAGAAGGTGTCTTCCAATTCTGTCATTCAGTATTCTTGTAAATTAATTTAATTCAGAAAACTTATTTTTTTACAGACAATATTCACACTTGTGTTTCATACACAGTTATATTTTCTATTAGATTTCTTGTATACAGTGATGGCAGGCAGGTAGAATAGGTCATCCTCAGGGCCATAATAATAGACATAACGGAGCTAAAATGCAACCTAAAAGTCTGATTTCCCTCTCATCTATTTCAGTTTTTTATTAAGATGGTATAACACCTTTAACATTGCTGGATATTCACTGCAATAAAAGAATACAATTCCAGACTTTTTGACTCACATTTTTTTCTCTATTATAGTCAACTGAGTCCCTAATAGATACATATATATGTACATATATGTGCATGTATATATATCTCAGCCTTAGGCAGAGCATATATTTAAATGGATTTACCAGAGTATTTCCCCTGAGACTTCTATTCCCTGAGTTTTGGGATTTTTGTTCTTTTTGTTTCTTCTGATAGTAGACTGTATAAGATTATCTAGATTGGAGGTGCAAATGCACCCCAGAGGGAAAGCCTTATTTATTTTTCATCGTATAATTGATTATTTTGAATAATGCATGTGATGGCTAGAAAATGAGTGGAAAAACAATAACTAAACATGATTTGGTACCATTTCCTATAGTATCTGTGATTTAAGGTTGGCCTCCCAGAACAGTTACATTATTTAATGTAACAGATAACTGTTACATTATTTTCTGTAAGCAAAAGTCATTCAGCACATTGGCCCCTCTCAGGAAAAGAATATGAATACGCTGAATTTCATCTGCATTGTTTTATTTGAGATACTAGTATAAAAATTATGTTCAGGGTAAAACTAACGCTGAAACTTTTTTTTTGAGACAGTTTATCAGAAGGAGAAAAATAAATGTCTCTGTGGAAAACACAACATACAAAGAACTGAAAGAAATTGAAAAAAAGGGAATCTTTAACACTTTTGACACTGTTTATCACAACATCCTTCTCCCTCAGTTGGAGAGAGATGGATTCAGTGGGTGGACTGTTAGATGAATAAGAAATGGGTTGGTCTATCATATGCAGAGGGTTGCGGTCAGTGGATCAGAGTCCTGATGGACATCAGTGAAAAGTGGTGTCCCTCAGGGGTCTGTATTGGTACCAGAGTTATTTAATACCTTCATTAATGACACAGATGAAGGGACTGAGTGCACAGTCAGCAAATTTGCAGATGACACCAAGCTGAGTGGTATTGTTGCCACAGCTGAAGGACAGGATGACATCCAAGGGACCTGGACAATCTTTAGAAGAGGGCCCATGGGAATCTCATGATTTAAGAAGACCAAATGCTCAGTGCTTCACCTGCAACACTCAGTATCAGCACAGGCTGGGGGATGAACAGACTGAGAGCAGCCCTGCTGAGAAAGACTTGGGGGTGCTGGTGGATGAGAGGCTGGACATGACCCAGCAATGTGCACTCAAAGCCCAGAAAGCCAACTGTTTCCTGGGCTTCAGCAACAGAAGGTCACGGAGGCGATTCTGCCCCCCTACTCTGCTCTGGTGAGACTCCACCTGGAGTGCTGTGTCTGTCTCTGGGGCCCCTGGCATGGGAAGGACATGGACCTGTTGGAGTAAGTCCAGAGGAGGGCCATGAAGTTGGTGAGAGGGATGGAGCACCTCTCCTATGAGGAAAGGCTGAGAGAAAGGGGAGTGCTCAGCCTGGAAAAGAGAAGGCTTCAGGGTGTCCTTATTGTGGCCTTCTAGTACCTGAAGGGAGCCTACGAGAAAGATGGAGAGGGATTATTGCAAGGACATGTAGTGACAGGACAAGGCAGAATATCTTCAAACAGCGAGAGAGTAGATTTAGATTAGCTATTAGGAAGAAATTTTGGTTGGTGAACCACCAGAACAGGTTGCTCAGAGAAACCTTGGATGCCACGTCCCTGGAAGTGTTCAAGGACAGGTTGGATGGGGTTTTGAGCAATCTGGTCTAATGGAAGGTGTCCCTGCCCATGGCAAGGGGGTTGGAATTAGATAAGCTTTAAGGTGCCATCCCAACCCAGCCATTCTATTAGTCTATGAAAGGCTCCCTGCTTGAATTTTAAGGCATTACATGAGCTGTAGTTTGATCTGAAGTTAGAACAGGTTCATGTATCGTTTTACACACAGTGTGATGATGATGCATGGGATTTTCTTTGCTTTATATCAAATTGACTTTTAGAAGTGCATTGACTTGGAGTTTGACCTTGGGCAGCAGGCAGATCATGCAGTGTCTAGATCACTTCAGCAAGATATTTACCCTAGGGGTCCTTCAGGCCTGTAAGAGCAGTCAGGGTGTAAAACAAAAGAATTTTTACAAATGAAATCTATGAAATACAAAGTTAATTTCTCTTAGCACAGTAAGCTGTACCTGTCAAAAGGGGACCGTATAAGAAGTACACAGTGAATACGTTTTTGTTACATTTTTTTGGTTACAGCTTGTAGGTCGCTGAGGGGAAAAATGAACAAATTGATGGATTTGGTTATGTGTGAAATGGATACGTAACAAGGGAACTAGAAAACCTTTAACATTTCCAGAGATCAGAACTTCCAACCTACCATATAATACTCCATTCCAATTTCATTCAGCTTTGATGGAGGGAAAAATTCCATAACATTGGTGTGCACTTAATTGTCACAGGGAAATAAAATTACGAAGTTTAGTTATACCATAAAAATGTGTGGTGTTATGCAAGAACTTAAAATTACATGCTCCCTAAAGTAAAATTATTATACTACAGAGGCTCTCAAAAGCCTTCAAACTAAGTAGTATAATCTCAGAGTTAAGAGCTTTAACTTCTGGTTGAGAAAGAATAGAAACATAAATGCCATTGCTGTCAGGACCAAACAGTACAACAGACTCAAGGTGAATTTTTATGTGTTTTTCAAGCACTTTTCTTATGCTAATGGTGTTGATAAAAACATAAGACATAATATTTGTATTTTCTGTGCACAGCTGAGATATGAATAGCAAAGCCAGAACAAAGGAATGCCCATTAATATACGGATGCATGGAAACAGATATGCAGAACCCACTGACACCTTCCAGTCAATGAAAGAACAATAGGAAAAGACAGATGCTCATTGTCTTGAATCCATCAAGCTAAAGCCATGTATCTCCCATCTTATCAAGAGTCTCACCAGGAAAACCTTATCTGTGAAAATATTTGAGTGCAGGAAAAGGCAGACTCTTCAAGTACCAAATAAAAGGTCAAAGTGCTAATGGGTGGATAGAAAGGCTTAATCACTCATACTTTACCCTACACTGAATGTTCTTGTCTTCCAGCACAATGGCCAGGCCTTCTTGGCCAGCAGAGTCATTTTCACACAGAGAACCGGCTGATCAAAATGCATTGCATGAGCAGACACTGGACTGGAGCACAGAATTATCTAAATAGCTTTCACTCTGTGTCGTTGAAAAGATTAAGCAAATTCATGAGCAGAAAATATGTATTCTGGATAATACAGACCCAATGCACTTTGGTCCTTTGTGGTGCCTGCTGTGAAATTCTAGGTCCCCTCAGGATTAGCCACTGAACTGCAAAATAGATCCATGCTTTTTCAAGCTGATGCAAGGCAGTGAAAAACAACTATTGACTTCTGCCAAGAGAAGTTATACACATCCCCTTGAGAGAAATGAACCAAATAGCTTTTCTGAAAAGCATGTGACTGTAACCAACATAAAGAAATGCAGCAGACCAAGGTCCAGAAAGTCAGGCTTGTACCTAAAAGTGTCCACATTTGTCATCGAAGTGATAATGACATTCTGTAAAAAATGAAAGTGCTTTTTAAACTTGTGGGCAAGTTGTCAAACGGTGGGCATGCAAAAAGATACCCAAATGATAATTGTCTTACAGGTAAGAAATAAAATTAAGTCCTAAACTAAGCTGAGAATTATGGACATCTAAACAAGGAACTTCCATGTAGATAACCCACTGTGCCAGCTGGTGCAGTCCACCTAAAAGATAGGTAATGAAGGCTCCATCTGGCACCTTGCATTGTGGACCTTCCAGTGTGCAGGTTGTTAAATCCCTCCTCTGAACCTTTCATTTTATGGGAATGTAGCTGCTGTGTTTTTGTTACTCTAGTGATTATTTTCTACCTCTATTTTTTGTTAAAGTTGTCATGGTTTATAATGACAATTCAATAATTAATACATGAGGTATTTGTCTTCTACATTCCAGGTGAATTCCCTGATCAATGAGCTAAGATCAGCTACTCTGCCTCACTCGGTATTTCCAAGTGAAGAAACTGCAAGAGAAAACCATACTTTTTCCTCTTTTTTTTTTTTTCTTTGATGTTTTGTTGGGTTTTTTTTTTGTTTTTTTTTTGGTTTTTTTGGGGGTTTTTTTGTGGTTTGTTTTTTATTTGTTTGGTTTTTGTTTGTTTTGGATGTGTGTGTGTTTTTGGTTTGATTTTCAGTGGGGGTTTTTTTGTTTTTGATTTGTTTGGGTTTTTTTCTTTGATGGTGTTTTTTGGGTTCTTATTGTTGGGGTTTTTTGATTTTTTTGTTGTTTTGTTTTGGTGGTTGTTGTTTTTGTTGTTGTTATTTTGTTCTGTATTTTTTTTTTTTCTTTCCCCCCCCAGGATCAACTTTCTCAGGATCCTTTCCTTTTGTATTAAAGTATCCCTGAAGGTATCACCTGGTACTGGGGCTTCACTGGGTTCATGTGATTATAGGCTGAGTTCACAGAAGAGAAATTAAATGTTGCTTGCTAAATAAACAGAGACCATTTCTGACTGAAGACATCCCTGAGGAGGAAGGTTGGAGGGTGGGAGGTGAAGCATTGTCTGTAATTGCTCTGTCCTTAAACCCTTCTGATTTTGGTCACTGTTAGAACGAAAAAATCAACTAGATCTGATTCTTCATCACCACTTTTGTATTCTCAAAATTAAGGTGGCAGATTAACCAAGACTACTAATAGTCATCTCAGGCCCTCTGCCCACCTGTCATTTCTAAATCTCTGTTTGAAGGCATTTCACCAGAGTGCTCAAATGACAAGGCAACGAGACCACTGAGGAAACTGAAGTGGACAGAAGAGAAAACTGCACAATTTGAATTGTTTTTCTGGAGCACAACCAGAAACACTGACAAAGTCTACAAAAAGCTTTTCATTGGAAAAAGAAAAATCTGAGGTGAAGAGGTGGAATATGTAACTTAACACGTAGTATTCCATTCCCAGTGCTCTGAAACTGTAAAAGCTTTTTATGAATAAATGCTGAAAAAATTATGCTGCCCTTTTTTCCTTTCTAGTGTCTGGATAATTTTGGCTAAGGGTCTGGAAGATAAACTGTAATTTATTATGTCCTGGCATCTTGGATAGATAGAGTGCTTTGTTATTTGACTTAGTTGTTTTTCACTGGTTTGTTGGGTTTTTTCCCCCACAAAAGGCAAAGGAAGGATTGGCTTCATTCCTGTAATATTTTTGGAAGAAGAAAAAGGTGTTTTTCTCAAGGTGATACACTTTGATTTCAGAGTCAGATGCCAAATTATGAATTGAACTTGATATTTTGTCTCATGTTCATTCATGATGAAAATATGTTTGATATTAAATATCACACCTTCCTGGGAAATTTAGTTTTTTGTCACAATCTTTAAGCATTGTTATACAGAATGCTTACCCTTATGAATAAATTTATGTACTACTATACCTCACTTTTCTGTATCTACAAAGGAGGGATAATAACACTTATCTATGTGACAAACGAGATAAGCAGCTTAATTTATTAAAGTTTGTAAACTGCTTTGAGATCCTCCAATAAAAGTTCCTGTGCAAGAAACAAAGTAATAGCAGTCATATCATAAAGAAAACTAAACCTTTAATTTTGCCAAAGTTCCCCGGGTGAATAGATAACTCTTTAATGTGATTAAGGACGTGTTTGAGATTGGCAATTTTATAACAAATCCTCAGTGGATACAAACATGTAAAGTTGCTTGGCATAACTTTTTGCAATTTCATTTATAAAAGTAATTGGGTATTACGAGACTGTGAATAGTGGAGAAATACAGCTGAGACTTCCAGGTTGTCATATTTTATTGTATAGATGTGAGTGTTGCTGCTGTTGTGGAATTTGAATGGGTTTTCTTTCAGATGATTTATTAGCATATGGACAGTATTTGACTAGCATTATGTTTATTTATTGATACTCATAAAAGCCATTTGATCGTATGGTAACATGAAGAAATAGTTGCAACACTGTGATTCCAATGTGTATTATTTTTTTCCTATTTCAATTAACCCTGATATGCCTGAACATTTGTAATCAATTTTTAAATTGCATAAAGACTCAAAAGCATACTCTTGAACCTAAGATGAAGAAACTCTAATGGATTATTAATTTTCTCTGTATGGGAGGCTGGAAAAACTCTACTGTTTCCTTGTAAGAATGAGAGGCAGGTCTCATTTGAAAGGCGACCTAAAATGTGTTTTGATTAAATAATTCTGTGCTATCCAGTAGAGAACAATAGCCTCTGAACAGTAAGATTACATCCATTCATGTTTTGACACTTTTTAATTTTTTTTGGTTTTTTGTTTGTTTTTTTTTAACAATCCTCAGAGCTAAAAATTGAAGGAAATAATTTAAATTGCAATGGAATAAAAATGTGCGGGTTTTGAGTATTTAAAACCTTCCTTTACTTAAAAATAGGTATTATATTATCAAGCAGTGTTACAACTGAGAATTGCCTCATATAAAAAAACCAAAATTAAGATCCATGAGGTCAAGAATGACCCAGAGCTGTATTATTTATATCATAAAATAATATATTGTCTTGGGTTGGAAGAAATTTTAAAGATCATCTAGTTCCAATTCTCCTTCTATGGGGAGAAACCCACCTGTCTTGGGGGGATATATGAGGTATCTTCAGTATATCTTATATTCCTTAAATATGATTGCACCTGTGCCTAGGTCAAATATTATTTCAGTGCAGGGAAATAAAAATAACAACAATCAAGCAAGGTCCCCTCACTATTATTATTAGTGGCAGTCCTGGTGTTAATAGTCAGACTAATATTGTTGGTTTACTAGGAGACTATTCCAGGCCTTAGGAATAGTTTTGTAATTCAGAAATCCAGTCTTGTCCTCAGAAGCAGTCAGCATCTTTGGGGTCAGCTGAATTGTGCCCAGGGTGGATTTAATGCTGGGTCTGAATGACACAGCTTAGAGCAGCAGTAGTTTTCATTCCTGTCCATGGGGTCAGGTGCCCCAGCTGCCTGGCTCAGATGCTTCTCTTGATGCTAAGTGTTGGGGTGAGGGTGAGGTGGCAGCTTGTCTCTCTTCTTCATCAATCTTTGCTCTGTCAGAAATCTAGGAGGCCTTTTTGCCCTGTTAGTCTAGACACCAGAAGCCCAAATATCTTTTTATACTCTACCAGCATAAAATGACCTCAAAATATTCTTAAATTACAGTGAGCTGTATATTCACTCACAGTTTAAGGCTCTTTGTAATGCTTGCTGCCAGAGCAGTGCCAAATAGAAATCAGAGCCAATATAAATCAGGGCTCATTTAATGTACTATGCAGAGTGGGAACTAGAAAGTTTAGAATCAAGTAACCATCTCTTTTGTCTGTTAGGAGATTCATACCAATTTATATTCCTATCACTAATGAATAACATCATTTGCACTCTATTATTAAGGAAATATATTATGTCCTCAACATAACTTTTCCTTATTCTTAAGTTAAAACAATTTTCTGGATCATATTAATTTCCCATAAAAAGTAACATCTATTTTAATAAAGTTACAAAATTAAAAGAGGAAAATATTTGCAATGACAGAAGGACTTTCTTAATTTCCAGACACTGTTACTATCTATTTGTCATTTACCACAAATGCAGCCTGAATTCTGAGGTCACATTTTATGGTAGGACTTGAAGGCAGAGTACAGTTTTCTCTTTAGTCTTTTGTTATTAACAGCCTTGCTAATCTAGCTAAACAAATAAGCTTAGACCTGTGTGACAAAAGGAGAGGGGCTCTTTCTCTGGGGTTTGACACACATCAAAACTTAATACCGCCCAATAACACTAGCTCGTTGTAAGTGAATCTAAACTCAGATTCTTTTTTTTTCCCTATCTAGTTACTCTAACTGGATTCCTACAGCTAATTGCCAGGATTTACTCTTCTGTGGGATTCTGTAGTCCATGCCTCCTAAGCCTTGCAGCTCGTTCCTTAAATATTTACCCTCCTTCCTTCCCAGAAATCATTTTCTTCATGAGAACTGTGGGTATCTCTTGGCTTGGCATCATAAGAGGGTAAACAACATTTCAAGGAAAAAAAAAAAGACAACTCTTAAAAATGTGGTTTTCTAACAATTGACACTCTTCTTTTGAAAAGTCATTTCACCACAAGCTCAAGTCTTAAAAAATGCAACAAAATAATTTTTAGAAGTAATTTCTCATGCCAGATTTTACCTTCAATTTTAGTTTGGTCATTGTTGAAACAAGGAAAGAGTTCTCATTTCTTTCTGTTTGTTGTTGGGTTTTTTTGTTTCTTTTTTGTGTTTTTTTTTTTTTTTTGTTTTGTTTTGGGTTTTTTTTTTTTTGCCTGGGTGAAATTCACTCTCCTGTAACAAAGAGCAGTGCATCTTCCTGCTGTCTGGATTTGGTATCTTACTAAAATACCTAGAATCACTCTTTAATTGAATGCCTTTTTCTCTCCTAATGATTCATCAACTGTTCCGAGGCCTGATTCCAGTAAGACAAATTCCCCTAGGCAGTACCTTGTAATTGTTTAAGGATTTGTTCAGTTTAAATATGAATGCTGATTTCCTTCAACCATAGATCAACTACCTGGTGCAAGAATTTTCTCAGATATGTTTGAGGAGAAAGTTGGGGAAATATTCAGCACAAGATAAGGGATATCTCCCATGAGTTTCCAAGAAACAGTGACAGACAGACTGAGGCAGACAGGTCTGCTCTGTTACAGCACATAAAGTTTAGGGAGAAAAAAATAAAAGGTGCAAATAACTTGGTAGCAACTACCTTCAAAATAGTAAGACTAAATCGCCTTTTTTTTTTTTTTTTTTATCTAAGGATCTTATTCCTCCACAAATTTTGGCAAAAATGTTTATTCATCGTTTAGATCAGCATGATATGTCTGTTTGATACTCTTTTTCTGGTTTCAATATAAGGTCATCTTTTCCCTGTTTTGAGTGAGTTTAAAAGCCCCTTACTGTAAAATATTTTCCTGATGTTTAACTTTGCCTTCACTGGAACTCCAGCCCATTTATCTCCAGCAGATATTCGAAATATTTTCTTATTTTCCTTTTTCTAGTACTGTTACATACTGAACTCTTTATCGTGTTTACCCTTAGCTTTTTCTACTCTAGTCTAATCTGCTCTCCTGGTGCCTTGTCATGCCCTGCTGTTGAATTCTGATTACTCAGAATTAAAAAATTAGGTGCTACTAAAGACCTGAGGAAATTTCAGGTCAGTTCTTTGAATAATCAACAAGTCTCTAGTACTTTCTCTTCCAAAGTATGAAGGAGCCTGTGGGACACCAATAACAGACTTCTGCATCTTCAAGGCATAGATTTCTCAGTTTTTTAAAATTTTATTTTCTGAAATCAGAGCTTCTTCTATGTTTCAATATGTGAAGCTCTGTCTTACTAAGGTGCATTCAGCCTGCTTGATTTCACCTCACACTCAGAATTGTTTCAATTGTCACAGAAAGCAGATATAAGCAGACTTTCCTCTTATATCCTGTGGATATAATCATCCACATTTTAATTTGAAGAGTCTTTTTATAATTTAGCCATTACTTTGATAATCAATGTTAGCCAATTTTTTTAAATCAAAACAAATACTGAAGCAGCTAATGTCTGTAAAAATAAGTTCAGTGAACTCAGACAGAAGGTTAAGTAATTCTCAGATATGTATTTGACTTCATTCTCTACTATTGTCTTCCTTCTAATTCAAATAATTTAACTACTGTTCTTTTCCACATGTCTGTTCAGTGGCCATGGAAGGAGATAACATAAAACACAAAAACAGACCTTCATGGTTTTTTTCTTCTGATATAGTTTTTCAAACCCAAATCAATTACAAGTTATTTTCATTTCAGCTATTTTATGTCTGTGACTACTGTAATTATAACCAGAAGTGCCATATCAGAATCTTCTTTTCATAGCACAGATGCCTTTAAAGGCCATAACATCAGAAACCTACCAACTGTGACTTGGATTAGAAGACAATCTGTTATGGGAGTTATCCCGTGGGTCTTGGGGTAGACAGTAATTTCCATTGTTAACCAGGAGTTCAAGTTCTTGTTTCCTGCCTTTTGTGAATAGATCTTTTAACTCCATAAATAATTCTTTTTTTTCTCTTCATCTTCTAGATCTTTTGTGATGTCTGTCTGCATTTTTGCTTTTGATTTACACCTTTGGGGGGGGAGGGTGGGTTTTTTCATTTTGTTTTGTTTTGTTTTATGTTTTTGTTTTTTGTTTCTTTTTGTTTTTGTGGAACACATCTGTTGCTTTTAATGGAAGCACCTCTCTCTCTTGTAAATAAAGTCTAGATGGCAATAGCTGTAAGGAAGTAAGTTGTAGTCAGGCCATGATATCATATCCAAATGAAGTAATTATACAACAACATGGATAGAACAACTTATAACTCACTAATTAGAACAACAATTACTCAATACTACAGTCAAATTTAGTTACAGAGTTAACAGGATAATCTTTGGCCTTCCACATTTGATAGTTTATTCAGAAACACATATCCTCTTTCCTGGATTAAATATTATTGGCAATGAGACCTTGGTTGCCTTGCACTCAGCCACATCAGAAGAACTCAATTGCTAAGAAGTAGTTATTGGCTGTGAATCTCTCAGTCTCTTAGTTTTGCTCTTCTCCGTGTGTGAGCAGTGTTGCATCATGTGATACTGTCTCTGCTCTTTAAACTAAACTAAGGACCAGCAAGTGAATGAATAAAGCCCTGCTAATTCGATCATTTCTTAGAGATCTCAAAATGAAGACTTCTGTACCTGTAGAAAACAGACAGAAAAGAAGACAAAATTAGTGGTCTTTTCTCTAAAGGACAGTATTGCAACAACAGACTGTATCAATACTGCTTGACTTCTCTTATGATAGAGAAAAAACAGATAGATGACAAATTTTATTAGTATAAGTATCTTACTGCTTCCTTACCACTAGCCATATTAAAAGCACTTAGTTCACAGCTTATCCTGTGTTGCCTGATCTAACCAGGTTACTCAAGGCTTTATCCAGCCACACCTCGGAAAACCTCCAAGGATGGAGACTGAACTAGGTCTCTGGGCAGTCTGCTACACTACTCACTGCAGCATTCTGTCTCCCTTCTCGATGCCAGCCCAGATACAGCCCTGCTGTATTCCTCTTTTGTCTGAGGTTGGTGTCATACACCCAGAGAACAAAGACACCTACAGAAGCACCAATGAGAGTGTGTAGTAGAAGAGCAGTAAATCTGCATTATGTGTCTAGGCTGGGATCTGACCTTACAGGGCTATAAGAAAAGGCTTATCTGATCCCCAGAGTGCCATGGTCACAGCTGGAAATGAAGGCTTGAAAAATAAACTTTATGATAGCTGCTAATATTACAAATTGTAGCACTATGGAATAAATCACAGTGCCATGAAACACAACATACGGTACCCTGTTCTCAGCCAAATGATTTATTCATGAATGTTCGTAATTCAAATGAATTGGCCATGAATATTCATGGTACTTCTTTGTAACTAGATATTGTAAGGAAATCTAGGCTAATTACAACAGAGGCTCTCTGCTAGCATTTGCATAGTGGCAGTGGGAACATTTTGGAAGTTGGAATTCCTTACTGGAGTCCCAGCTGTAACTACTTCATGTGATTGAATGAGAACAGAGGTCAACAAAGCAAATGTGTAGTAATGCTTGGATGTAGTCTGCTGGCATCTACCCAGTCTATTTGTGGAATATGCACCATTAAACCATGAATATTACATAACTTACTGCCAGTGAAAAAGTAGATATTCATGCAAAGAAAGCCTTAAGCACAAGTAAGTCAAGTGGCTTTTGGGCTGTGTTCCAGTAGGCACAAGAGGTCAATTTCTGCTCATAGTTATATTAGTGCAAATTCACTGATTTCAATTAAGTTCTATTGGTGTGAATATAAGATAAATTTGGCTCTGTCTACAGACTCATAATTCACAAACTGGAAATTTTCTTTTCCAGTAACAGCAGTAAGAAACAGATTATACCATGATTTCTTATCTGTTTCCAGTGATATGATATAAGCTCAGGTTAAAATGTCACAAATCTGACAGTACATTTTTTTCTTGTTTTCTTAGATCCATCTGCAGAAAAGGATGCTTTTTTTTTTCTTTCTGTTCATCTCACTTAAAAAAAATATAAAAATATTCTGTATAGAATTATCTGGAAACAGATATAGCTAGATCTAGAAGAGAGATGTAGCTTTGACACTGATGACAAAGAAAAAAGAGCATGAAACAAACATAATAACTGGATCTTTCTTCATCCAGAGAATGACAAGCAGGTAAGATCCTTAGGGAGTTCTCACACTCATGTCTTCTAAGCTCACACAAAACAATTCTGATTTGGTGTCCAGAAAATCACAGATCACATAATTTTCCACAACAATTGTTCTATCAAGGCCAGGTCTTCTGATCAATTGTCTTAATTTAAAGATTCAGAAGTGGTGAGTCATTTCTCTTACAGTGGATGTCTATAAGTTAAACACACATATGTGATCCAGATATCTGAGGTGTAGGCACTACAAGGGTGTCATGCTCAGCACAGATTTTTAAAGCACCGTGGGTGAATCATGAATATAAAGAGGTTTTAGATAATAAGACAGCTCAGATATAGATGTCAATGCTTACAATGCCCTACATTAGGGAGCCTTAATAGCACTTGGGTTCTCCCCAGCACAAAAATTTCCCTAGGAAAATCCAGGATTTCCCCCAGGAAATAACTCAAATATTCATTTCAATATTAAAATACGCATCTTACTTCTGGTATATTTTTTTCTGGCTTCAGCTTTCTCCCAGAGCTGCCAGAAAGCCTTTGGGGAAGAGAAAAAAAAAAAAAAGCTTCCACTTTTTCTCTATTTGTTAATAAATGTCCTTTCTTGGCCATTGCCTCCTGTTATGACTTTTTTCACTTTGTCCCATGTGGTTATTATGGATTGTGATTATGTCACCTTGTAACCTTTTCTTGGATACACTGTCGATGAAGCCTTTTAAACTTTTTATTTTAGATCATGCATTATTCCTGCAGTTTTCCTCTGAACCTTCAAACCTTTCCAGTATTCTTAGTGAAACACGGACACTAGAAATAGCTACTAGTTTTCCCTCTAGTGCTGTAACCAAAAGTAAATACTATTTATCGACATAAAATTTCACTTTTAACTGTAGCAGTTTGCCAGTGTTTAAATTCATTATGTTTTTGTGTGCATGACATCCTTTGTCATTCTCAAAGCAATTGCTTTCTCGAATATGTTCAGTAGGAATGGTCTGAAAAGCCTTTGTTTCCCAGGTAGAGGATGCTACACTTGAGTCCCCTCACATGAATGTGATTGCTGAGTAGCATAACACTATACTTCTAAGATATTCTTCATTTATCTTAATTTCGTTGCATTGCCATTACACTTTATCAGTTATAATTTTATACTTTGCATGCAGGACGTTGATAATATATACTGAATACAAGAACTCTGATAGACGCTTTTGGGGCACGAGCTATTCTCAGCTAAATTGCATTTTTTTCTTAATGGTCTTTCTGGGTTACTAGTTAAGTAATACATTGTATGCAAATCTCATGGAGTACTCATGGAGACAACAGGAATATAAGCTGCCTTGCAATTTGGGTGAGGTCAAATAAATGAAGTTCTTTTTTTCTAATAACTAGATTGTTATTGTGTAGTTATGAGGAAGGAAAAATTAGAAGAAGCAATCACATGGAAAAGATCTCCATTCCTCACCTTCTCAAAGTTTTGAAGGAAGAAAATGGAAGTGAACTTTGGTTGGTCAGAGTGCACATTAAAGCAGCACTAAAGACACTGTAAAAAAGGAGAGAAAAACAAAACTGAACAGAAGATAAAGGAAGTACAATCAACATAAGCACAGCAGGACAGTCTTTGAGTGCCTTGGATGTGAAAAAGGGTGCTCTTATTCCAAGCTTGTAGAACACAGCAGTTTTACTCTGTGCTTGATTTATATTGTGCCCCTTCTATGGAATCAATTGCTTGAATGCCTGCAAGAGCTCCATACTGCTCCATTAAATGTAAGACCCACTGTGCTACAGGGTACTGATTAGCATGGACAGGAACAGACAGTAATGCCTGAAAATTCATTGCAGCCATTTTTTTAAACACTATCAAGTCATAACTTAACAAAAAGCCCAATTAGTGCCCAAATATCTTGTCTGTTTTCTCTAGCTGTGACATTACTATTGTTAAAATAGATTAAAACTAATGTATAATTCCCAGAGTGTAAAATGATATTACAAAACAAATATTCTAAATGAAAGTTCTCTACCCTGTATATGCAACCCCAGATGTAGAAATACACTATCGTATGGATGATAAATGAAGATCAGTTTGAATTTGTGAAATGAACATTATATATATACTGCAAATGAATAATGAAATAACATTTTTCCACCCACATGCATATGATCTATTTCTGATGAGTTGAAATTAGTCATTTCAATTATTCTTTTTAATTTTTCCCTTAACAGATTATTCTTGGTATTTGGATGTATTTAAATAGTCATAAATGTTTCCTTCATATATCATAGGAAACAGAAAAGGGGCTGGGCTTTTCTAACAACTTTGGTCCTTGAAAGGCAATTTGTAAGTAAATATTCATGTCTGGGATTCACTGAAACATGATTTTACAGTCATTTAAGTGAAGACATGTAAAGTGTGATGTAATTGCCCTTCTATAAAGCTATACTTCTGGATTTTGATCTTTTTGACTGGGGTTAAACCATAACATATGGTCACTGTTGCCCTATGTAGTATATTTTTTTTTATTTGTTTGTTTGTTTTTTTAAAGCATACCAAGAAACAGCAAATAGTGTGACTGCGTATTTGTCTTGTCCAGTCTGGAGCTCTTTGGATCTGCCTGATTCTCAGACAAGGAGTGCAAAATTGTGGTAGACTTTTTTTCTATAAAACTATATGAAATTCAGGGAGTTGCTAGACTGTAAGTAAGACTGGACCTGCTCTGTAAGGAAGCAATCAACTTCAGTCCAGAGTCATCTCATACAGAAGACTTGAGTTTCCAAATTTCATTACTATCTTCTAACTTCTGTTCAAGTAAAATGTAACAGTGGAAATTCAAGGCCTTACAAGTGTTTTCAGTATGAGTTCCTTAATTAAAGGCTTCTGCATTTGGTGGGTGCCTTCACTAACATACAGGATTCTCAAGCATCATGAAGAAACAGTGCTTGAATGCTCTTAAGAATGTCAAAGGTTGTTGTAAATATCACTTATGTGATTTCATTGTGGGAAGAACAAGAAAGAAACATTTTTAACAAATCATATTTAAAATACACGCCAGGAAAAAAATCATTCTAACAGTGAAGAAAGTGAAAAAAAGGAAAAGATTGTAAAGTTAGTGAAGGTTTTCCAGAAACTGTTGGGCAGGTAAAAGGCAGGAATGACAAAGATAATGTTGATCTTGCCATGGGGGAACAAGATAGCTTAGGATCTCAGATGCAGTCCATGTATTTTAGACCTTCCTACAGTATTGTAATTGTAGGCAATTACAGGCAGTTGGTAAAAATTCAGATGTTCACTTTCAACGCAGTTAGTAAAAATTTAAACATTCTGTTCCAAAAGCTTCAGCTAAAATGTAAAAGAAAGTGGGTTCAGCAGAGATATGAGTCAGATCAGAACTGGTCCCTCTGCCTTGAGATTCTGCACTGAAGCACACTGATCACTTCCCCCATGGGGCCCATCTTACCTTTAATGAATGTGTTCTTTCAAAACCAGGAATACATAATTTATGTTAAATAATTACCCTCTCATGAAAGCCAGGCATTTCATCTGAAGAGCAACACACTGCAGAAGGTGTTATAGTGAGCCTATGAGAAATGACTTCTTGGTTAGTGACATCACCATAAAAAAATCTTTTTAATTTTTTCTTTTCATCAAGGAGTAATATTCTCTTTTCATGTTTCTGCTGTTAAGCATTTTGCAGGATTTGTGTGTCAGATCTGTTCTTCTCTCCTGCACTCCAACCAAGTATTATGGTGCTTCACAGCAACAAATTACTCAGATTTAATATGAAAGCTAAAAAAGAACAGCGAAGATGACATGGCTGATACTACAACCTTTATTTGTCCTAAGTAGAATCTTACTTGATGAGTAGATTTACTCCCTGTAATTTTCATTACAGGGACAGAATAGAAACAGAATAAGGTGCTACTTTTGCTGTTAAACTTGGCCTTTCACATATTTTTCCTCCTGCTTATTTTAGTTTTGATATTGCTAAAGACAATTACTCTGCAACATTTAATTCAAAAGCTCCAAACTGAAGCCACTGCAGGATATTTTATTGTATTTTGCATTGCATTAATCTTTTTCTATCATCTATTTACTGGATATGAATTGTAAGAACCACTGTGCCACATTTGCGTGCTTCAGAAAAACAGTTTACATGTGCAGGCAGCATATGGCAAATGTATAAATGGTTATGAATAAATCATGAGTCATCACAATTATTAATAACTGATAAAGTCCTGAAAAAAAGCCTTTAGCTGAGCAATCTGAAGGAAGAAGAGAGTGCAAAATGCCTTGGAGAAATGTGTCTTCACTTAAGAAGGGAGCACTCCCACAGCCTTGAACACTGGATTTAGCACGAGACTGAGTGGAGCCAGCTATCAAAAGGGTTTTAGCAGCAATGACTTGAACGGAGTGTGTGTTCTTCTGGAGTCTAATGATAGAGGAGGTGGCGAGAGGAAGACAGGGATAGATTGCTTAGGGGATTTGTAATGGGAACATCAAGATAACACTTGCCAATTTAATTGTGCTTTTCATCATATGATCTCAGAGTGCTTTTCTCATAGATTCATCGCTTTTATGGCCAGAAGGGACCATTAGATCATTCAGCCTGACCTCCTGTTTAATGCAAAATTTTATCCAGTTATCCCTGCACAGAATCCAATATCTTGAATGCTTTGGAAACTCTACAAGTTTCATTCTGTAACTCTCGAGAAAAACTTAGAATTGAAGTCCTAATTTAAACGGAATAAGTTTTGTGCACAAATACTGCAATCTGAAAAGAGCTACAGAATTATTCCACAAAGACTTAGGATGCAAATGAAAATGCAGGACATAATCCTTGGCAAAGGTGTTGCTGTTAAAGGGTCTGCTGAGATACATCTTTTTCTTTCCCTCCAATAATTATCTCTTCGTATACTTTCAACTTCTACACTAATTTGCATACATACTAAAGCCTTTCACACCTTAAAGAAATGGAATTTCTATTGTGCACTAGGAAGGACAAATCACTCTATTTCTCCATTCTTTTTCTGTGTTGTGAAAGCTTGGAGAACCTGCTCAGTTAGGAGAAAGATTAGGTACTGAAAGTGACTTTTTAGGAGGAAACATACTTAGTGGGAGTCTAGTTCAAGGACACGTGGTTTCCTCTCCTTTCCCTTTTTCTCCAGTTTTGGTAACTCAGATCCAGCCAATAATCCATTCAGCCACATCACCATTACTGCCTGAGCTACTGCCCTCTGCATCACAGCTCACATTTGCTTGCTTCTGCTGCTGCTGCTTCCCAGAGGTTACTGATTTGGACACAGAGCCAAGCTAACACAAGTTTTATGCATTTTGGGAATATCCACTTCCCAGCAAGTCCATTTGTTGAATGATCAGAGCAGATATGTTTGTACTTGCTCACAGAAACAGACATTTAATCTCTTTTACCTCTATATTTCTTCTTGAGAGGCACACCCTAGTCAAATGGGACTAGAAAATATTTTCATCTAATGAGGTGCATGAAGTTAGTTCTGCCATTGCACCAACTGAGGCAAACTCATTCCTTTAATGGTGTTGGAATGTTGAAAATGGCTGCTAAATTTTTTCATCTGGTGGCACACGTGTCACGGAGAAAGAGTGTATACAAACTTCTTCCCTCTCTTTAAGTCTGACCAGGCATTGTAATTCATCACCAACAATCAATACCTACATAATTTGATTTTTTTCTATATTACATCTAAGTTCACAGAAAATTTCCTAAGACACTATCACAAACTTTTGTTGACCCAGACTACTGTACAGTTTTGAGGGCTATTTCATTCCCACTTCGAAAGGATCCCTATAATGGCAAAAAAGAGAGAGGAAAATAACCATTCTTTGAGCTGGCCTAATCTGGCAATTTTAGTCCATCCTACTTTTCGATCGTTAGAAAGTCTATAATTCACAGAGCACAGTGTAAATATAAAATCAGAGCCATGGCATGCTAAACTGTCAATAATCACAGACAACTGGCTTTTCTGAGACTACATCATGGAGAAAATATTTGACATAATTTTTGCAATATTGCAGATGGAACAAAGGGAAAGGAATTTGGGAACCATTCTGATACATTTTGGAATGATAATATGATATTTTTCTACATTTTAATGATTAATTATATTTTTTCTAGAAAACTGAGAACAGTGTTACTTGATGATATTTAGTTAGCATTCTCTTTTCATCAGCTCATGCACAAAGCTGTACAAAAAGATTTTTATGCAGAATTTGGGTAGCTCCATGTCAAAATCTCAAGAGAAAAAAATGTATAGTATTTGGATTCATTGTAACAGAAAACTTGTCATTTGACTCATATTTATTATAAACTTTGCGCTTTTTATATAAACCACAAGTCTGTCGTTGCATGAATAAGAAACAAAAAGCAGAATACCCCTATAGTGGACAATCCCACACTAAACTCTATTGACCAGAATATTGAGGAAAGTGATTATTCGTTGGTATCTGCCACCTATGAGTTCACTTTGGAGGCCACTATACCTCATTTTGTCCTCCTCATTACAACAAGGATGCTTCAAGAGTGTGAGCTATGCAGTGAAGGGTCACCAAAGTCCTTAAGAGCATAGAACAGATCATATATGAGGACAAGATGACACCAAGCTGTGTGGGAAGGGATGTCAGCTACAGGGAACTACAGGCTTGAAGCTCTTGAAGCCCAGGAAGGCCAAGTGTAAGGTCCTGCACATGGGTCGGGGTAAAGTACAGAGCGGGGGATGAATGGATTGAGCACAGCCCTGAGGAGAATGACTTGGGAGTACTGATGGATAAAAAAGGACACCACAAACCAGAAATATGTGTTCACAGTCCGGAAAGCAAATCATATGCTGGGCTGCATAAAAAGAAACATGGTCAGCAGTTTGAGGGAGGTGATTCTTCTCCTCAGCTCTGCTCTTGTGAGGCCCTACATGCAGCTCGAGGACTTTAAGCACAAGAAAGACACAGAACTTTTAAAGCAAGTTCAGAGGAGGGCTATGAAGATGTACAAAGGAGTGGAATGTGTCTTCTGTGAAGAAAGGCTGAGAAAGTTGAAATTGCTCAGCCTACAGAAGAGAAGGCTCAGAGGACACTTCATTGCGGCCTGAGAATATGTAAATGCTTACACGAAAGATGGGGGCAGATTTTTACCAGGACCTGTAGTGATAAGACAAGTGATAAGACTTTAAACTGAAGGAGGGCAGTTTTGAATTAGATGTTAGGAAGTAATTCTTTACTGTGAATGTGGTGAGGCACTGGAATAGGTTGCATAGAGAAGCTTTGGATACCCCGTCCCTGGAAGTGTTGAAGACCAGTCTCCGCAGAGCTTAGAGCAACCTGGTCTAGCAGGAGCTGTCTGTGCCCACAGTGGGAGAGTCGGATGTATAAAGTTCCCTTCCAAGTCAAACCATTCTAAGATTCTATAATTCTATGAAGGAAAAAAAATTAACAGGGCAAATCTTAGTAAAGTTTTCATGTTATATTGAAGGTAAAGACATTAAGGATTCAGATTAATTAGGCAAAGGTCTGTATCACAAAATTTCTCAGATTTGCTGAATCCAGCAATATTGTCACCAGCATTTTAACCTTTGAACTGAACATATGCTTGTAATCTTCAAGGACACTATCCACATTCTCATTTACCTTACAGCAGAAATGTTTTTTCCTACTGAAGGTTTCTTACAGACTTATACCCCAACATATGTTCTCATAATGCAGTAGATTTTTTCCTACGAATTTTCCTTTTTTTTAAGAGTAACACTTCTCTTACCTAAGTGAGATTTTTCATTAAAATAATGAGCTATATAACACCTTGAATCTTACAATTAACCAAAGATCACAGAACACTTTATAAACTTTCAATATCCTACAAGCAAATGTTTTAAATATCATTATTCCAAATTTCCTGGAACTTTGAATTGAAACTGACTGGAGTTCACTCAAGTTCCTACTTGAAAGAATTCTGCATAAAGAATTTTCTGATAAGGCCCAAGTAATGGTTAACACTATTCCCTGACTACATGTAGTTCCCAGGTGTTCTAAGCCAGCAAGAATGTTTATCTACTGCCTAAGTGAAATAAGGCCTGTGCCAGGCACCTGTGACAGGTAATCTGAATCTTTTACTGGTGTCCCTTCTACAGCTGCTGCCCACAGGCTACAAGAGTGGCACAACTGAGCAAATATTAAACCTGCAAGGGCTGCAATAGGTGATGTCCATGTCTGTGACATCCCAGTCTCCTTTTGAGGACTAGATCTCTTTCTTGGCAATGGTGCTGCAGACCAGTGAATTTTGTTTGACTTTAGGTGTAAAGAGAATCCAGCTGAAAAAAAAAAGTAAATCTTTTGTATCTCTACATGGAGTACTTGACAACCAGACTCATTTATCTCATACATATTTATTAATTTAAGAGCTTTTTGGAAGTCATTTGACATTTCATTTGACATACTTGTATTATTATCCTTGAATGCTTATTTGCAACATTAAAAATCACTTCTAATTCTTAGAGGGGCATAATTAGCATGATACCAAAGTCATTTTCACATATGAAGTCAGACTGCATGTGAGTGTGATGAATACATATGTAAATATGAATATGCTTATGAAGTAGGTATTCACACATGTATAATTTTATTATCTAACTTGCAGTCTTTAGTTATTCTATCTTAAGTAACATTTTCGAACTCTGCATCCCATACCAATAACCACATGAATTTAGATGCCCTTTTATCAAGAGACTTTGACTTCTGCGACAGGAGATACCAACAAAAAATCTGACTGTACCTGAACTAGCCTTTTACATCCTCTAGATAACCAGTGGAAATAAACCAGCAGTTTTAAAGGAAAAAGAAAAAAAAAAAAAAGCAACAAAAAAAACTCTGCAAGTCTGCTACCTTGTTAGACGAATCTTGCATAAAAGCTTCCTTCTCCCCTGGACAAGCCTCCTTTTACTTTGAGAAGGTCTACACAATTATGTGGGAAAAGACGTCTCTTCTGTAAGACACAGTCCTCTTCTGGACTCTAATATGACTGTTTTCCAGTTCTTCTGGGAAATCTATAAAGATTAAGACCTTTCAGGATCAAAACCGTTCTGGCAATAGTGAGTGACTTCAAAGTAAAGTCAGTCAAATATTGTTGGTATGATTCTACTTGTAAAATGATAATTCTTCATGTCAGAATCTTTTCAAAGGAATACACATATTTCTATGAAATGTCCCTATTAAGGTTTCTCATCAAAACAAGAGAGAGAGGAAGTGAGCTAAACAAAATATAAATTGGAAGAGAAGGAGACAGGAAAAGAGAGATTGAAGTGAGCTTTTGTTTTTGTTGTAGTGGGGGGTTGTTTTTTTGTTTGTTGGGTTGGTTTTTGTTTGTGTTGTTGTTGTTTTTTGTTTCTTTTTTTTTTTTTTTTTAAAGAGTATACAAATACTGTCAACATTTCCCAAGGCAGAATGTTTGGGTTTGTGTTCTGAGAAAAACACAAATAGTGTGGGGCTTTTTTTTTTTTTTTGTCTTTATAATGTCATCCTAAAGGATTGTAAAATGTTTGAGCCTCCTAATGGTGACAGTGATAATAATAATAATAATTTTTCATTCACATGTAGGAGGCTTTTGCTTAAAACCTCTCTCATTTTTAGGTTAAACTATTTGAAAATTTTTAAACAAAACATTTATTTTGTGACTCTTGTAGCTTTAAACAGAAAAGTAAGTGAAATGTAAGAAAATAGAAACATTTTGCATCATCTACAAAATAAAAAGCATGCATGTCTGGAATGCCATTCCTCTAACATCATTATCCACTCAGCTACTTTCCCTGGCACATAACAACAACAAAAAAGAGCCAGTTTTGTGTTAATGTCATCATCCTGTCTCTTTGCAGATAGTTAGTGTGGTCCAAAATAGATGTATGTGCTTGAAAGATTAGTCCTGGTTTTATATGCAAAATGTATCAACATCATTGCACAGCTCTGAGCACAGTTAATTTTTATTTAAAATGAAGTAGTATAATGAAGACTGTGAGCTGGAAATGTCATAAGAAACTGCTTGTGTATGTTATCCACTTTCAATTTCTATAATTTATGTGATGGAAATTGTAAGCATGCTGTGAAAAGTGAAGCCCAAGACTTGAAACATATGAAGCTAATACTACAAAGGACTTTGGCATTGAGTTACTCTGAGAAATTACTTTATTTTACTGTTATGAAGGTGAAAGCAAAATAGCTTTCCTTAAGTTTATGCTTCAATTTACTATAACATCTTTAGTTAGATTTCCTTGTTCTGGTGTCAAGAATAACCTTAGTATAAAATTCTGTTTAGATGACTTGGAATTCTTTTAAAACAAGTTCTGATTGTGGAATGTAGGCATAATCACATTATTACTCCACACATGATTAATCTTCAAAAAGCCACATACTTAAAAAGGATATATAATTAAAACTAAGTATTATCCGTGGCTATTAGGAAATGTTCTTCTTATCAGAGTTGCAGAATGCTGGCTGAAGTATTACATGAGTCTGTTGGGAGTATGGTTAATGTATTAACATCTCTGGTTAAGTCTATAGTAACCAATGGTAAATGTTGTATACCACTTTTAATTTGTACATTCCTAAGGGATGAAAGCTTTATAGCGCATCCAGCTGTGAACTGAAGCCCCTCAGTGCTGCAGTGCTAGTATTAGCTGCACTCTACAAAATGTCAGGATTGATTGTGAAATGGGTTTTATTATCTTCTTTTTTGTCATTACAGTAGTTTAGCTATAACTCAATGCGCTGTTTTGCAAATAGAGATCATAGAAAAACGAGGTCTCCCTGAGCCTCCTCTGCTGCTGACTGACAACTCAAACTCCCTCTGCCTGTCTTCACAGGACACATATTCCATCCCTCTGATCACCTTGTGGCCTTCCTTCCATGTACTAAGGGTCCCCCACTGGAGTCAGTACTCCAAGTGAGGCCTCACAAGAGCAGAGTAGAGGGGCAGAATCACCTCATAAGTCAGCATACTTGACATATAGCTCAGCTTTCATTTGGTTTGGTTTGGTTTGGTTTGGTTTGGTTTGGTTTGGTTCAGTTTGGTTTGGTTTCTTATGCAGCCCAGGATATGATTTGCTTTCTCGGTTATGAGTGTATATTCCCAGATCATATTTAATTATTCTTCCACCAATATCCCCCAAGTCCTTCTTCTCAGGACTTCATTCAATAATTCATTGGCCAGTCTGTACTGATACTATTCCTGATCCAGGTGCAGGACTTTGCAGGCCTTGTTGAACTTCATAATTATGAACTTCATGGTGATGAACTTCCTCATCCCTGTAAAGAAAACACAAGGAAAAAGAATATACCAGAGCCAATCTGTGTTCTCCAGCTTCAGGATATCATTTGCGTGGTGAGCTTAATCCCCATGTCAGGCTGTCACCATCTGAAACACAGGCAAACAATGCTCAAAATGCAATCTTGGGCAATCCTGATTATTGGTTTGGAGAAGAGACTACACAGCAAACATTTCTGAGATCTGCTCTCCCAATATGCTTTTGGTCCCAGCCACATGCACAGAGAAGGGAAAAGATCCACAGTTTCCTGGAATCTCTTCCCTTGAGAAGAGTTCCACTGTCTCCTCTGCTTGGCCACCTGAGGTGTAGTAAAATGTCTTTCATGGTGTTCTGGCATATGAAGCCATGGTAAAGGTGTGGCCTTTAGAGACAAGTAGACTGACCACCCAAACCACATAATTATTTTGTTGTATATAAACATTGGGTGATTCTGCAGATACTTATCACTAAAAAATGTAGATGTTTATGGAAGCTTTCTGGTGAATACAAAGACACAGAATTACTTTCAGTGCTTACTTTTTAATGAACGAATACTCAAGTTGGTGATGATATCTGTTTAAGGCTATGAAGAAATAATCTGCCTTTACACACTTCATAAAAGAGATAGTAGATATTAAAAAAAATGTATAGAGAAAAAAGAAATAAAAGCAAAATGTGAGGCCACAGAAATTCACAGGAAAGAAAAAATCCACAAGTATTTACAAGAGTAGGTTACACACCAGAAGAAAGGAAGAGGAAGTGAATCCCAGTTTTTGAAGCCCAAAGTCCTTTGCAGGATATCTGTGTAGTGGGCTGGCTTTAGCAAGCACAAGGTTTTAAACTCACTATAGGGTCTTCTGAATGAAAGTCTAAGGCTTGTATCAAACAGGAAATCAGTTAAGCTGAACCTTTCGGAGCTCAGCAATATTTGAAATCTGTTCAGTGAGGACCATATATCAGGTGAGCTGAAATAGGCATCCCACAGATTAATAACTTTTAAGGTAACAGGGAGATGTATGAAAGTTGAATGAAATTTACTTATTAAAACATGAATATGGCATTCCAGCATGTATTTCACGAAATGTAACAAGATTATTTAACTGTAAGGCTTTTATTATTATTTAGTATTATAGACAATATAATCTCTACTGTATAAGGCAGCATAGCCCTATTGAAATAAGCAGAGCTATACTGATTTATAACAACTGATGATCTCATCCTGTATTTTTCCATTAATAAGCTTAGGAAAGCTATTTCTTCACAAATAGGAAAGCTAATTGTCTGACCTTTCAGCCTCACCCCTTTTTATAGCTGTCTTGGGTATTTACAGAAAAGAGTTATGAGAAACAACCCATCTCAGGACAGGGTCAGCTGAACCTCTGCACTGCTCGGGTGGTGAGCACTACTGTGGTGTCCACTGGGGCATGATGCCAGAGCAGCTGAGGTGCCTTAGTTACTGAAGCTGCTGTATTTCATATTAAAGCCAGGAGACACTTTCAGAGCTGAACTTCAGTGTCTGGTGTGCAGGTGAGGTCTGGGAATTCAGGGGGAACTGTCTTTGGCTTTTCCTGTCACAGCTTGGAAACTGGAATTCTTGGATGAGATCGTGTTCTCCTTGTTAAATGCTTTTCACATTGTGAGTTGGACTGAATGGATTTCAAGCATTTGTGCTTTATTCCATTTGGAAACTTCAGCTGGTAGATTTGGGCAACTTCTCCCATAAAACAAAACAATTCCGTTTAGCATTTTGTAAAAAATATCAGAAAACACATATTTGAAAGCAATAATGCATACATTTTATATTCTACTTCTCCATTCATCTTCCATTTATTCGCATCTAATCTTATGTTTCACTACAAGTCAAATGAGATAAATTTTCTTCTTAAGTTACTGGGGCAGCACTAAATCAATCTGCATCCTCTTAGCCAGCCCAGATCCTGCTGTGTCTTTGGGCCTTTCAGTCTTGTTCCCTTTTGCTCAGGCTACCTTGAGTGCTCCCCATGAGAGTGGACTGGAGCCATTAAGACTGTTATCTCCAGTATTGCATCTTAATGACCCTTAAGTGTAAGCTGTTAGGCACCAATTAGAAGAGCCTCCTTCCTCTTTCTCTAAGTGGGTAGGCTCTATTAACTTGACAAATACTCAAGGTGAAATATCTATTGGGTACAGATTAAAGTTGTTTAGGAGTTTTTTCTTCCCAGAAGGAGCTGATTCAGCAAGACCAAAATGCTTATTAGGAATATATAGCTTTTGAAAAACACCCAGTGAAATTCAGCCAGAGCTTAATGAAACTGCTTGTTTTTCTGCTGATGCATTCAGTGGGGAAACCTGACTTCGTTTACCATATGTAACCATACGGGAATGACACCATGAGTACTGCCAGAAAATCTCAGTGCTTTACTGACATAGAGCTGAGAAATCAGAATTTTTTAGATCAACGTTTTTAGTCTGGTTGTGGAGTGCTGAAGTGTGTACTGATAAATTTGGTGATTTCAGACCCTGACACACACTCTATCTGTATGTTCATCTATCTGTTGCTCAGTTATGCCCTGGACTCTCAGAAATCATACAGAAACTACAAAAATACTAGGACCCATGGATGACATGAGGACTTGGATTATCAGGTCTAAAAATATTTTTAAATAATTTTTTCTTTGTTGTAAGTATTTTATTTAAATTTCTTTGTAACTATTCTTTTTCTCTCACAATGAAACATTTCAGTATCTTTCCTCTCCAAATGTTGGAATTTTCTGTGATCAGGATTTGTAAAATTATACTTAGTTTCTAATATTATAGTGTGAGAGTAGGAGACTTTGAACCAGTCTTGCTAATTATGAAGACATTCCTACTTTTATTATACATCTCAGACAAGAGCTTATGAAAAATAATAGTCATAGAGTATTATCTGCTTTGTGCCCATGGTGCAAAGGTAGAGGAAAAATTTATACCCATCATGAAAGTTGCATCAGTTTGCAGCAAATATGGATCTTTTTATGCAAATAGGATCCCCCACTGCTTCTATTACAGCTTGCTACTAGAAGTCAGTACCTGCAAATTCTCTTTCCTTCAATGTGTTGGGGATTTCATTTCTATTGATGACATGTGCTATTACACAGTAATGGATTATAAGAATTGATTTAGAACAAAAAATATGAGAAGGATTATATATGCAAATGGAGGAAAGAAGGACAAAAGAATAGATTAGAATGCAAGAAATGATGGAATAAAAATGAGAAATAAGAATGCATCCACAAAAAATAGCATTTCTGATAGTGAGAATTATACTGTATGACAGACATCATGCAAAAGTGAATGTACTCACTGCTAGAACATCCTTGGCACAACAGGAACATTTTTGAATATTAGCATGTGAAGAATACTGGGGTTTCAACTATGTAACTTGTATGTGACCTTCCATGCCATATATTCTGCAAACATAGAAGTGCAGACATTTCTTTCAGTGCAGCCTAGATTTACACCAGGATATGAGTTTTGCACCTCCTTACTGGATTTCTCTGATTGTTCAGCTTCTCCGTCACAGTAAAGCTGGAGAAAATAACTGGGCTTAGTTGTGCTATTATACCAATATATCCACTCATGCTTTTGGACAGCTGTAGAATGAAATCTTGCACACCTGATTTTAATCTTTTTGGAGTTTTTGTTGCCACTGTTTGAAGTGAGTAATTCCTGGAAATGAGCCAGCTTTAATGAGAAGATGCATGATTGTTCCTGTGTATCATTCATATAGAACTACAAGAGCAGGACATTGTGTTACATATCCAAGCATACAATCAGTTATCCAAAGAGATAGAGCATAAATGCTTAGTTTCATAAGAAAAGGTTTTTGTGTAAGGGAATCTCATTGTAAAATCTTTGCTTTCCATGCAGCTTTGAAGCAGAACTGCAGGAGTGATGAAGAAACATTGGGAAGGGATCTGCATCTACTATAAACTGCATGAGCTACCTAGGGTTGTTGTTAAAATCACATAAAGGTCAGGTGTTTTTTCTTAATAGATGCATTTTGTTTTCTTATTAGACTGTTTTCTTCTATCTCTTTATATGTTTTACATAAATAATTTTTCTAAAAGCAAGGGAAAGGGAAAGGCAAAGGCAAAGGCAAAGGCAAAGGCAAAGGCAAAGGCAAAGGCAAAGGCAAGGCAAGGCAA
>JAWWTY010000106.1:107499404-107559661 GCA_035222235.1 Margarornis squamiger
AAGGGAAAGGGAAAGGCAAAGGCAAAGGCAAAGGCAAAGGCAAAGGCAAAGGCAAAGGCAAAGGCAAGGCAAGGCAAGGAAAGGCAAGGAAAGGCAAGGAAAGGAGAGGAATCAATAAGATACTTGGACAAACGTGTTTTTTTTTTTCTCCTTCTAGAACAGAATACATCAAGAAAGTACTTATTCTTATGTAGTTTGAAGCTAAGTTTGTAAATTTTTCCTAAAGACACGACAAAAACCCTTTTTTTCTGAAATATTTTCTTTGTTCAGCATTAGTGTAGAAAGAAAAATAAAAGATGCACCTTTTTCATGCATGTAGTGACACTTAGTTTTCCCTTGTGCAACACATCCCACTGAAGCATATGGCAGTCACTGATACAGTCTAAAGACACATACAGGCAATATAAAGGCTCAGGAACAAAACAAAACAGAACAATAAAAAAAACCGCCCAAAACACAAAACACCTACCCTTGAACCAAAAACAGTGATAAGAGTGGTAACCACTCTTTTATCTTATTGTTTGTTTGAAGTCATTCAATCAGTTGTGGACCCAGTCGAAAAAACATAGTCCAAATCACATCATACCAATTTTTGTATGAAAACACCTATGAACAATTGTTCAAGTGCCTGTACAGGCTGGTTATGCAGTAGAATGAAATCCATGATGCTCCTGGGAAAACTGAATTTCTGCGTGCAGAGGAGATTTATCCTTCCCACTGGAATCTTTCAGAAGGTATTTTAATATTCCTTTTTCGGTTTGCACTAAATGTGTGCTGGTAATAAAGTATATGTCTTGCTGGGTGAAAGCCAAAGCAGAAAGCAGAGAGTGCAACTCAAGGTTGTTTGTTCTTTGGGTATGCTCATAAAGACTCACCTTCTATACTTTATTCAAACAGGCAAGCTTTGGGCTTTAATCAACAAGGAGACTCTTACTGGGTGGAAGTCTTAGTTAAGATGACCAGCATTCAGAAAAAGTCTTGATTTTTTACAGTTCATATACACACTAAACATTGTAAATAAATAAATTACTATAAATAACCTACTGCAAATTATTCTGTTTGTAGAGAATTTTGAGGTATTCAGTGATTATTAAAGAAGCTTCTGTTCCTCTGAATCCTTCCAAGGTGCCATGATAGTTGAGAAAAAAATGTCTTTAAAAATAATATTGTCCTTTTCACTAAACTCAGTAACATTTTTTTCCATTGGGAATGCATTTTTCTCTCTCTTCTACCTGCCTCCATTACATGTTTCATCAAAAGTGAGAGAGAAGTTGTTCAGTTCTTCCAAGAAGAGTGGTCATATATCTTCCTTATAGATGTACATGATCAGGTAATAAAAATCAATTCAAATGTTTCCAAAGTAATCAAATAGCCATTGCTTGAATTTTCACCTGACAGCAGAAAAGTATAATATATGGCAGAGTATAACACAAAGTGTTGTGTTTTAGAGTAGGAATACACAGCTGTTTTTCACTGAAACTAGCTTCTTCCAGAGATAATTACCTTGTTTATTTACTAATGATCACTCCAAATACAAAGATATCTCTGCTTATTTTCACAAGGAAAAAAGTGCTGTTAATTTCAGAAGGAAATTTTATATCTTTCTCCATATTTAGAAATCATTAAGCAAATGATTTGTCAAATTGTATGTAATAGATTTACTTTTATTGATGTTGATCTTTCACAATATTGGGAGTGAGAAGTAATAAAGATAAAATCAGTGAAAGATGCCAAATAGAGAACATCTATTTCTATTTTTCCTAATTAAAGAAGCTTTGTAAGTAAACAGTCCTAAACTTTATCACGACCTCTTCTTAGTCAAGATGAATACACTTATAAGAACTGCCATAATAATCTTATTTAATACTCTCTCCGGGCCTGTTACATAAAACTTTAATGAATAATTTGTCAACACTAGACATAAATCTCTCTGCTGATGCATATCTTAATCTTTTTCATAATTCACAGGTCAAAGTCTGTTATCCTTAATGCAAAAAAATGTATCTGAGCAATATTAAAGATACCATTTTCAGACAGGTTTATTGCACACAGATGCATTCATTCACATTGGATGTTTCTCATTATTAGCAAAGATATATATATTTGCAATAGTAGATTTAAATTGCCCCTTTTCTTTCTTTACACAGCTCTATTATAAGATTTCCTGGGCTCCATTTAATTTATTGCAGCTTCTTGTTATGCAAAGAAAGCACCTACTTTAAAAAAATCTACATATCAGATTGTATGGAGACTTCATACTGGGAGAGAGATTATTAAAATGTGATTTATGCCTGTGAATCTGAATCAAATCACCTGATCGTGAAATAGTTTCTAAAATAAGCCAATTTCTCTTGCTTGCTTTTAGTATATTGTAACTTAAATTAAAGGTAAGTTTTCCTGCATTTTGTGACTTTGCAGGACCATTTCATAAGTTTTCTTTTAATCTTGATGTTGCTATAATAATGTTGTTTATCCTTGTTCAATGTTCCTATCTTTTTTCTTTTCTTTTTCCATTTCCCCTAAAATAGATGGAAATTAAGAGTCCCTTGAATTTTAGGTTATTTTACTGATGTTTTGCACCAATTAATTTTTCTCAGAAAAGTTTCCAATTAAACCCCTGGTGATAGGAGGTGGAATTCTCCAACACTAATCTGGAAATTCCACCTCCCAATCACTGGGGGGTTAATTGAAGGCTTTTTTTGTGGAAAAAATGATTGGTGTATAACCAATCAGCAAAATATTATGGGACTATAAGGAATACTGTTAACCTTGGACTGTCTAAGGAGAAGAATATTACCTTACTTGAAAGAGAAAAAAAGAAAAGAATCATAAGAAACGTATGAAATGGGTCGGCATACTGAAGGAAGAATTCATTAGTGAGCTCCAAGACAAATTCTCATTGCCTTTTAACACAACACCTTTCTGACATGGCTCTCTAATTTGAGCAAGGCATGGTGTGTCCTGTGCTCCTGTGGGATGATCTCTGTGAAAAGGACAGCACTTTCGTCCAAGTCCTTACATAGTGTTAATTGGCAAATTGGCTTCTTTGCCTTTGATCTATAGATCTCGGTGGTTAAAAGCAAGGAAGGTCTGTTCCCAAAAAAGCAGTTCTCAAAGAATTTAAAAGTCCCTGCCAGTAACTGTATTTGCCTCAAACTACAAGCAAAATGGGCAATGTCACAGCTCTGAAGAAACTTTGATAGATTTTCTGGGTAGTATTCATGATGCAGTAACATCACAGGATTTTTAGATATTGGATAAAATAGGATCCTTCAAAACCCAGGAGCTGGAGTTCCAGCATTATTGAAATACATTCTATTAAATGTAAAATAACATTTATTCCCCAATCAATAGACTCCTGGTAAATCATATCCCGCTGTGAGTGAATTTCGTAGATTGCATTACAAATTCTTGATATGCATCTGTCGTTCTTTGCAGAGCTGCTACTTTGGCTTCATGCATTGATCAGCTAAAGGAATGTGGATTCAAAAAGAAGAAATAATTACTGAACTGTAGCTCTCCATTGATCTTGTAGTTTGATAGCTAACCAGATGCAGGTTGGCTTATTCTGATCCACTAGGCACTGTCTCTAATAAGTATTTTATTTGTTTTTCAGCCATTTCTGGAAAACATTTGGCAGGAGGGAGGGAGATGTCCCATTTTTTATGAGTGTTTTGGTATCAAATATATAAGGGGCCTAGGACTCTCCATCCTCAGCTCAGTGAATTAACAACAGATTGGAGATATACTTCTTGCTCCCTCTGTGACCCCATGATTTGCATTCCTGACTGCACAGGGGGGCCAGTTAATGGGAGGAATGGAAATACATTCTCTTATAATACCCCACAGCCAGGTGGTTAATGTGTTTATTCATCATGTGCATTCAAAACCTTCCAGGATGAGAGCCGATTCTAAACTGTGGTTCAAAACCAAAATTAGCTGCTACCACATCCTCTTTACAAGGAATCTCTGACCGGCTCTCCAATCAATTACATTTTCCAGTTTTATGGGAGCACCCAAATCAGAACTCCCAAAGGTATCCTTTGATCCTTTATTCTTTACATTTCTTAATGCCATGCGTTTCCTACTGTTCAGAATGGTAGGTGTTGCTAATCTCAGCAGAGACACCAAATAACCCCTTGTCCTTGTACAGAGAGACCTTAAAGAATGTGCATCACCCTGATGAGTTCCTCTCTTTGAGCTGAGCACTTCAGGGTGGCAGTGCTGATTAACACTTCATCCAGCAATTTTCTTATCAGTTGAATGGGCAAAATCAATATTTTTCATATAGTATTCCTGTTAACTCATATTGCCATAATCTTTTTTTTTGCTATGGGGGATTACTTCATTACCAAATTGCTCTGAGAAGCACTTCTTATACACACTGTGCAATTCATGTTATAAGAAAAAACAGACATGATGATGAGACAGGGAGGGTTTGTAAAAGTGATGCAGCTGCCAAAGGTACAGTTGAACAAATATCTGGAAAGTTACCAATATACAACCACTTCTTTGTTGAGGTATGGAAACACTATTAAAGAGTTTTTCTGCCTTACCTCTGTAAACAGCTGCATGTGCCTTTTGACCTTTCTCTCGTACTTAGAAAGAAAGGATGATGACAACCTGATAATGTCAAAGCCATTCAGTAGAACACTAGAATCTATATTACTTCAGAAGTCTAAGACAATAATTGATGTTTCCTTAAAAAATATTTCGGTAAGAGGAGTTAGACTACTGTTCTACAAAACATATGAGAAAACCATGATTTATTAATATCCCAAAATAAATAGAAGTGATCATATTTCTTAAAATGTTTCAAAAGTTATCTGGGAAATACAGTTCATTAAACAGGTTTCTTAACAGAATCTATGATATATATTCACAATAATGTATATTCAATAAATATTTAGCCATCCATCTCCCATTATCATTCAGTAAGAACAGCACATCTTTTTTTCTTCCAAGAAACCCAGAACACGATGCTTCATAGAAGGATGGAAATTATGTCAAGTCATTTGTCAAAATAATCATTAGCTTGCATCATAAAATATATTCACATAGTGGCTCTGAAGAGATGCATCATAATATATGGAATGCTGAATAAAATACACTGGTATTTCAGGTGTACAGTGAAGGGAACATAATAGATCTGACTTTTTCATTTATTTGGATTGCTTTGCCCACTCCTGTAAGTTTATGGTTCAAGCTAAAAGCATCATAAATAAAGTAAATCAGTCGAGTTCCATCATGATTTTTCCCCTTTGATATCCAGATATTTTTCTCAGATGGATTTCATAAACATACCTGCAATCATTGTCTGTCTGCAGCTTCTGAAAAGGAAAAATACTCTTACCATTAAGCAGTACATTTATTCAATTTATATTCACCATAAAGAAAATAATTCTAGGTTTATTAGACAAATATAAGGTGTATGATTCAAATTTATAAAAATACTTTCATATACATTTTATCCTAAATACATGACCAGCTAATCCTGGTTGAGTCAATGTTGCCTGTTTCCAACACCATTTTCCTACTTACTGTGTACCTACTCATAACCCTGATAAATATACTTTCAGATGACTACAAGACCTTTGTTACACTTGGAAGTTCTTTGTTGTAGAAGTATTTAAAACATGGACCCTTTGTTCACAAAACTTAGTAAGTTATCTCTGAGAGGGAAACCTTGAGGGGTCAGGGGGTTTAGCACTATAGAAGGAGAGGGGAGCTGTAGAGAAAATTTATCCCTATTTTGTTACCAAATATACATTTTGAACATCTAAACTTCAGGAGTTTTCTTATTTTTCCTGCAAGCTGTACACTTGAAAATACAATACCTCAATAAATCAAGCATAAGGGTAAGACTGAAGAGAACACTGCTCCTTTTCACATGGTGTTAATTTACTTCACACATCTCATACCAATCATTTGAACTCCAATTAATATTTAGTTTTCTTCCAATTTGTTATTTTGATTTTCAGGCTACATTTACTTGAAATCAGAAACTCATCATAGTTTAGATGGAAAGAGATTTCAAGGGTCATGTGATCCAACTTCCTGCTCAAATGAGGGCTAACTTCAAAGACAAATCCAAATTTGAAGTTAAATCAGGCCTCTCTTACTCTTGCATAGGTATGGACATATATTTCACAATTTCCCTAGGCAATATTTTCCTCTTTTGATCCACGTCATTGTGAAAAAATAGAGAATAAAAAAAAAAAAAAAAAGGAAAAGAATTCTTCCTGTGTTCTAACCAGAAATTTCCTTGCAGAAAATTTTCTGTTACTTCTCAGTCTAGCACAATGAACTTCTTAAAAAGGTCTTACTTTGTCTTATCTGAAACGTCCTACTATGTATTTAAGCTAAAAGTATGATATTCTTTATATGGTAATATAATAGTCTGTATTCCTTCTTCTTCCTCCATCTCTTCTTCTACCACATAAATGTTATTTAATTGATGGATTTTAAAAGAATCTTTTTTATATGTTTTCATAATAAAGTTTAAAGATGTATGAAACTATGATGTGCTGCTTGAATTAGATATAATTTTAAAGTAGGCTATAAGTGCTCAAATTCAAGTGTCTAAAGGGTCTATGATCAAGAAGCTGTTACTCCTGTGAACAATGAAAGGTATTTCTAAAATAAAGATACTGTTTTGCTTTGTTTTGTTTTGCTTTCAGATACCCTTATGCATCTATTCTTTCATATGCAAAAGTGACATATGCTGAAATACACCTGAGAGTGTCAGCTCATTGTGATTTTAATTCCAAAAAGCAAACAGCAAGTGACTGCTAATGTGAGAACTGTGACTACAATTAGATATTCTCGAATGTAAATTTCTTATCAATATTTCAGATTAATATCTCTGCCTATGTTTTTTAAAAAGGTTGTATTTGAAATTCAAATCTAAGATAAGTTGGTTGAGTTCACTGAAAATATCTAATAAACAATAGCAAATATACTTTGTTATTGTCAAACAGAATTAAGCAGACATAGGCAATATTGCTGTTTTGCATTTTCAGAAGTAAATTCAAAGTAACATATGCTGATGAGCTTATTATTTTCTGGGAAATCAAAATTATTCCTCTAAGTAAAAACAACTTGATTTCACCTTATTTTTCAGGTTGCCATTTTCCATTGCTAGTATTGTAACAGAGAGATAATATAACACCATTGACTATTTTGCAGATAGCCTTTATTAAATGTTACTGTAAAATAACAGCTATTTTCTTTGACTGAAATTAGAACAAATCATACTTAATCCAAACAGTCTTCCAGCAAATCCATTTAAAGAAAAATCTAGCATCAGTGAGATACTCCTACAAATCCATCCACAGTATCATGACTTTAATTGTTTGGGAAAAGAAACAAACCACCCTGAGAAACCTGTAACTTTTAACAGTAATTTTAGCTCTTATTTTGAAAGACACAACTAAAATGAAAAAACCGTGGCCCCAGTTCTCACCTCTCTTACCTATGCATTGTGAGACCCAGCTTAAATAACTTGAAGCCTGTCAGGCTTCCAGTTTCACCAGTTAATGTCCTTCCAGATTTGCAATAACCCTGGTTCCTTGTTGTACAGTGACAGCAAGATAAGTCAGGATTAATCCAATCAAATACTATTACAATATATACTTCTATGTATTTATATAGTCTTAGACGCTGTAGAACAGATGTGAGTGGAACAGGCTGACAGCTTCTGATATCAGCTCACAACCTCAGGTTTCCCTGGAGTCTAAGCCCAGAGGTCAGGTTAATGTTTACAGCCTAAATCTACGATAGTGTTTGCTCATCTAATTCCCACTTGGGTACTTAAGGACCAAATGTGAGCCTCTGTGGCTCCCTGGGATCTCTCAGGTGGAGCAGTTGAGTTGGTCTAGCAGCTCCCAGAACTGGAAGATTATCTACCACATCTTTCCTCCTGGGCTCTATTCATTATCAGATGCTTTAGTGAAATGATTGGGGTCAGTAAACATTTAGAAAAATATGAAACATTTCTTTCTTCTTTTTTTAAAAAAAAACCACCAAAACTTAGCTTGTTGTTTTGGGTCAATTTGGTGGGAGTTCTTTCATTTTTGTTTTTGTTTTTTCCTATTTCTTTTACAAATCACAACCCTTAATGAGTGAGTTTAGAGGTCTTTCTTTTACTGTTGTTCAAACTGGGAAAGCTTTTTTCCTGACATTCTTTCCTTGTGAACTTGAAAGCTGCTCAAACATATAGATATGCATAAGGTTACACTTTCACACTCTCTAATTAAGGATTAAAAGTGGAGTGTGTGTCTCAGATCACAAAAAAAAAAGCAAAAGGTGACACGGTGAAAGGGAAATGAGACACTTGTCATGATAGGAGTTCACAAAACTTTAGCTCTCAAAGTCTTTTTTACAAGAATTTCGAAGCCAGGGATGATACTGTACTGTCACCCTCATTTCACTCTTTCCAGGGGAAGGAAGAATGGTCAGAAAGTTACTGATACTGTGACGAGTTTTCTACCGTATCATTCTTACACCATGTTGCCTGTTGAGGTTAGGAGTAAGGGTGTCCTGTCCCTAACCTTTATTTACCTGTCTTTCTTTCCTTCAGTTTCTTACACAGAATGAAGACTAAATTAAGCTGTGTGTATGCTGCTTCTCTTCCCAGAACTGAAGGCAGAACATCTCTAAGTCACCTTGACTCCATGAGAAGCCCAGCCTAAGTGAGCAGTTGAGGAAAATACTCACTTTACATTTGCCATAAGGAATAAACACATTCATATGTAAAATAAAAATTGAGAAATATAGAATAGGGAAAGCTGGCATGATCGGACAAGGCAAAAAATCTCTGTGCTGACTTTCATGAAGTTAGGAATCAATCTGTGCTATGCTCTGCATGTAGTCGGTAAAGACAGGTTCCTACAGAGCCAGACTTTATTAGGCAAAATAAATCTCTGGAAGTAGTCAAGCTCCTGCACTGAATTTTGAGAATTTAACCATTCATAAGGAGAAGTATTAATCTGACTAAGAAATGATCCCCATACCTGAGATAGTTTTCAAAATAAGTATCATAGTGAAATGATATCATATCATCAGAGGAAAAGTGGCACTTTTACAGTGCATTTTGTCTGTTCTTACTATGGACGTCTACCATAAGTCAGACATTTTTCACTACAAAACAGAGTCTGATGTACTCAGACACTGATGTCAGGCAGGATAAATCCAAGACAGTGTAATAAGAAGAACAATTTAATATTTCAATATTTGCATATTGAAGGAGTTCACATAGTCCTGCTTAGAAAACAGTCTCTATATCTGAAGTGTATGTTCCAATTTGCACAACTTCCCAATTTTCTATATACTTCTCTGTAATTGTATTCTAGAATAACGGACAATGCTGGGGATATGGATTTTTCTTCCACAGTATTTATTGCCATGGGATATCACTCAGGCTAAGAACGCAGAAGGATCAAAAGAAAAAAAAAAAAAAAAACACAAAAAAAAGAAACAAAAGATGATAAGCAGCTATATGGGTAACAAGAACATCTGCAATTATATTAGATTAAACAAAAATTCATAAGGGATATAAACCGTCATGCTTCAGAGCATAAGCTAATCACTAACTGATGGGAATTAAGAAACTTCTGTTATGGAGAGGTTAATCCCTAATTGCTTACTACAGTATTTCTTGCAACATCATCTGAAGCAAATAGTACTGCCACTGGATACTAGACAAAACAGACAATTACTCTGATGTTATATAATAATGTCTATCTTGCTGTCTTGTGACTGAAATGTACAAAATACAAATCCATGCTTACTCTGGTTTCCTAAAGAAATGAGTCTTACACAACCACAATGTCTGCTGTCTCCTACAGCCACCTAATACATGCTGAATCCATTAGCCAGATTCCACATTTGCCACAGGAGTCCTAGTGGCTAGTAAAATTCTTACACATTCATCAAAATCAGAAGCGTGGCCAAGAAGAAAGGCCCAAGTTACTGCCCCCCTGCCAGGAAATATTCAGGAAGAGATCATCATCAATTTGGTTGGCCTGCTGTTAGTCAACCATCCCCTTAAGCCCAGCTGGCTGGCTGGCTGGCCAGCCTGTAGGGCACTTGGAAGAATCTTGCTCATGTTGTCTCCTTCACTGGCAGGACTTGGAGGAAACATAAGCAAAAGGACAGTGCATATGGAAGAAGTGGAGGTTAAAGATGTAGACCCAGGCTGAAGAAACATCTGAAAGACTAATGGGCATCTGGCCAATAGAGACAAACTAATAGAATTCTGTGGTGAATATAGTCGATATAAGACAGTAATGCACAGAAAAGCTGAATTCGTTCCCTTTTTTGTTCACAGAACAACTCATTTGAATGTTTGAGAAAAAATATGTCTGAATCATAGAGGCTGAATCATAGGGTTGTTCTAAATGAAGTTGTGCACACTCAGCTTTCTCAGCGTCTTCTCCCCTACCTTACCACCTTTATTTCTGCATCAAAAAGGGAGATACAGAGTGACTCTGGTACTTTTATGCACAAACATTCAGTCCTTTCTTTTTCCCCTCCACAAAAGGTATAAACTATTGATCCATATTCAATTTCTGCTCAGCACACTACAGACAAAGAGTTAATGCACAAGATCTTGCTCTATTTTGCTTCATTTTCAAAGACTGTACAATTAAACAGTGCCTATACTCAGAAAGGAAGATAGGAAAGCCAGTAGTAGTGTGACCTCATTTAAAATAGCTTGAGGGCTCCTCTAACTTATAGCATTTTTATGAGACTGGTGAAAGACTGTCTTTCTGCTCTATGATTCATCCTGTGTATGTCCATCCCACAGGGTTGACAAGGTATTTGTGGGAATCAGCTGTGCTGACTTTATACAAGTAGAGAATTTCCCTCTGCTGGGAGCACTCTCCACTTGCAGATGAAATGCATTCGCTGTACTGCAGAGCAGTGCAAAATGATTAGAGCTGAACCAAGACCTTAACTGACACTCATTATTACGGTACGTCTGCACTGTGAGAAGATGTGTGATTGCAGCATGTATCAGCATATTCGCACTGCCTTTAATTTAGGCAGTGAAGACACCATAACATGGAGCTTGAGGCTGAGTTTTACAAGTCTGTTACAGACCATTCTTATACAGTTCTTATACTGGATGTGCCTAAGTGTGCATTTGTGCATGTGTGTGTATATGTATTTGTAAGAATAGAATAGAATAGAAAATAACAAGAGATTAAATCAGGTCCAGGAATCAGCAAAGCATTCAGTAGTTTGTTCTGGTAAATTACTGGAAAGGCTCCTGGCACAGCTTTGTTCTGAGATCCAGCACAATTCCTCAGCTGTGTACAGGAATTAATGTGGCTCAAGAACTGCAGCTAATAGGCAGTTTGCATATATTTGTTCCCCCATGTCCCCAGTTTTGGAGGCTAGCAGAAAATGGACTCAATTAGGATATGACAATTTGTCTAAGGGTAGCTGAACAAATTCCAACACTGTTTTATTGTTATTGTGCAATCTATGACAAGTGGACAGTCATCACCCTCCAAAATTACTAAACAATAGCTATTCTTAATACACCTTTATGCTCAATGATCACTGTATTTATCACTGAGCAAGCAGATTCTTGGCTATATGAGACACTGGGGAAAATAATATTGTTCTCCTCTTTTCATCTATGTGTATGCAAAGGCTTCTCTTACTAGTATTCCCTGTTTGCCTTAGACCCTGACTGCCAGATCACCATTGTCTGTTTTGTCTCTGTAGAAGAAAAAATCATGAGAGATTCTTCAAAAAGACTTCCAAGAAACAACTCGAAGTGGGAGCAGAGAAATCTAAATGGAGCATCATTAGATGCAGAAGTGAGTTTGCTGATCATTCTCCAGAGTTTTGCATAATACTTGTCCCTGTAACCAGGCTTTTATAGGAGAAAGTGCTGGAAAGGAAGGTTTTTGAAGAGTATATTGTTGCAGAGTTAAAGGACAGCTTTCAAAGTTGTTCCTATTCAATAAATCTCATTAATTTTTACTGTACAAAGACAATATACCAGGAAAAAAGAGGGAAGAAATTTACTAATTCGGGGAATAAATAATGTATATGTCTATATATTAAGCATGTGGTAAAGGGAATTCAACCCCACCCCTTCCAGAGCCCTGAGAGCAGTCCTTACTTCTCCCTGAGTAGCTAGGTTGGCAGTCTTCGGACAGGAGGAGCAATACTCTTGCCAACTGTCAGAAACAAATTGAAAAAATGACAAATTCAGCTTTAATAGAAAACTTGCACTAGGGAGAGCAAACAGCCAAGGAACATATGTACAAATTTTAAAGCATATGGTCTTCTTGCTGCCCGAGTAATTAATATAATATTGTGAGTGCCTTTATGTTCACTGTTTTTTCCTCCATAAACTGTGTATATAGGAGGCTGTTTGGGAACGCTTGCTGCTGTAATACATTGTAACGAATGCTGGGAAGAGATGTATCGGCATCGGATACATTAAATACGAGAAAGAGAGCATAGAGCAGTCTATCCTGAAAAAAAACCACACCCAAAACAACAACCAAACACATTCTCAAAGACCAGAAAATAAATCCTTCAAAGTACAAGCCACCCACACGAAATTTAAAAACAAGAAACAAGAGAACTACAGGAGGTAACTTGTCTCAAGCTTTCCCTTACAAACCACACATCCCATTATTCTCTTTCAATGTTGTGTTTCAAACAGGTTCTGAAAACTCTTTCTAGAGACTCAATGGACAACGTGCTTTGTGAAAGTATTTTTGCACCCTGTGGAAACACTTAACCTAAACTCAGCAAATGTGAAAAAACCCACCCTGATTCAGGTATGTGCTAGACTGTTTAATGATGTGAAAAAAAATTCCTCATATGATTCTGAGGTAAGAGTGATTTGATGAGAAAAGTAGTAAGAAATTTCTATATAAAGGCTAAAGAAATCATCTCACTTTAAACTAAGCAGGAGATGAATGATAAATAAAAATTAAAGCTTTTAGTCTGAATTTTTTCTTTTTTTTAACAGAAGGTTCAGTTAAAAATCAACTGCTTATAGTACTTGCTTTCAGGTTTTTAACAGCCTGAAATACAAAATTTGAAAGGAACAGACTTTTAATTTAGTGCTAAATTTTATCTAGTTCCAGTAATTGTTAAATACTTGCATCATGAAATCTGAAAATTGCCTGAAAATTTGGGGTCTAGTCTCCTCTGTTTCCTACACCACTTCACCCTCTCCAATGCAAAGTAATGAAGAGGGGGCTTGTACTTTCAACACAATTTTTTTTCTGGTTTTACTTTCTCTTCATTGCAATCTACAATTTTTTCTTGAGACTAGCAAAAGTCTGAACTATCAAAAGAGAAAAAAAATAAAATATAACTGACCATTTTGGAATAGTCACCTCTGATTATTGGAAGCATTTCAGAATATGAGAAAACCACTAAGTGAAAAAGAGTTTTAGACTGGCCAGATTATAACATAATTGTCCATAAGAGGTTTCCTCATTCTGTTTATCTGAAATGTTTGATATTGGCTTTCTGTCAGAATTATAATATCTGACTACCTGGACGATATTTGCTATAGTATAGTAATTCCCATGGCCTTGTATCATCCTTCAGAATTCACAGATTCTAGGCACTCATCTTTTTCTTGTGAAAAGAAAAAACAAAACAGACTTAAAAATTCCTAGCACTGCTGTTCAGTAGTAGACCTGAAGAGTGCAACAGTGTCTCTGATTACTCTGTAGATTTTTGTGACTTTTCAGATCAGAATGGAGTTGGCTGGTTGTCTAAAGAGTTATGCAGGATGCTGAAAGACAGCAGGGTGCAGGGTACTAATGCCACAATTCCTAGACCAGGTATCACAATCAATTTAGATGCTATTTTGATGCAACAGCATCTGTTTCTGTAGAAAGATATTTCTTTTGTCTTCCACAACCATACTACTAACATGCTGCCAAAGAAAGAGTGAAATAGCTTTTACTCATCCAGAATGCAATACAAATGATGAAGTTTTGGTGAAAAAAAAAGATTTGGAGGAGTACCAACACCAAATTAATTGAATTAATTGAAAATATTCAGAATTCAAAATATTTGCATCTCCAATTTCAGTATTTATAGGCTCAGAATATTCTCCAATATTTGCTTAAAACTGAATATTATCATAAGCATTCTGCCATTAAATTCACTTTATAGAATATTCAGAAAAGGAAAACAAAGGAAGCAAAAGAAAACTATTATGGAGAATTCAATTATTTTACTTGAGTGCACACTCACAGAAATATTTCACAAGCATTCATTCAATACTGGTACTCATTGTTAAGTCAGTAAATCAAAGGATCTTTAAGAAGCACTCTGAAAACATCATCACTTTTTCTTTGTTAAATTATAATTTTAGTTCTCTTTGCTAGATTGGGTCAGTGCTCAGTTGTCAATCAGGAGGAAAAAACAATCTATTATTGCATTATTTTTAATGAAAAAGTAAAACTGTTGTACCGGTATTTTTCAATACAATGATCAGAAACCATTGTATGTAACACAGAGTTGTCTTGCTCCTACTGCATCCCTGGAAGTGTTCAAGGCCAGACTGGATGAGGCTTGGATCAGCCTGGTCTAGTGGAAGGTGGGAAGGTGTCCCCACACATATCCAGGAGGTTGGAAACAAATGATCATCAAGGTCTCTTCCAAGCCAAACCACTGTAATGTTCTATGACAGCTGGAATAGAAAGTGTTAGTTTTGGTTAGATGGGAATACAGGTGCCCTCTTTCCCTTGTCTGAGAAACAGGCTTTGGGTATGGAAAGCCTTGAGACTTCCAAGTTAATGACAAGAAAACCAAGTGACCTTGAAAATAGGAAACTGATGTTATTGGAAAAACATAATTGTATCTTTTGAAGAAAAATGACCAATGAAACTAAGCAGCAACCTAGTGAGATCTGTGAGTTGTTTTGGCATTTGCAATTCGTAAGTCCAGAGTAATAAATAAAGAAAAATCTCTGTATGAACTTGTTAACTCAAGGAACTCTGAAACTAAGTGACTCTGCAGAAAAATAGTTTTAACTGATAGGTGGAGAGTTAACAGACTAGTTGAGCTACTTCTCAGAATATGAAGAAATTCTGGAAACTTTCTGTAGTTTTGATAGATTAGCAATTTTATTAAAAATAGATTATATCTCCAAAAGCTTCTCGACACTCTAAATACATGTTCTCTCTCTGAAGATTCTTTTTGTGACTCCACTGTCGCTCTAGGGGTGAACAATAAAGCATCTCTTCTCCCTTCAGCCTGCTACTCTTAATGCTTTTGAATCCAGCCCATGCAGTGAAAATGGCCTTTTGCCTTCTCTAACTTTCTGCAGTTCATCAGCTGACTGTTGCAGCATAATAGATCTCCCTGCAAGAAAGGTGCTAGAGAATTTGGGACTATAAAGATGGAACCTCCAGACAGTCATTGAAACAGCCTTGCTAAAGACCAAGTCTTTCACATTACTAGCAAATTACCTGGCATCCCAAGGGGCTCAATTTAACAACAGTGATCATCAAGCCAGTTTATTGCTACCTTCACTCTGGAAGTTGAAAAAGCTCTTTCCTCTTTTCTTCTGTGAAACTCTTCAGCTTCAGAGTATCTGCTTTAACAAGCTCAGTTCAACGTGGAATTATCTATAGATGTATTTCTTTATTCCTTTCCTCTCTGCCTTTCTCCTGACTTTATTAAGAGGGTAAAAACTGTCTGGGATTGCCCACTGCCTCTCAATAAATACAAATTATAGGAGAAAAATGATCTGTTATTTTGTAACATAACAGTTGCCTGATATGTATTTGCTTATCTGCTCTTTTGTGCAAAATTGTGCCTCTGTTTACACAAGAATCTCAGCATTATGAGTCTCAAAGTTTGGACTTTGAAAAGTTAAACCAGTTCTGCCACAATTGTCAATTTGAAACAAAACTAAACTGGATCTCACTTCACTAAGGACTCAGCAGGTGGCCAGAACACAAGCCACTTCTATCATTTTCTTGAGACTATATTAAATCCTCTAATCTTTTAGACTTATAAAACTGTTCATGTCTTTTTCAGTCAAAACAATTTCTTATCCAGTTACTTTTAACATCTCCAAAGTTTGCTAGAGTTTCATTATATCAAATATCACCTTGTAGCATTGTCCTTATCCCCTCATTTTTTTTTTTTTTTTAAACCCAGAGCAGCCCTAGGGTATATAAAATTCAGCAGAGTCGCATGCATACAATATACACCTATGATTGGAGGCAGGAGCTGCCTTATTTTACTAGCAAAATCAACTCAGCACCACAAAAGTAGCACACTCCCAGACGTAAGTATAAGAGACCTTCCTCCAGGCTATGGATTATAGCTCATGTATTTGGGTTACATTAGCATTTCACACTATAGAGGCTTGATTCAGCCATAAATTCTACCAGTGTAACAGAGGATGAAGGGTCTAAAGTTACAAAAATTTACCCAGCATGGCCTGCACTCTCTCCTCACTAGTCAGGTATGGAGGGATCTACCACAGCTGCAGAAGCACAAGTCACAGACCAAAGAAGTGCTACCCACAGCTGTATTTAAACTATGCCTTGAGCATGGATTCTGCCTCTTTGCAAACACACATGTACTCAAAAATTTCTAAACCCTTTCCCTCAAAGCTGGGAAAAATGTTGTTAAATGAGCAGGGCTCCACGTAAATCACACTGCTGATACACAGTGCTTGCTCCCAAATCCTAGAAACTGTGAAAGTGTGTTCCTCAAGGATATATTTCCTACAGCAGAAGAATGTCACCTCTTTGTGTTCCTCACATTTCTTTCCATTCCTTTTTTCGCAACAGAATCAATTTGACCTGTGTGTTAGAAGGGGTGGTGCCCAATGGACAGTGAAGTTTTACATAGCAGTGACTGTGTTCTCCACCCCATACACTCACACTGCACTCAAGAACGACTCACAGAGAAAATGAGATTCCCAGTCCCCGCCTTCCCCTCCCAATCTCCCACTTATAAAATTTGCACCTGGGTTTGTTTTGGTCGTGTAACACCACCATTGTACTCTATCCAGCAGGTACTGAGAAATGCTGATTATAACTTTTGGGATTGCTCCTCTTCCAGTTCTTCCTGCAGGAAGGGGAACTGTTATTTGTAAATGAATAAAAGAAGTAATAATTAACTGTTATATAAATCTAATTTCAGCATTGAAAACCATAATAACAATCTTTTTATACATTCCCTGCTATCAAGAGTCCAGACTGCTGAGATGGATTTGAACGTTGGGAGTATAGGCGGCCACAGCTCTGGGGAGTGCAGGAGTAATGAGGCTGTCCTGGGAATGCTCAAAGTCATGGATCCCTAGCCCTGGAGCAGACAATACTGGCAAGCGTGCCCTGCAGCCAAGGACCCTGAAAGCTGATACTACCAGTGAAGCTGACTAGTAGCATCAAATGAGCTGCTGCACAGTCTGGAGATGTTTTAAGACATCATGATCTTGAAAAAAATCCCTTGAATTTACATACATATTAAAAAAAAATTAAGTGGATGAAATTATATTTTCTTGAGATTTGGAAAACTTTTTATGCCTGTGTGAGCCTGTATCTTTTTCACAGATTTGAATACAATTTATACCTTCTAATTTTTCTGTCTTCTGGACTAAACATTTAGTTTTACATCATTTGCTGACAATTTATCTTTGTGATCTTTTGTTCTCTTTGTTGATCTCTGTTATACTCTACAGCACTTTCCAGCCTTCTTGTTAATGACTAGTGCAAATTCTAAAAATTTTAACTGGATCAAAGACCTCAGTAGTTCGAGCAGAATTAAATAATTACCTTTTTAAGTCCAGCAGACAACTCTGAAATTAATACACTTTAGAATGATAGAATTTTTCTTCCAAGATTGTATATTTTACCAATATGCAGTTTATAGTTAACTCTCATTTTGTTTTCCCTTTCTAAAAGTATCTTTTTATTTTTTCTTCCTTGGTATACTTTTTTGTAGTTGCCTTTCATAAATTTCTTCTTATGGATCTCTAATACACCGTTATGTCTCTGAGTTACTCTCTGTCCTCCAAAGTGATAAAACCACTCCCAGCCTGAAGTCCTTCCACTTCTCATAAGTATATTCACTATTCTATCATACACGTCTTTAATGAAAATATTAAATAATACATGTCACAGAACTGCTGTATGTGAGGTCAATTTGAAAGAGCCTTCTAGTTTGGTATAAAACTAGTGAGAACTCTGCCCTGAGTATGCAGGGGTTTTTTTCCTAACCACTTCTTCATCTGTGACTGCATCAGCTGCATGTGATAAAAACTGCATTTCCCAAATGTATTTGTAAAAATGCCCCATGCATCCACATCAAAACACTTATATAAGACAGACTATCAAACATATCTAGTGCTTCTCGCATATCCACTTGGCCAGTTAACATGTCAAGAAAGAAATTCGAATGGCTTGGCATATTTTGTCAAATTCTGACAAATCCATATTGCCCTTTCCTTAGCACCTTATTATCTACCAGCTGCACAAAAACAGATTAACAATTTTATTTCTATCTCTTTTGGGGTGTCAAAATGAGGTCAAATGCTTTTAAAGCCCTTGGGATTTCCTTTTTCCCATTCTAAAGATTGGTGGTTTGCTCTTTGTTCTTCTTTTGTCCTCTGAATCATCTCTTCTTCATACATTGCTGGAAATAATTTTTTTGCGCTTTGGTTAACATTTTGAACTACTTGAGGGTATCTTTCAGCTAAACAAAGATAACATATTAAAGTAACTCTGACCTCTTCCTTCCTTATTTTGACCTATTTTTCTACTTTGTTGTCAACTTGATCATGATGAATTTGTTTTCATAACAAACTTATTTAAAATAAAGGTCTTTTAAATTTGATTTTTTTCTAGTACCATATACCACTTACTACTTTATGCACATTTGTTCCTTGATAAAATGTAAGGATTTTTAGAAAATATAGCTGTACACAAATAATAAGCCAAAGAACTAGAGCTGGAACCAGCACTGGAATTCAGTCATTTCTGATGGCGAATTCTTTTAGTGTCCATGCTTTTGGCCACAACCAGCTAGCCAGAAAATTTCTGGATCTAGTTCAGGAGTTAGTACAGGTTGGGGACCATTCCCAAATGGCAGCACAGCTCTGACCACGTTGCACTGGAGGCTAAGAATGTTTAATAGCGGGGATGAGACCAGACTGTGTCAATTGGCCTCTGTGACACAGAACGATCCCTGGCACTGTTAGGTTTATTAGCACAGATCTAGCATTTATCTCCTGATATTTTCCTTATCCATCAGATGTTAAGTTAGTTCAAATCCCTCAGTCCCACCAGTCCTTACATTTATATGTCATGGTTACATGGTTAATAATTGCCCACCAACACAGTCTCTGGCCTTGGTAGTCTATAGGAGTAATGTACGCCTTTAATCTCAATCCATGGATATTTGATTATTCTATATTTCATTTTCTTCTGGGTTCATATTTGATGTATTTTTTCCCTATATATATAAAGCAATACCTTTCCCACTTTTCTTTCCTTTAGTTCCAGGGGAAGCATTCTTTTCTCAATCTTTCTACTTTTTACATAAAGCCAGGCAATAAGAGTTCCAGTAGTCTGGATGATGAGCTGGAGACACAAGCTTCAGTGGAAGATTCCATACAAATTTTATTTGGTTTTCTTTCAAATAGCAATAAAAATGGGTTTCTGAGAAAATTCCTCACTTCTTGGATTTGATATTTGTTACTTCCTGCAAAATGACAGAAATGGGAGAAGAGCATTTTTACACATTTGATAAATATATATAAGTGATTATTAGAATTTAGTGCAATATTTAGCTCTGCATAGTTTTTCAGACATTTTATATTAGGCCTTTCATGTGCACACAGGTGCAACAGCCCTTTGAAGCACAACATACTGAAGGATGGAGACCTTGAATCACTAACAACTTCATCAGGTTTAAAAATGTCATATTTAGAATGCATATTCTGGACCCCGAATTAGCAAAACATCATAGTCTATTCAAACTGCTACAAAGGAAAAAAAATCACATCAAAACTTACAAAACCCCCTAAAGTTTAATTTTTCCACATCCATACACCCACTGGAATATATATTCTGGAAGGAGAGAAAAAACCCCAGGCCCTCAGTAACTGCTGAGCCATTGAAACAGTTTTCATAACATCATAGATAATTACAATTATCCTTCTCTTAGGGACATTGGAGCTGCCAATTTTCTGCAATTGAAAATAAATAAATAATTCAGAACAGATGTTGACTACTCATCCCAGTTTAGTAGAAAGCTTTAGGCAGATATGTCAGCACTAAACTTGAAAGCAGTGTTAGACCTTGAAAATATTTCTTTTATTTCCTCATTTTGTTTGTTTTCCTCTATCTGTTTTAATAGACAAAGTTTCAAGTTTGTGATAGGATGATCTAGTAGGGTAGAAGAAAAACACAAGGCTTTAGCAACTCCGTTTAGATTAGAAGTGCCTGGTGGGAACATCTTCAACAACCAGGAGAAATCTCAAATGCCTGTGGGTGGCACTGTAGGTATTTGGTCATTAATTATTAACAGAGCCAAGCAGTGTCTGGTGTGCTCCTCACACAACTGTGCGGTGGAGGCTCTTCAGCACAGCTGTGACACTCATTAAAAATAAGATTCAAATAACCAGAAAGTTTTTCGTCAGTGCTTTTGGCTAACAAAAGTTATCAGTGCATCAAATTGACTTTATATGTGGTATTATCAGCTACATTTTGCCTCTGTGGTGATGACTGTTTTGTTTAGGTCAGGATAAATATTCTTCAGTCACTTCTGAAGTGTGTTGACTTCCATGAGCCTTGGCATTGTGATGTCACTTATATTTGCCTGATGCTTTAGCCTTTTCTTTTACCTCTCTTTTTTTTTTTTTCTTGTTCTTCATACATGCAGATACTTTCTCTTCTAAATACCAGTTTCTAAGGAGTTGTATCATCTACTTGTTCAATGTCACAATTAAAAAAAAAAAAAAATTAACTTGCTCAGATTTCTGCTTATTGCTTACAGACAAACAGATATTGCTTAATTTTGGTGTGTGGTTTTGGGTTTTTTTTTTTTTGGTTGGTTGGTCACTTATTTAGTTGGTTGGCTTTTTTTGTTTGTTTATTTTTGTGGGTTTTTCTTTTTTTTTTTTTTTTTTGCTTTGTTTGGGTATTTTTGGGAGAAATTTGCAGAGGTGGAATAAAAATTCTTTTACTTTCAGCCAGATTTTAAATCTTTCAGTTAGAAAAATTGATATATTATAACCCTTTTGGAAATTAAAGTAGGATCTTTTCAACTTTTGGCAAAACCAATACAGAGACATACAAAACATTAGTTTTGTGACCCATCAGTTCCTTGGTTCAGATAATCATACTGCTCCTTGGATGACTGGGGATGTGTTCTGGATATCACAAACATCTCAGATCTTTCAGCTGGGATGCATCCTGACTTAAACTGTGACAGTTTGTTACATGCACTTTGGGACTGTGCCTACATTTTCCAACACAATCGTCTATAATGTCTATACTCCCACTTCTTAGAACAATCTGTGACTTGCTTTAGGTTTGTCCCATTTTGCAATTTCCTAAACAGTCCATGGGAAGAGTAGATTTCAAGGCACCATTTCCAACAGACAGTTTTCATGCAGCCGCTCTCTTTCCAGAATTAGCTCCTACCTGCCAGTTGGCCAGGAATATTCCCAGGAACATATTAATTTATTAGTGTAGAGGTAGCCATAGGGAATGTAACCTCAGAAATGTCTCTCAGATATTTTCTTCAGGTGAGGTAAAAACCAATCCTTTCTACTTCTTCTTCCCCTCTCTACGATCCTTACAGCTCCTTCAGCTGAGGTAGGAGAGGTGTACATAGCAGTAGGCCTTTAAAGGATGCATTAAATTTATTAGATCTTTTCAAGTTTTGATAGCTGTATATCTGGTTTTAGATTAAATTAAACATCATAGTTCTGACAGGCAGAATATGAAGGCTCCCTATGAATTTCCTGGGAGGAAAAAAATTCTGAAAGTACCCAGTCTACAAGGGCAAATATTATTGGCAAATTCTATTGCAATGCTTTACATGAGTAGATCAGAATAAGTCCTTCTCTTGTCAACTTTGGAGTCTGATTGTGTCTTCTTACTATCTGCTTTTTGACAATACTTTTATTTTCTATAGGTTAGTCTTTTCAAGGGGTGCAGTAATAGAAGGAAAGGAAGGAAAGGGCACACTCACTGTTCTGTGTAATTCAGGCATCATGACTGAGTGAAAAGTACTGTGAAATAATCTAAAATATTGCTATAATTGTACAAGGGAAAACACCCTTTTTGCTTTAACTATATTTGTTAACAATTGCAAATTACTCTAAACTTGAATTATATTTAACTTTGCACTAAATACAAGAAGAAATTAAAAATGGGTTTTAATGACTTTATTTTATTCCCTAATTAAAGCTGAAAATACGTGCAGTAGGTCAGGAGATTGGATCCCACACTTCATCTGTGGCTGGGAAGTAGAGCCTGCTGACAGTGTGAGCTCTTGGAGTGCAGCTGATCCGGTGTGTTTCCTGTCAGTGATTAACAACTGGCACTTCATATGACTTCATCCTTGTCTTCTATCTCTCATTTGCAGGTGTGTCTACTGTGTCTGTTCTTTCTGTCCAAGATGATTGTAACCTTGAGTCCCAGTCCTACCCTCAGCAGGCCTACATTCCTAAGGGACATGTTTATTTTTTAATTTTGATACCTTATGCAAGTAGGTAGTAAAATTCTTTCCTGTGCCAAAATTAGGACATAATTTTGCATATACTTTGAGGTCAAGTAATTTTTATGGGAGAAATTGTTTGCAGACTTCTGGCCACAAAAGCCACCAAGATGCAGAACACAGAGATGGTGAAATGTGCCCACTGTTATTCAGAAAAACACTCTCCAGTGTGTTGACTTAAATTATTTTGGATACACACTGGAATGATTGCACTGCTAATGCTACTTAAAAGGTCAATATTTATCACACTGTGCAATGTTCCCAATATCTTAACTGCTTGTAGAGCCCGTACTGTGACAGGATTTGAACCTTTTCAAGCTTCACCGCAATTATCCTCACAACACCCAGTGGGATAAGAAAGTTTTTGTGCCATTTCCACATATCAGGATTGAAGATACAGGAAACTAGCACAGCTTATTAAAGCCAAATGTGCAGCAAGGTATGTCTATATGGAGGTTGCTGCTCCTACTGCATCCCTGCTCTGGTCTTATCCTCTTACCTGCCTATTACTAAATAACCCTGACATCAAATGAGCTTAAATCTACTCTCCCAGAATGTCTGGAGAAGCCGGCAGGAATATTAGGACATATTTTCCTCCATTTTCCTCCTAAATGACCCATAAAATGCTATTTATGTATGATTGTTCCATAAATATCCTTTCCAACCAATGCATCTGGGTTTTCTTTTCACAAAAGCATGAGTATTAGGGAGAAAAAAGAGTTCACACTGATGTTTTGCCTGGACACTCAGATGGGATGCAGCCAAGTCATGAATTAAGACCATCAATTTCATTAAGATAGAATACTCCTCACATCACTTTGGTCCTCCTCTTCTTCAAACATTACAGTCAATGTAGTCACATATACAAAAGCACCTATGGATATTTACCAATTTTATGAGGAGGAGGAAGTTTACTGGGCAGTGAATGCACTGTAACTCCAAGAGCTAGAACAGGCTGCTGAAATGACATGGTAAAACATATCAAATATTTCTTGAAAATAATATGCAGAGGCATAAAGTCTTTTACCTGAATCTAGGCACAAATTTAGATAGAAAAAAGCAATCAACTTTCATCTTTTATCCTCAACTTTCTAAGTTATTATCTATATGCAATTACAGTCATAAATTTACAGATCACTAAGATGTGATATCTTGGGCTAACATCTCAGTATTATACTTGTTTAATTTAAAGATAAAAATAATAATTTTTCTTCCCTTCAGAATATGTTTTGGTATCTTCATTTCATCTTAGGGAGCTACTGGAAGGAGTATATGAGAGAGGTGATTCTGCCCCTGCACTCCACTTTTGTGAGTCCCACCCGCAGAGCTCCTTTCAGCTCTGGGATCCCCAGTGAAGGAAAGATATGGACCTGTTAGAGTGAGTCCAAAGGAAGACTACAAGTTGATTAGAGGGATGGAACACTTCTCCTATGAAGAAAGGCTGGGAGGCTGGTCAGCCTGGAAAAGAGAAGGCTTCAGGGTGGTCTGTTTATGGCTTTCCAGGACCCAAAGGGAGGCTGCAAGAAAGGTGGAGAGACACCATTTACCAGGGCGTGTAGTGACAGGACAACGAGGAATAGGTCCAAAGTGACAGAGAGTAGGTTTAGGTTACATATCGGAAAAAAAATTCTTTCCTGTGAGAGTGGTGAGGCACTGAAACAAGTTGCCCAGGGAAGTTTTGGATGTCCCATCCCTGGAAGTGTTCAAGCACAGGTTGTATGGGGTCTAGCAAAAGGTTTCCCTGCTCATGGCAGGAGGGTAGGAACTAGGTGATCTTTAATGTCCCTTCCAACCCAAACCATTCCATGATGCCATAGAACAGGCTCCCCAGGGAAGTCATCATGACACCAAAGCTGTCAAAAGTCAAGGAGGAACTGGATCATGACTTAGTCATATGGTTTATTTTTAGCTAGGTTATGGGTCCCTTGAAACCTGAGTGATTATATGATTCTATACTTTCTCTGAATGAGCAGACATCCCAAGAAACACCTAGTAAGGACTTTTATTATACTTGCTATTCTGTAAATGTTACAATAATTACCAAAAAATAATGATGTTGATAAATACTACTGCTAGTAGTAAAACTACTTCTATTTCTACTATTATTATACTTAAGAATAAGAAAGAAAGTGATCTAGACAGCTTTATACCCAGTAATTTGGCTGCCACATTATTCAGAAGTTAGAAGATATTTTAAGGGGAAGAATAATTAAATATATGGGAGTAAATGGGAAATAAGGTAAAATGTGACATGGATTCACCAAAGATAGATCACATTAGCCTCAGCAGATATTTCTTTTTGATGAGTTAATTGATTTTCTAGAATAAGGAAAGGCAATAAGTTTAATCTAACTGGACTTCAGTAAATCATTTGACATGTTGCCATGTGGGAAATCATTGGTTAAACTGCAGAAGATGCAGATTAGTATAAGAATTAGATGCAAACAAATGGAACAACATAAGAGAGTAGTGAAAAAGTATTATTGACTTTTACAGATTAGGGATAACATAAAAGTTGAGTCACGTATTATTCTTGAGGTTTTCCCAGAACTAATGTTTAAGAAATTGATCATAATATCTTTATTACTGATCCTGGCACAAGCCTGTCACTAATGCACAATGTTAGAAGCCATTGTAGGGAAGAGGATCTTGAAGACTGAAGAAACATGAGAAATATTTATTGTAAATTTGTACAAAGTGCCAGGGAGTGCACTTAGTTTAACAGGAAGAATTTCTTCCATAAGTTGGGGAATCATCAACTAGAAAACACAAAGGAAGTAAAACACCTTGTAATTATGGTCATTCACCAGAAAACTTTAATGAAATAATGCCCTATAACATAACAGGAAAGGTTTATCTGGGAAAGAAAGGAAATCTTGATGTCAGTGTTTAAGGCACAACTGAGTGTTCATCTAGAACATTGTTCAGATGTTTAGTCACCTGTCTTGAAGAAAGAGGGAGTGAAACCAGAACAGAAGCAAAGAGTTACTGACTAGGCTAAAGATATTTATACCCCAGCTGATGTAACAGTCTTTACACATAAGGAAGACTGTGAAAAGAAAGGAAAATAAATCAAATCCACTGAATATGTATAAAATAATCTAAGACTTCAATTACATTATGGAAGTGATGATATGATGTGATGCCTGTGATTCTGAGGGACTGTACCCCTTGAGCCAAAACCCTCATTCATTCCAAGGTTCTTAGATGCAAAACTAGAAAAAATGGTTTCTCCTCCTACTGGTGGAATAAGTTCTTTAAATGACAGAATGCAAAATATTTCAAGCATGCACACACATACAAAAGTGGATTTTCTGGTACACAAACATAAATTTATTTCCAATTTGTGAAGGTACTTTGGGTCCAGGAGCATGAATGTCATTGCCATCAGTAATACTCACTTGGTGCTTGTAATACATATTCTAACAGTCTGAGAGATCTCAGTCACATACTATGGTCTTGTTCTTTCCTGCAAAGCAGAGAAAAACATTTGATTCCTTACAATCATATTTACATAAAAAGAAATATATATTCCATTTCAAAGTCCTCATGTTGCAGATGTAGTCTGGTGCAATAGTTCTTATGCAGACATTTTTATAAGTAAGAAAAGTTGTACATTCCTATCTTTATGAAAAGGCAAAGGGGTAATTGGGAACAAACTGTCATCTTCACTTTGGTCCCTGGAAAAATCATTGAGCCAAACCACTTTTAAGACATTTTTCAACAGATGAAAATGAAGGTTACCAAGACGAGTTGCAATGGATTTCTTAAGGTTAAAATATGCTTGACCAACCTGAGCACCTTCTATGATAATATAAATGACTGTTTTTGTGGATAAAATGAGACAAGTATTATTTGTCTTGACTTTAGCAAGTCTTTATCAATGGTCTGGAAAAACCGTTGATTATCATATATGCAGATGACATCAAGTTTGGGTAGAACAGTCAATAAAACCAAAAGAGGCTAGGTTTAGATTAGATATTGGGAAGAAATTCTCCACTGTGAGGGTTCTAAGGCACTGGCACAGGTTTTCCAGAAAAGTTGTCAATGTCCCATCCCTGGAAGTGTTCAAGGTCAAGTTAGATGGGGCTTTGAGCAGCCTGGTCTAGAGAAAGGTGACCCTCTTCATGGCATGGGGGTTGGAACTAGATGATCTATAAGGTTCCTTCTAACTCAAAACTTTCCATAATTCTTCGGTTTGCTTGAGAGCTGCTGTCAAGAAGGACCTGGACAGACTGGAGGAATAGCTCGACAGAACCCCCCTGAAATTCAACAAGGAGTAGTGCAAAGTCAAGTTTATGGAAAAGAATAACCCTTTTGCAACCACAGAAACAGCTACACAGAAAAGACCCCATGGAGACAGAGGGACAGGGAACTGCATGAGCCACCATGGCACCATAACAGCAACAAGGGCCATCAGCACCCTGGCCTCCAGGAGCATGGACACAGCCAGAAGACTGAGAGAAGTTACTGTCCTCTTCTTCTCAGCTCCCCTCATTCCAAATCTGCAACCATTTTGGGCATTACAATAAAAGAAAGACATTGATATGCTTCGCTTAGTTCAGTGGAGAGCCACCAAGACGGTCGGGGCAGCTCTTGCTGCAGTACTGAGACTAAAGCAGCTGTTCTTGTTCATCCTCAAAATGAAAAGGTTTCAAGGAACAGGATGTCTACAGAGGCTCTGCAGTCTCTGTCCTTGGAGGATTTCAAGACTGACTGGATAAAGATCTGGTTCTGGGATTTCTGGCCTGTGTTCTAACACAGTGGTAGACAAACTTGTGAAGCAGAGCTTTAGCACACCCACTGGCCATAACTCAAGAGGCCCAATATCTTGTCCTGCATATTCAAAATTCAGATATGTGAACCTCATGCAAGATAACATCAATTCAAAACAAGTGTTTTGCACCAAGTCTGAATGGATATAAATAACTTCCTAGTCCCCAAGCAAAAACTGAATCAGGACCAATGGAACAGGTTCATGCTGCTTCTTCCAGGCAACAAGAGCTATTTAAAAACAGAATCACAATAAACAAACTTCAGTTACTACTTAATGGAGTAGTGAGTTCCCCCAACCATTTTTCTAAACAGCCAGATTAATTTTGTCCCATTTTTTTCACTAAATAGATTACTTTAGACTGTGAACTCCTTTGCCAATTTCCAGCCTGCAGAGAATTTTAATGTCTGAGTAATAAACCCCTCCAAAAATGGGATATGTAATGGAAATGCAAAGGGACTTTTAACTAGAGTAAGTATTGTGTTATGCTGCAATAATAATAAACAACAATAGTAATATTCATAAAAATAACACGGTTTTATGTGAACTCATAAAAGGCCATTTATATGTTCATGGTACAAATATTTAAAATTCCAAGATACTGCATTTTTCACAATTATTATTGCTACAAACTTTACGGAATCTTCCAAAGCCTTTGTATCTCAATATGTTGCAGTTTAAGAATATGCATTGGCAGATTTCTGCTCCTCAGACTACGGATTAGTTAAAAGGACTCCTTTTTACTATTTTTAACATTTCCACTGTATATACTTTTTTACATATACCCCTTAATGAGGAACTAAAAGGTTTAAAGTTTCACAAAGTCCTGAAAATTCCCCAAGTACAAATAAATGGTAAAGTCTATTCAATAAATTATGAACCTAAAAAATAATCAGTTAATATTCATTATCAAAAAGGCAATTTCTTACAAAGCAGTTTCTGCATGTCCCCAGGCCATAAACTTACTCCCTGGCTTCCCACTGTGTGGAAGTTTCAATTAGAATTTCATGTTGGAAAGTACGTTAACACCTTCTTATATATATTTTGGTAATGTCTGTTTAACTCAGGCTGTCACAACTTCGAATGGATATTTTTTCTTTTCCAATAAACCAGTTAAAAAGAAGGGGGAAGATATTGAATGATTCATAAATATATAATGTTTCCCATTTGTTATATTCTGCAATCAGAGGCAACAGCTTTAAACTTGCATATCAGTGCATAATTCCACAAACTTAAAAAATTGATCTGCCAATGTCTCCCCTCTGGCAATCTTTTAATTAAATGAACTTCACTCACCTTACCTCTAAACTCCTTGGGTTGATTTTATACTGTGATGTGATGCATTTTTCAGTGAAGTTTTTGGTTGCTGTTTTTAAACTGTAAAGGTTGTTTAGTAAACAAGTGTTTAATAATGTATAGAAGGTGCCTGAACATAGATCAATGCCAATTATTTATTCACAATAAAAAACTTGGAAGTAATGAGGTTCTTTTGTATGCTTGCCAACCAAAGCCAGAAGTAGGCTTGGTTCTCAGTCACAGTAAATGAAATTGAGCTTTTATTTTGTAGGAAGCTATGGTGATTCAGACAAGCTAGAGATCTGCTTTAAGAATATTTTTCTCCCCATATTCTCGTACACAAATGGGATTTGTAGTAATGGCAGGTCTGTTTAATTGTATCATTAAGTTGGTAGATGATAGATGGTTTGACACAAAAAGACATATCATGTCATAAGAATCTAAAATATTGTAGAACCCTTGCCAATAGTTTGTGAAAAAAAAATAAAAATCTGATCACGTACACTTAACAAGCAGCTCAGAATACAAAAGTACAGGCTGAACTGCAGGTGAAATGAGTGGCAAGTGTATAGCTCCAGGATACAGATCCTAATAGTAAGTGTAGCAGTTCTGCAAATTTGGGCTTTTTAAAAGCTGCAAGGACACTCTCCAATGCAGGAACGTTGGGCAAGAACAGCACAGAGAAAGTGTGCTGTTCCCCCAGATTGCTGTTGGACACACATACCTGAAGTTGCACCACTGCCCCTGGGCTTCAGTAACCAATACACAGGGCTATGAGGAGCAAAAGAGGAGATCCACTTTGCAAGGGTACACAAGAGAAGCCCCATCCATTGCTCACAGCCAAGCTACTGCTAACCCTGTCACTGCCAGGTTGTCTTCAGTAAAATCACATCCTTGGAGAACCTTGATGTTTCACTACATTACAGGCTAGGCTAGGAATGTAGGAAAGCTGAGAGTGCTTTAGCTCTCCCTTATGTAAACTACAGTCTTCTGCCAAGAGGAGAGCAGAAATTCCAGTTGACTTCATGCTCACTAGTTCCTTACCATCCTCTTGTTTTTGCTGTCATCAAATTAGGCTTATGAAGAAGGTCAAGAATGGAAGTATTTTTGTTCTTCACTGACATTTTGAGACTGTATAGGGAAACCTTTAATGGTTAAAGATGGAAGACAATATTAACAACTGTATTTCTCTCCTCTGTGTATATTTTAATGTTACTTAAAGTTCCACAAGAATCCCAAAGAGATTTATGTTTTTAAGCACCCCACATGCTTGTAAATAGAAGCAACAAAAGCTAAACGCACCTCCCAGTGGTTTTCAATACCCATAGTAAATATTGCTCTATTTTCCCTTCTGCTCCCCAAAAGTCTTTTGCTTCTAAACCATTTGCAGTGCTGCTAAGGAATCATAACTGCAGCACCAGACATTACATGACAGCTGTTTGAACAGAAATACTAATTGCTTTCATATTTAATTAGCTATTGTTTAAATTAAAAATACCAACAAAACAGTCACAGCAGGCTCATTTTAACAGGAGGTTTATTGGTCCAGGCACCAGCTCAAAGAGCAGCAGGCGTTGGATTCACGCACCAGCTCTCTTTAGTCCTGAGAAACTGCCAGTGCATTCCTCACTCAACAGCTGCTGGTTCATCCCACTGGCCTGATCTCCTTCCTAATGGTTTTCTTCTCTCTGAAAAGGCAGGAACAGAAATATATCATCCAAGGCAAGAGGGAATTATCTCACCTATCCTTAGATGATAATAATAATAATGCAGATGCCTAGAATCCCCTTATTAAAAGTGGGAAGTAATAGCCTCATTCATGCATCTGAAGAGTGTTATACTTTGGTGCCACGGTGTATCATGTTCACACTGCTCAGGGCTGCCCATTTTAGCAGAAAGTCTGCTTCCACTCTCTTGGACCTAGAACATTGTGATTTTTCTGGGTTTTTTTCTAATTCAAAATGACTGAAATGACACAGTGGCTGTGTTACAATGAAGGGTGTTTTAATATCAGAAGGATAATGTTATGTGCCATGCACTCTGCGAGGTGATTTGGAGCTGTGACACCTGTTCTATTGTACTTGAGAGCTATGCCCACGACAATCTCATATCGCTTATATGAAATTGTCTCTGGGGCTTCCTATTCCCAGATTGACCTTGGGTCATTTTGGAAGACAACAAGCTCAGGTAAAAGGATATTCAACTGGTTTATATGGAGAAGGCAGCAGGTTCTTGAAGCAATGAGGAAAGATGAGTTATTTGATTGTGTAACTGAAGATTTGAAATGTAGAGACACTTTGAAAATATAGCTCACTCCTTCCTAAGGTCCACTACAGGTTTGGGCATGACAGTCTTTTTCTCTATTCACTTTAAAGAGACTAATCTAGGTTAGGTGCAAATACCTGTGCCATGGAAATCCAAAGTCTGGCAGGATGAATATCAAACACTGTGCCTAGTCTCCAATGCTGTGACTCTCTGACATCTTTAGTATTCTCCCACTCCCTTTGTTCAAAATGGAAACACTGAACGTCTCACTCCAGGCAGCAGGATTCATAGCTGGTCCCAATGCAGTGCAGTGCCCCAGTGTACAGCGTAGTGCACAGTGTGGATGTCACATTGGCAGGCCAGTCTAGGAGCTCTAGTTTCCTTGAATGTGGAGATTCTGGATTATGATGTGATTTAGAGATTATCAAATGGCAGTTCAGGCATTTTACAATTGAATGCAGTGCTACCCAGTGACTCTCATTCCCATCTTCTTCCTAGTGACTTCTACAGAAGTTACTAATATATTTCAAATGGCTTTGCCAGTTTTATGGTCATTTATTTTGCTGATTCTCAAAGATGCTGGAAAGTATATTGCAGGTAGAACTATTTTCTTGAATAAATATTTGTGTGGATTTTTATGAGAGATTCACTTTCTGCTGATATTCTTGAAAAGAAAATTGTCTCACACAAATATACATGAAAATCAAATATTTAACTGTTGCAAACACTGCCAAGGACAATTTTGTTTAAAATGTGTGCAAATATTCATGACAAATGTTTTGTGATATTCAGCTCTGAATAATTAACAATGCTTAAATTGCAACACATGTAACAAAACCTATTAGTTCTAATAAGTCAGTACAGTGGAATTAATCAGGTTTTCATTTAAGCAAATGTATTACAAACTAAATTGTTTCATAAGCTGTCAAATGCATAGAAGCACAAAAGTTTGCCTCTGTTTTAACTACCAAGTACCAGGTTTTGGTTCAGGTTCTGCCTGGGAACCCATGAGGGCAGTGATGTTTGGAAAGGGATTTGTAGTGGGCTACCTCACAAATGACCTCAGCTGTCTGAAAAATATGTGTGGGAATGAGTTGTCTCAAGGTTCCTGTAAAATCAGGGGAGGCTGTGGAAACACTGGCTCTTCCCCAGGACAGGTGCCTATGACAGGTGGAATGAATTGCAGTCTGGAGGTTCCTGTCACTCTCCATTAACCATAAGAGGAGCCTTAGCAGCTTATTTAGGCTAGACACCTACAAGACAGATGGAATTAGGTGATATGAATCTCTTCAATTACAGATCCCAAACAACAAACTTGGATTAGGTGAAATGAACTCACCTCTACATGGCATTTTCAGGTGACTGTAAGTGAATTGCATGTCTTGCTGAAAAGTGTTTTCATTACAAAATCCTGATTTGCTTATTATGTGTCATACTTCTTTGCCTGCAAAAATATGACAAACCCCTTGCCATCATGATCTTAGTATGAAGGTCAAAATCAATAATGATGTATTTATTCAAATCTGATTTTGTGACTGAAATATGTGCAGAAATATTAGAAAGTTTTTCTTCCAAAACCAAGTTTCTATCCTTCACGGTTTAAAAAAAAAAAAAAAAAAAAAAAAAAAAAAAAAAAAAAAAAGATGAAAATAAAGTAAAAAGAGAAAAAAATAGGGAAAAAAATCAAATTATTTTAAGTTTTCCTATTGTCACCATCTTTAAGATATGTTTGTGATTTTTGGGGACCCAACCAATGATATTTTAGCACTTATAGTTAGAATTATCAAGACGAAAATACACTTCCCTTCCTGATTGGTGTTTGTGAGGATGCATTTGTTTTCCTGAGACAAAATATATGTGCATTATATTATGGATTTGAAAAGTGTAATAGGCAGAGTCAAGGAAATGCTCTGGCACTGATGCATGACTTTGTGTGAATGTACACAATAGAAACCTTCACAAAATCCATGAACAGAGTACATGAAGGAAAGCAAATGTGAAACAATTTTCCCTATGCTGCATTCTCATTATTGTGTGAATGTTTCATTTGGGAATGCAAACACTAATACAAAGTGAGCTCTTCTCTACTGAGCTCACAAGTACCATGTCAGTTGAAATACACCTTAGCTGGCAAGAGAAAACCAATGTAGAAACAGTCTCCCTGCTAGCTGTGGAGGGAAAGTTTGTCCCTCTGAGTCATGTATCACAGTCAGCAAGAAGCAGGAGGATACACTGATCCCAGCTTCTGCTTTGGGAAAGGCTCTGGCAGGATCTAGATTTCAGTTCACACTGGAAAGCTCTGTGCTGTAGGGATGGTCCTGCCAATGCAGCCCAGCTGTGCCTGTCCTACCTTGATGTCCCATACACTGAGCATCTTGCAGAACTAGCAGGCTCTTTCTTGACATACCAGGAGCACGTGCAGCCACATTGTGCTTATCCTATCTATAGACAAAGCACAGGCCGTGGCTTCTCCTAAACGTGATTTCTAAACAGTCAGAGTAATGCAACTGTGGATAGATGTGGATTTCAATATGACAAATTCATTGAGTTTTTAATTTCAAACACAATGGTTTCTGATTTTTAAAGTAGCATGACAGGAGTATTCAGATGCTATACCAATGAGGTTCATCTGCATGAAAAAGTCGAGTTGGAGATCTACATTTTTGCAAATTTCTGCATAATTTTGGCATTACGTTAAACTTTAAAATGTCTTCGAGTTTGGGTTTTTTTTAATTAATTTCAAAATTTGCCATCAGCAAGATTTCAAGTCAGTGTACTGTTAACTAATTTGTTTTTCATCAAGTTCTTTATTAACAAAGAAATCCCTTGATTATTACACTTCTCTGACTTCTTGATAATCTCCCTTGCAACCAGTCACATAATGCCTCAATACTTTTTACTGAAATATTACTGAGCCAAAAGAGCTGATGGGCCCTGTAATTAACTTCCAAATAATACGAAAGAAATAGGATGTTGCAAATACTAGGAGTCAGAAATGGATTAGTACCCGGTTTGAGAGGCCCATGGCACTGATCACAGCCTTTGAGCTAAGGCTCACCTGCATTTCAGTCCTGTTCTTCGCTCTTCCTAACAGCTGCTACATTTTCAGTGCAATGCAATTTACATTTTACAGTGCTTTTCCGGACTGCACTCAGGGATACTTAACACATTCAAATGACCACAAGCTATTCAGCCCTGATGGGCAAGATGAAGCACAGTGATGCCTCCTCAAACTCACTTCCTTTCCAATTACAAAAATAAATTAGCTGAACCTAACACCACAAACCTGAGAAATGGATATTGCAAAGAAGAGAATACCTTCAAGCTGGGCTGAGAGTGATAATAATCTAGCCCATAATTAAGAGTAGAAATATGCTTCAGTATTAAACAGCCACTGCTTCATTTGCAGTTGATAGGAAGAGAGCAAACTCATTACAACAGCAATGTAAGGCTTTTCATACAAGTGCCATAAAAAAGACATTGCAAATATAAGTTAATTAGCCACATAACGTGCCTTGATGACAAGAAATTCCTGTCATAATCCTTTTTATGGAGAGATAAACAAAGACAGAACTTCCTCAAAAGGGGAAAAGTAGCTGCAGGATGAGGAATATAAATCAGAATTTCTTCTTCAACAGGTTCATTGCCCCATATACACTATGTGAAAGTGTAGGTGTCTCAAAAATTTGGGGATTAAAATGTGTTTTAAGTAACACTTAAAACACATATGAAATAACAGCAGCAGAACCTCTTCACAGACCACACATGACTTCTTTGCCTTCAGAGAAGGGATAGAAACCTGTTACAGGAACAAGAACATTCACTTTGCACCACTTGCGCCAATCTCCTGAGATCACTCTGTGTATGTGTATGGAGAGCTGGAGAGAAAATGTAAGCAAAGAGAAGGACAAGTAAGTCAGGGTCAGTAAACTCCCGTTGATGGTACCTACCAGTAACCTCTGACAATATTCTGGATGTGAAACATCTCATTTCTTCATGAGTTAACAGCAAAAAAAACTGCACAGAGAGGGATCTACTTAACCAATAGATATAACCACAAGTAGGCTTTTTTACTGTTATAGAGTCTCTTTCTTTAGCTTTTATCATTCCTTCTTTGGAGCAATTAGACGCAGGAAACAGTATTAAATATAAAATGAAAGCCTGAGGCACAGGTTCAAATGCATACTGGAACTTGGTAATGTTTAAGGTTATTTCTTTTGTCTGCTTTTAACATTTTCTCCCTTACCCAGCAGACTGTGTTCCTTTCAAGCTGAGATTTATAAAATGAAAATGCAAAGTTTCCCCTTTTCAAAAGAGGGATGGCATTTCAAGAGTCCTTCCTCCATAGCAGCTTCTGTATTTTTTAAAGTAAACAAAGCTACTATAAAAAAAAAAATAAAAGTCAAGTAATGAAATTCAAGAGAAACAAGAGAGAAAAATAGAGGAACATAATCTTTTATTCCATTTCTGACCAGTTTTGAACTGCTTGTTCATATTTTCCATACTCTGTCCAAATGAGCAGCTGGTAACATTTGTTATTAAGAACAGGTGGATCGTAACTTACTTGCTGTTCCCCAGAATAGGTCATGGACATGAGAAAATACTCTGGTTCAGATTCAAAATTTTACTTCCCATAAAGTACTGTGACTTGTAATAATATGAATTCCCAGCAAATTTTCCTATCTATCAGAAATAATTAAACAAAACCATAATCCATTAGTGCCAGGACAGAATCTTCTAATATGCATTATAAGTAGAAAGCATTCTGTTTCTTGTTAGACTTCCGTATTTAACTCCTTTCTAAACCATCTACTTAATTAAAAGTAGCTCTCTATCTATTCAAGTTTTCAGAAAATGATCATTCTTGTAAATCAGAAAGAAATGCTAAATATAAACAATTTTCTTAACTTTACTAAGCAATCACTAAACCTTTGGTGGAATCAGCAAACTTGTTTTTTTAATGACTAATCTACTGAGATTCTTCAAATCCTGTAAACACCTTTATTACTTCACTAGAGAAAAAAAAAAAACAACCAACCAACCAAAAAAAAACAAAACACCCCAACAAAAAACATACTGAATGAGCCTGAAGCTTTTAGGTACTATTCAGGCTGATATTATCTATATAATAGGTTATATAATAGGCTAATAACATGACTGCTAATCACTGCTTGGGTTAATGCAAGTCAAAAAAGGCAATGAATTTGCAGACTATAAAATAAACATTTGCAGAGCCTGATCTCTACCTGGATCTAGAGCGTGTAAACAAACCCTTTTCCTCATAATCACTGAAGTTCACCAAGAAGTACCAAGGGAAATGAAATGGGAATGGGAATGAAACTAATCTATTGATGTGACTCTGAATTGAGAATAGGGAGCTCAAGCAGCTCCCTATTCTGCTGAAGCAGAACTGTAAAGTATCATAGTTTTGAGCAGAGCTCTGGAGGTTCACCAAGCATAGCTAGGCATAACCTCCAAAAACTCAGCAGCACAGCAGCTTCCTTAGCATGAAATTACCTGGTTTGTTTTCTAGGATAAACAATGGTTTCCAGAACCTGCATATCCTCCATTCAACTCGTTACCACTGACTTCTTCAGGCTTGTTTCCTCTGGTTCACATTCATTGCTTCTAACTCTTTATATTTTCAACTTCTCTATTACCTACTCTTTACACTTTCATGTTTTATTTTGCTCAAAGCTCAAAGAGAGAGTTCAGAAGACTTTTCCTAGGACACCTCTGAGAGGATGCTGGTCTGTCAGGAGCTGCCTATTATCTCTCAACCCTGCATGACACAGATAGCGAATGCAGAGCACTCGAGCTCAGGAACGTGGTGCACAGGATTGAATCATTGTAACATCAGTTCATTTTGCAGTGACAAGGATCCTTAAGATAAGGGTTTAAAACTTCCTTAAAGCCAAACAATATAGGTACCTGTTCAATGAAATTGAAGCTTATTTCTAAGTCTTTTATAATCCTTCTCATTTCTCATGATCTCCCCTTCCTTCATCTTTCAATCTCTTTCAACAACCTTGCATATGAGAGCACAATAAAAATTCTCTGACACCCCTTTTGGTAAATGAAAAGTATTGTGAAAGTAGGACATGTGTGTGTGTAGTTTACTCCCAGTATTAAGCTATTAGAGCATTCTGGGAAAAAAGTAATTATGAAATTATTGATCTGCTATCAACTATATGGTCAGGTTTTTAAGATGTGCAATAATATCCCTGGGTATGAGAATATGAGAAAGATTATTTGAATTTAGCAGCAAAACTTAATGGAACAAACTATCAAGATAAAGATTTTTTGAAAAAGGTTTTTGTGCTTTGTTTATTTAGTCTGCAAAACTTTTATTTACGTGGTCATGTTTTGAAGTTAGCACATAGGATGAAATATCAAAGAAGATGGAAGTCTATCACAGCCAGACTGTATCTAACTTCAGTTTGTTAATTAATATACAAATTCTCTGTTTTGTTTTGTTTGAATGTAGAGGCCACATATCAGTAAGTCATGCAGAGTAACATCTTAACATGAAAAAATGCCACAAAATACCCACTGTTATTTAAAGGCTTTTGCAGACATTCATCATCATAATGCCCAAAGACAGGATTCAAATCAAGATTAAGGCACTTCAGTTTAAGTGTTTACCTGTGCACTTGTTCATTTAGTTATCTAAAAAAGAAAGTCTCTTAGATATCCCACAACAAAAACAAGCCTCCTGCTGGCTGTCAGTGTTGGTAACTGGGTCACTGCACAGGCTTCTAAGCTCCTGGTGCAGTCAGATCTAAAGAACACTGAGCGAAAACTTCAGAATTACACTTGACCAGCTATGTGTCCCTAGTTCTATGGCTCACATGTAGGTATCAGGTGTCATTTCAGAAGTTTCAAGGTGTCCTTCCTGACTCAGGGTGGTGATTGGAACAGCCCACTCTAATCTCTGCCTGCCCCATGAGGTTGTCTTAGACTATATGTTCAGCTGGGCTGGCACCAGATGTGTCTGTACAACTGAAGTGAATCTTTGATTTCCACTGTGTGGTGTGCTGAAACACTGTGTGATGGACTCAAGAATGTCTGAGGCACTGTTAGCTCACACCAGGGCTGTTCCCATCAGGAAGAACAGATTTAGCCACGCTGATTGTGTGGAAGAGGCTACATGGACGCTGATCCATCCTGACAGTTGGCCTCGAGGCCAGGAAACAATCCAAGACACTTCTGTGTTGCTTAGTATAGGCATGGTCTTGCTGGATAGGCTATTATTTTCAGTCCTTTTTCTTTATAGTGCCTCTGTTGCACAAACTAGGTTGATACAAGTTCGTACTCACAAAGATTTCTTGGGAGGTTCTGTACCTGATGTCATTCATCAGCTTGAAGGCTGAAATTTACTTCTAGAGAAAATACAAAATCAAGAGGTGAGAAAGAGAGAAAGAAAGAGGAGTAGAAACAATAAAGGATCCCAGATATGCACCATTCCCTGGGTTCCCATTCAGTGCAGTGGGTGTCCCTGGAATATTTTGCTGCAGTAACAGTATATTTTTCTCCAGGACCCACTCAAGCCTCTATTCTTTGTTCCTGCTTATGATGCTGAAATATATTTTGATTAGCAGCAGAGGCTAAACTCTGAATGGCTGCTAAGCTTAATGCTTCTGTATTATTCGGGTCCTTAAAGTAACTCAAAAGCTAGAAGAAGAGCAGAGGAAAAGGAGGTAAAGAAGGGATGATTCTCATGCTGTGGCAAGCACTTCCCATACCTCTATACACAGACACAAGACATGAGAATAATGACTTGAAGAAAATAGCAGGAGAGGGACAGAAGGAGAACAACAAAGGAAAATGCTTCCAGAGAGGCTGTGGGAGAGCAGGGCCGTGACAGCCGGGGCAAAAGGGTGCAGAGCTGCTATGGGCTAAGAGGTAACAGAGCTGTCAGGCCCTTAGCACCATCAAAGTCCAAGGCACCTGCAGACAGCATCTCCCTCAGCGTGCTCACTGATGATGCATTTCTAACCTTTAACTGAAACACAACTGAATTCAGAATGGTGTACTCTTCCCTCTTTAGTTCACAAACATTCCACAACATCAACTTAGGAACATTTATGGCTTGTGTAGGGAAGTCATGCTGTTGCAATACCCTATCACTTAAACGACTTAGAAAGAGAGATCTGTAAGTGTGTGGCATGCCTGACATAAATTAAAGTGCATTAAGGATTTGAGCAAGGGTTTGCCCTCACATACACCATTGCAAACTTGAAGTATGTAAATCAGTACCAATTGAATTAGTCTTGATTTGTCTTACTGTAAATGCACCAGTGTAGCCCATGGGTCAGCATTTTAATTAGAAATCCCAGAGAGACTGAAGCTGGACAGGCATTTTTTACATGAATTATGTTTTGTCAGGGAGACTTGAAACTGAGAAATATTCCACAATTTGGAATAAAATGAAAATAACATTAAAATTATATAGTTAATTAATCTATAATTTTCATTGCTGTAATTGTTCCTGAGTCTCCAGCACTGAGAGTGTAAATAAAAGACCGTTCTGGAGGCTACAGAATTGACAGATCATAAAAAAGCTTTATTAACACGAAAATAATTAATAGTAGTGCAAATAGGGTAAAGTAGGCAAGATTTCTTAATTCTGCTTTTGGAAATAGTTTGAGACAGAAATCAGAATGAACCTTTCCATTGATTTGACTGTTCTGCCCAGTTCCACACACAGCACCACAAACACAGTGTCTGTACCAGCACTGAAATCTGTACTGCTGGGCTTCTGTGTCTGCAGGAGAAAAACAGCCAGGTCACTCTTGGCATAGGAGAGACTTTAAATGAAGACACATAGTACATACATACCATAGTACACACCTACATACCATTTTCCTGCAAACAGTAGGAGCTTTATGGTTGCTCCTGCTTTTGAATTGCCTCTCCTCTCCTCTGCAGCCTTGCAGTTTCTGCTGTGTCTCTCTCATAGGGCTTTTTTCCTCTTTTTGGAGGAGACTGACATAAAGTAAAAGACACAATGTCTTCTAAATGTGCAATCTAATACAACATGGTTGATGGCTTGGAATTGCCCAGAGAGCGACCTGGAACTTGTTGGGGTAAAGGTAGACAGACTTTCAGAAAGAAGATCATGTCTCTAATTATGTTTAATCCACAGAAATAAATGTTAAATATAATTATACAAAACAGATGTAGGCATAAACCCAACATAATTCATAAATAGGAACAAGAAATTTTATTTAAAACTCCTTAAACTGCAGCTATATAAGCTTAATACCACAAAGTCATTCAAAGGGAGATTCAGGTGGTCTTGTCCTCTGCAGAAAATCAAACAGTATCTCTAATTTGTCAACAAGGAAAATGTTACATTAAATTAACAAAGCAGCTGCCTTTTCACCTGTCTCACTACTCCTGAAACCTACTTTTCTGCTGTAAAAGACTGTGGATTGGATTTCTTTAGGAATGACTAATAGAAAAAAAGATTTTGCTAGAAAGAGAAACTCAGATCTAGAATGTCAGCAACACTGTTTTGTGAAAGGCTTTGTAACAAAAAAAAATAATAAAAATATTAAATGGTCAGTTGTCAGGTCAATATGGTGAGGAGAAAAAGATCCCAATAGTATGGGAAGAAGGACATTTATATCAGTTTTAGAAATCCCATAGTTAGTGCAAAACAATATTGTTAAAAAGCCAAAGCACAGTTAGCAACAGATGGATGTTAGGCAAACAGAAATGATCATTCAATTGGTTAAATACCATCCTCCTGCCCTTTCAGAACTGACTACTATACAAGTTTGGTGGTCTTGATGGCATTTTCAGGCAGAGGGAAGGTGGTGGCTGCATGGTGACCACCACATCTGTGGCCATTAGAGCTCTAAGAAGAAAAAAACAGGCACAAAACTGTTGGGCAGAAAGATATAGTTTGTTCAGGGCAAATAATGCCTGTGTTCCGAGCAGACATAATTAATATTAAATAGTCTAATATTTTGCTGTGAGTGCATTTTTCTTTATTTCAGATTTCCAGATTTTCTATTGCCCAACCAGTAACCCAGCCAGAAACATAAGCTGTTTTCCAATGTTCTTAATCTAAGAAGGATAAGAAGATTGAGGGTCTTCTTAGGTTTGGTTTTTTTTTGTTTGCTTGTTTGTTTTTGTTTTTGTTTTTGTTTCTTTTTTAAGTAAGATTTTCACACTGTATTTGGGAATCCTAAGAAATCCAGGTTCACTGCTGATTTTGGATTATCTAATATCAAAAGAACACAGTGACTTCACCAATGTAAGGCTTGCTCACAACTGGTTAGATGAAAAAATTTTATTCAAACGACTGGGCAATTCTGAGAAATAAGAAAAGATCAAAGAAAGGGGGATGGGATAGAAAAAATACAGTGTAAAAACCACTATTTTTTTCTTCATTAGGATTTTTTAAAAGTCTTATAAAATTTTGAATTAAAATTCAAAGTTTTGAAAAATGCAATTGTCAGGAAAGCAGTCTGTAGCACTCATTCGAATGTTTAATTTTGTGGACTTTTTTTTCTCTATGTCTGGGAGAAGTTGTCTTATTAGTTTTAGCAAACATTTCAAAAGACAATTGACAAAAGGCAATTGTGAACTGTAAGTCATAATTTTCTCAAATTAGAAATGCTGACAATGTACAAAACCTTCTGTGGCTTGCAATGTGCCTGCCTTTAAGGAGGTAGTTGTTGTCTAAGTACTGTAATGTTTTTCTCATTTTCTCACCACCCTCTGACACAGAGCATGATGCTTATTGCTGCGATCCAGTGAGACAGATTTGTGCCTTCCCTTAGTGTCAGCCTCTATTTAGCCACCCACTCCAGGTTCTTCTGCTGAAAGCCACTCTGTCTGTATTTAAGTTGCTTATATGGAATGTCACCTGAATCAGTACAAATTTTGACATGACAAAGTTTTCCATTTTCAGAGCCTACTATATTTTCCTCAGTCTAATTGAAAAAAGTATGGAAAGGGAGAATCAGCTGTTCTTTTCTATGCTCATTTTCAGAGGATTCAAAAAGTAAAGCAAAAGCTATCATTGCCGTGAGCTACTAAAGCTTTGATAATGAGAGAGCTGCTGGTATATGGAAGTACTGGCTGGATACATTTAAAAACCAGGAAAGCCAAAGCAACAAAAAGTCTATGGGTAAGTTAGTGACAATAAAGCTACTTAAAATCCCCACATCTTTCTGCATTAAATGTTTATCATCATGTGAGGGATGAATTGCTGAAATATGTTAGAGCACTTGTTAGTTTGAGGGCATCTTTGTTGACAAGCAAGTTGTGTGTGATCTGAGCCTTTGTGGTTAAAGTCAGCATGTTCTCTTCATTCTCAGAGGGAAAATGAAGTAGGACAGAGAATTCCTGATGTGTGTGGAATAGAAACAAGAGCGGATAAACTACAAGAATTACTTGAGATGTACAAAGATGCACATTTATTACTTTATTTCAGCCTGTCTTGAGGTCACTAGTTTTAGGACTGATGTTACTAACTCATGCAAGTACAGTTCTTTCTGTTGACTTATTTTCTCTTTGTAGATTTAATCATCTGATGCTTTGGGGCTTAAGCTGGCAAGTGATCCATGATCCTACCATCTCTGTATCTATGTTCTGTGGGTAGACAAACCCTAGAAGGGAACTCTGCTTTATTGCAGACAGTTTACCCCAGATTTAATTCATGAGAATCTGAGAAAAGAAAAAGATTTTTGGTTACATTCAAAGACTTACAGTGATATCTCTTAATTTGCAAAAGTTAGTTCTAAAAGAACAGAGAGATGTAGAGGGTGAAAACTTGCTGAAAAGTGCCCAATGCAGTGAAATCTCAGCTTGAAGTCCATAGGCATTGTGTGCCAAAAATAATTAAAATAAATTAAGGTCTTTGTATTTTTCCTAAGACACATAATCTGTGTTCCATTACCTATGGGAAAGCTGATAGCTCTTGGCCACCTCTGCAGTATTCCCTCATGTTTGCAAAGGGGCAAATCTATGACCACACTGGAAATCAAACTAAAACAGAAAACAGAAAACTAACATGTCAGTAAGCAGCGTTGGATCTTTGAGTTCAATAGATCCCCAAAGAGAAGTCAGCCTATGTAGCACATTTTGGGTTACTGTCTGTGTAGTGGCTCCTGAATTCTCTGCACTGAAAAAGCAGGAGCTCTAGTGGCTTTAAAACCATGTAAGTAGCATGAATATCTCAGGTTGTAGGGACTCATTTGCCTTCAGCTACAGACATCGCTATCCAGCCAGAGGTAATATGTTATGCTTAATTAATTAAAGGCATGTTAACATAAACATAAAGACTGTTAACATAAAAATCATACTTAATTCTAAAAATGTTTAAAACACTCTTATATAGGTAATACCTTTTACTGCCAGACACCGGAAAAGATTAGGAATTCTGCCTTTCTTTCATCCATATACTTGGCGAGGACTATTTGTACAAAGGCTGATCAGATATTTTCTGTTGCAACTATATTTATACAGATTTTCTTTTTTCTTTTTTTTTTTTTTGTTGAAAAAGCAAAATATGATTTAAATTTTGTAACAAATCCCTGAAAGGACCATAGCTGTTCTTAGAATATTTGCATATTATGTCAAATTCCTTTGGAAAAGAAAAAATGTGAAAAAAATTTCAACTTGCTCTTTATGGCATAGAGACAATTCTGAGGACATCTTTTGTATAGTCACTCATTCTGTCACTATCATCCTCCAGTGACTTTGTCTTTCACACACTAATAGAGAAAAAGAAATACGGTTTAAAGATAGGAAAACGTGAATGCAAAACTGCTACACTGGCAGGATGTCTCAAGGTAAGTGCATTGGCAGAAACTGCATTTAACTTCCTTTAAATTGACTAGATTTTAAGTTGAAAGTTTCCCATTAGTGCTTGAAATTAATGTGTCATTCAGTTTTCAAATGACAAAATACCATATAGGGAAGAAAAAAAGATGCAAGAAGGAAGCAGTGTAAAAAGAAGAATAAAACCCACCACTCCACAGCGACACTGAGACAGGGAATCAGACTGCCAGCTGTCAGGCTGTGTAACCTCTGGTTCCTGAGACTCAAGAAGAGAGATGGGGCTTCATTCTGACATTTATGTCAAGTGCGAATGAAGCCAAGTCTAAAGCAACCCACACTGTTGTGCATTCATATTGGAAATATATCTCGTTAGGGTGCTCCTGGAGGTCATAACATCTGAATTAATACTGAGGAAAATGAGTCCTCCAGTGAAGAGCAGAACTTGTGTGAAAACAGAGGCTATAATCAATATTGTGTTCTTGTAAGAACTATCCAGTAACAACCCTTATGCCTTGAGTATGGAAAAGTGAAGCATACATGGCTCTTACCTCTTTTTTTGTTGTTTATTGAGAGTTTAACTTAGAGAAATGACCTAGAGCTATGATTTAAGGCAGTGAGGTTTAATTACTTTTCTATACCCATTGAAAGCTACATTCTTGCCTTCATTTTTTTTTTTTATTTATTTTTATTCTAGCACCAAACATATACAAAATATGCAAAATAGTCCTCAAGAGATTATTTAAAAACTAAAGGGAAAGAAGAAACACATGCATAAAAATCTTCTCATATAATATTAGAATTGGACGACTGGCTCAAGTCTGTAGCAATGAGCCTCAGAACATGGAGAAAGCTAACCATAATGCTTTGAAAGCAGGCTTTTACTCGGTTGTAAAATGGAGCCTACCCTCTCTCTGTTACCTTCTTGTTCCCAAAACCCCCTGGGCACACCCTCATTAGGATGCAAGAATGTACCTAGGCAGGTTATGTGAAAAGCCCCCTCATTGGTCTTTTGTTAACCCCTTCCCTATTTGCTGTTAGCCCTCAGTTTTCAATGGTGTGAGTCACTTCCCCTAAAGCCCCTTAAAAAACCCTGACCGTGGGAATAAACCCTCTCTCTGCTTCCTCTCCTGTGGCCGTGTGTGTGTGTGTCTCTGTCCTGGGACATCTTGGAGACCACGTGGCAAGAAGGGGGAGCGGAAGGGGGAGCGTTTCCAACTTCGCTGTCATACAAGTCATTAATAAAAATGGCAATGCAGTCTGGTATATACCAGAATATCTTTTTTCTGATACAGAGATAGCAAAGTATTATGAACTCTCACTTAATACATATTTTATTGAGCAAAAGTAGGTAGCTAACATGAGCATTGTAAGTCAAAAGTCCAATTCTCTGCTCATTTTTTTCATGGAAACCAGATGTATCTTCCCTTGAATCAGTGAAATTTCACCACTTAAAACCAAGAGGAGAAATAACAAAAATCCCAAAAAAGATGTATCACACAGAAGATGAAATCCTGTCCTCTCTAATACTACACAGGATGTGACCCACAGGAATCTGTGAACCTGGTGGTAGCAGCAACACATTCAAAAAGAAAATAATAGTCTTGTGTTTCTTCCTGTCCAATTTTCTTTGTTTGTGAATCTTTTAATCCAACTAGAATGATTAATGTGAAAAAAACCACCTCTTCTAAAATGTTTGCATTTTGAAACATCTAAACAGTGCTGGCAGTCCCACAAAATTTTCACTGATAAGGTCTTGCTTGATAAGGAACTGTCAAATATTAACTCATAAAAAGCACTCCCCCATTTTTGCCTAAAGCTTGTCCATCCTCATAAAGATAAAATTAAATAGCAATAAATATATCAACACTTACCACTACTTGAATTGTTCTCATCATATTCTCACCTCTTAAATCACAAAACCTTCCTCAAAGAAAGATTCATACCCTTGTCTCCATACAAGGGAGGGAAACTGAGGTCAGGAAGCAAGATGAAATGTCAGGTGTAGATCAAGGCAACAGCAAGACAGAAATGAGCCCCTTGAGAAAAACATTACTGCCACAGCTTTCATTTATGACCAGAAATTGTATTTGTACATCCCAAATCCAGACCAGCGTCTCATCCAGACCAATAAAAACCCATTTGCAGTGAAGCAATGCAAAACTACCAACCTCCCTTAACAGATGCTTCTAAAAAACTGGTCATAGAGCAGAAACATGGAAAAGCACAGTAGAAATTATGACAGAAGTACAGACTAATTTATGAGCAGAGTTGTGTTGTAGTAGAAAACTAATAAGAATTGGGGTGGGGAGTGGGGGGTGAGCGGGTGGAAACAGTGTATTGAATTCCACAGTCTTCAGTTATCTTTTCACTCCTTACTGATCTCATCACATGAACTATGCCTCCAACGGATGTGGGATGCAGACACAGTCCTTGATACAGCTGGGGATATTCATAGGAGGTAGTGGGCAGATGCTGCTTCTGCCATCCTGAAATGGTCAATAGTGTCTTGACACCAGGATGTTGGATCATCTGGATGTTCATCTAACAGCTGGGAAAAGCACCCAGCTTGGTAAGGATTGCCCAAGTTTGATTTGCATGGCATTGGTAAAAAGAGAGATGAGATTAATTATCATGATTTAGGCTGCAGTGAACAAGTGTAGCACTCGCTGCAGGTATTCCCAGATATCACTGGTCACAGGATTTGAGTACTTGTACTGATCATATTCTTACTTCTTCATCCTCTTTTTTACTGTCATTGCACCTCCCTATCTCCACCCAAATAAGTGAATTACTTTTCCTAACCACTGGTTTTCTTACAATTGTATTTAACTGAGCTATTTCTGATACCTTTACCTAGAAAAACACAGTCTCATACAGTATTACTGGTATGTTACCCAAGGTGCTCCTAAGAGTTCCCCTTGCAATGTTTTCCTCAACAAAAAGTCCTCAAAGGTGCCCTACAATTATATGTGAGGTCCAGCTGTTTCTTATGTAACTCTTCCTTAAAGTACCTATGAACCCCATTTATTCCTCATGGATTCATCTCTAATTCTTGTCAGCTTCTTTTGTTGTTACTGTCACATTCAGAGATTCCTCATGTCATGTCCAATAGTTTTCCGTGTCCTTTTCAGTGAACTTAACCTCAGGTCTATTATTCAGCAGCCAATTCATTTGCCTCTCATCCTAACAGGAAAAAGAAGATTTCCAAAATGAGCTATTTATGAGCACTGGGCAATCCACATATTTTGTTAGTTCTTTTTGTCAGCCCAAGATAATGCCCATGGTTACATCCTTGTGCTCTGATCAAAGTGGATACCAGTGTGGATGATGCATTCTGGACTTGGTCGCCAATTCTCTATGCCATCTTCTGCAATTTACTGAAGAGCCCCCTTGAACCCCAGCTCTCCTCTTCATTGAGTAAATGATATGTCATTTTTGTTAGCCAAGATGTTTTGAACTTTTATATATTCGTTATTAAAAAATTCTTGTGACTCTTTAGAAGAAGGTGGTCTCTTCTAATTAAAAAAAAAAAAAGAAAAAAAAAGAAAAAGATAAACTGATCAAAAAGAATCTAAATAGTTCCTCTGTTTTAGAAATTTTTTAAAGCATGGGAGTTTCTGTGCAGTAGTGCAAGAGCTAACCACTGGGGCTTGGTCTTATGTAATATCAGTTACTCTATTTATTACACTTTTTTAACTATTGTGCTTAATCTAAAAACTTAGAATACAGCATCTTTTCAAATATGTGACAACAGACTTTGAAAAATCTTGAACTATGGTTGACCAGTGTATATTACAGTATATGGTATAATTTCCAGTGTGTTTCTTTACTAATCCACAGAACTCCTGGTTTTCCAAGTGATTTTCCAATCACAGTGACCCAAACTAATGAAATCTCACTTGTATTATTTCTGATTAACTGCAACTGTTGCTTTGTGCTCTTAGTTGTACAATTGGCCTGACAGTCAATGTGGAAAAAAAAATCCTATCATCTTCTCCTTCTGGCCACACAGCTTAACATACTTTTGTATTTCATTTATCTCTGATTTTAATATTCCAATTTTAAACATTAGCTTCAGCAATTTTTTGAACTTCTGGTATTCAGGACAGAAGTTTAGTCTTCGTAATGACCCTCATATCTATCAGCAGTCTGAAGGGTAGAGAGAAAAGTAAAGTACCTTTTAAAATACTGTCTTTGCTAAGTACGATATTTGTTTTGGATGAGATGTGTCATATATCTCGTGTGCAGCATGGCCTGTCTGATATGTCTTGTCACATTACTTCTGATATCATGTGTCACATTATGTAAGGTCATGTTACTTTTGCTAACAATGAGACACAAAGAATTCAAAGAGCACTGAACTGCTTGCCAGAGACTCTTTTACACTCCAGGCTGCTTCTTGCAAGGAAGAGCAAATCAAGACCTGCAGCACAAGGCTACCAAGTCACCTGAAGAAAAGGAAGTAAATTACCAACTGATCTAAGGACAACAGTCAATAGATCTTTTGAAAGGTGATTTAGAGCCTACTTCTGCATTCCCTACATAGCCTAACTTCCCATCAGAAGACAATGAGAATCTACACCGGCTAAAGGAGGTTATAATGCCTTTTCTAGTGAGTTTACAGTGTTCAGCTTTTCCCTGCCTATTTTGGGGGCATGGAGCACCATGCCTCAAACTACAGAACTCTGGAGACATTATGCATTTCTTTCACCTCTTATTTAACTGCAACTGCCCAGGACTAAATCTGTTGAAATCTCATCTGTATTGTGCAGGTGAGAGGAGAATGAAACATGTGTCCTCTCTTCCTACTTGCATTTCAGCTACACAACCACTTTTTTAGAAGTACAACAGCACCAAAATTGTTACCTAATATGCAAAGCAGAAAGAAAAATCCCTGCATCAATATCTTAAAAGAGAACAGTCATCCTAGGTCAATGCCATGGAGATGTAGGAAAGGTCTGTAGATATATTTTATGATCCACCTAACCATCATGTAACCAACACTGATTGACTGCTTATATGAATTATAATAATTTCCAGCAAGACATTTGATATCTTTCCTGTGTAATTATCTGGAATTTGAATGCTATCTATCCTGAGTAAGAAATTTCCAGAATCTCTTTTTTGATCTGTGAATGAAAATATTGGAACTGATAGTTGCTGAAGTTTTACTGGTCTTCTGTAGAAAGAAAAATGTTCCCTGAGTTATCTCAGTTGTTCAGACTGAGAATATGCCCAAGTTATGGTTGGCTAACCATTAGTCCTTTTGTAGATATTTGCATGTGGGGACAAATAACCCCAGGCACCAGTACTCAGGAAGCCAGCTGGCTTGAAAACAACTCTGCAGAGAGGAAGATTCAGGTCCTGGTGGAGAACAAGCTGACCATAAGCCAGCAATGCGTTTTCACCACAAAAAAAGGCCAACAGCTTCCTGGGCTGCATTAGGAGTGTTGCCAGTAGGCTTAGGAAGGTGATCCTTCACCTCTAGTCAGCACCAAAGAGGTCACATCTGGAGTGCTGTGACCAGTTCAAAGCTATTCAGTGCAAGAAAGACACGGAATGATAAGAGCAAAACAAGCATAGAGCCACAAAAATGACCAAGACTTTGGGACATCTTTCAAATGGGGAGAGGCTGAGAGAGATGGCATTGTTCAGCCCAAAGAAAAGAAAGCTCAGGGGGATCTTCTCAGTGTGTCTAAATACCTGATGGGGCCAATAGAAAGTGGAGGGGTCCAGATACTTCTCAGTAGTGCCTATTGACACAACAGGAAATGATAGACACAAATTATAAAGCAGAAAACATCACCTGAATACACAGAAACACTATTTTTGTTTATTGTGAGGGTGATCAAGCATTAGAACACTTGCCTAGAGAAGTGGTGTAGTCTCTGTCCTTTGAGACATCTTTGGAATTGAGAACATCTGATTGGACACAGTGCTGGGCAACCTGCTCTTACTGATCCTGCTGAAGTAGGACAGGGTGTGGAGTAGAAGATCTCAAGAGGTCGTTTCTAACCTTAACCATTCTGTCATTCTGTGAGCTTCATGTGGTGGTCAGTCATTTTATTTATATGTTACACCCTTTTCAGGGTGCATCAAACCAAGGAAGTAGTTTCCTACTGAGGTTGTTTCCTCAGTGATTTTTATTGGGAAAAAATAAATGAGTATAGAGGAAACATTTGAGTAAGCCATAAAAAAGCAGTGATAACAGATAGACTGGTCTCCAACTTGGAATTTCAGCAGGGCTTCCAGACCTCATATTCTCATCTGTCTGATACAGACAAGTTGCAGCTAAAGTTTTTCAGATGTTACAGCTTTATGAGAAGAGGGTATATGTCCCTGATTGACCACATCACCTTTATCTGCATGGGCACAGTCAGAACTGTGAATGGTTACTGTGGAAGCTGTTGAATCATAGAATCATTTAGGTAGGAAAATACCTTTAAGATCATCAAGTCCAACCATTAACCCAGAACTGCCATGTTCACTACTAGATCGTATAACCAAGTGGAGCATCCATGCATTTTTTAAACTCTTACAGGGATGATGGTTCCACCACTTTCCCTAGCCAGCCTGTTCCGATGCTTGACAACCCTTTCAGTGAAGAAATTTTTCCTAATATCAAATCTAAACTTCTCCTGGTACAACTTGAGGCCCATTCTTCTTGTCCTATTGTTAGTTACTTCAGAGAAGAGACCAACTCCCACCTCACTACAACCTCCTTTCAGGTAGTTGTACAGAGTGATAGGGTCTCTCTGAGTCTCTTTTTCTCCAGGTTGAACACCCTCAGCTTCCTCAGCCACTTCTCACAAGGCTTGTGCTCCAGACCCTTCCCCAGCTCTGTCCCCTTGTTCTTTGGACAAGCTCCAGCAACTCAATGTCGTTTTAGTAGTGAGGGACCCAGAACAAGACTTGAGGTGTGACTTCATCAGTGCCGAGTACAGAGGGAAGGTCACTGCCCTGGTCCTACTGGCCACGATTTCCAATAGTCCAGGATAGGACGGAGACGGATGAGAGATGTGATATTGTAGATTTCACACTGGACAACTGAGGATGAAGAAAACTAATGGTGAAATATAGTTCTGTAGTTTACATAGATAATTTAAAAACTGTGAGTCATGAAAACATGTTTCCTTGTTATCCTAAGGAGAACGGGGAAGTAGAAAGTGTAACTAAATCTGCTGAACTGCCTTTCTCTAGAAGAGGCTGACAGATTTGTGGGGTAGGAATATATTACTCAGAGAGGGGTACTGTGTGTGATTCCACCAGGGCTTTTTAAGGAAAGCATGTTGATAGATGTCTACATTTGGATTAATTTAAAATGTGTCTTAGTGCACAGGCAGAGGGGAAGGAGCCAAGCCAATGTTCCTCCAGGTGTACACTGTTGACTCTCCTCTTTTTGGTTTGGTTATTCTCTGTATTGGAATGCACCTTTCTCTCTGAGGCTGAAAAAAGGAAAAATAAAACCTATAAACTTCGTACAGAAAAGTGAGGTGACACCTTTGTCCTGAGAGAAAAGGAGAGAGCAAGAGTGGTGCTGTACCTTGCATGGCAAGACATTCATATGGAAATATGAAAAAAACCCCTTATTTCTTCCCCAGCATGTTTACATATTTTAGATAATTGTTATTTTATGTAAAAAATCCAGAAAAAATATGGAAAATAGAGGACAGCACTCACTTTTTCTCACTCAATGATGAACACTGAGCCTGCACATTTAGTTTTCTGTATATCATTCCTCTGCTCGTGTTCTCTGTGTGTTGATTTCATTTATTGTCCGAGTTAGAATAAAAGCCTTTTTGAAGGTAGACTGTCTTCCAGCAGTACATAACTCTGTCAGAATGAGCTCGTGACGCCGTGTGAAATGCAATAAAACATAATAAATAACAACAATGATGCACAGAATTGCCATTTTATAGACCTGTAAGATGCTAAACACATTGTCCTGAATAAAAGTAGTTTCTTTCCACTACCACAAACCTTCAGGTGTGTTGCTGCTTAATTCTACTTTGAGGTTTAAAGACTATTTACAGCAAAAACCAGTATTTGTGATTGTTTAATATATAAATGCTACATTTTCTTAAGGACAGAATCTAAATGCATCACTTCAAAAAATCAGTCATTTAAACTTAAAAACAAAGTGTTCTTTAGCACTGAAAACACAGTAGAGGAACATGCTGGCTATAACTGCCTTCATGCTAAAAAACCTTGGAAAAATAATCATTTTAATTTAATATTGAAAATATGTTTTATCATCGTACACTAAGTGGATTCTAATTAAATATTGCTTTAATGATATTATTCTGGGAAACATTAAAAATTAGCTCAACATTTGCCACTGGTTATTTTCTTAATAAAACTGTCATGGAAAGCTTTAATCTTTCTAAAATGCCACATATTATAAAACAAAATATTTCCCATTTAAACCATCTAAACTATATACATGGGATATCTCAAACAAGGAACTGCCTGAGAGTTTTCACATTAAATTTGTATATTAGCAAATATTTAAAGAAACAAGAATAAATTTACCTTTTTTTTATCAATGGGATTCTTTGTGTAAGTGCACACAAATAAATATCTGTAGATCTGTATATGTGTGTGTATATATATATATGTAGGTATAAATATATATGCATACACCATCTGCACAGGGATGACTACTGATGTCATCAAGACAGCTTAAAACCCATCATGTCTTTCTTGGCTATGCAGATCCATTGGATTTAAGAACCCAATCCTGTAAAAATCCAGTGACTCTGCTGGGAGCAGGATTGTGCTCTTACTTGCTTTTATTGAATACTTAAAGTTTCTATGGTTTTTCTATTGTCATTACGTTTATTTCTTTTTTTCATTGATGTTGCTGGGTTGATTTTGCTGTCAAGGATCTGTACCTTAAAAATCATGATTATTTCATGTATTCCTCTAAGACAAAAAAAATCCTCTTCCATGTTTTCTTTCAGTAAATGGACCCTTTGCTAATCTTCACTCAAGAAATAAATTGTCTCATATTTGTGAATTTACTCTGGATTTTGAGTATTAAAAGAGAATATTTGTGAGTGCTTAACACACAAACACCATATTTGCTTAACAAAATAATCCAAATGCATCACTTCAAAAATCAGATTTCCAAAGTGAAAAAAAATCTTTTTCTTAAGAATCAACTCAAGCTCCTGCTCAGGTCAGTAACAATATTCCCCTCACTGAAGACACTCAGCCTATTCTTGTGACTACAGTAAATCATATGCTTGTTTGGGGGAGTATAGAAGAGAAATTATTTTATTTATATTTATTTATATTTATTTTTATTTATTTTATACATTAACCAGGCATCTTTGCATACAAACTCTTGTGCACACTCTTCTCTTACATTATCAGTCTTTTTTCTTAGACACTCCTGTGACAGGGCTTCTTGTGTTCCTCTGCAAAAGTTTAGCCTCCACGAGGCCTTTGGAGGTCTTTTTCAGCATCCCCTTGGCAGTGACACCTGTTGTGGCTTCCTGATCCTGCTCAGCTTGGATTTTGTTTGCCCAAATCATGCTGTTTCCACAGCCATACACACCTTTAAGTGGGAGACAGAGGGGTATGTTCATATATGCTGTAAGATGCAGGACATTGCAGCCACAGACTCTCAGTCTCCCTCATCAGGGAGTATATATTTTGCTATCCTTTTATGTTGCCTCTACAGCAGCTACAAATTGTCAGTGAAGGTAGTTGGGAACATTCAGTCAGGAGGATTTTCTGATAGAATATGACCTTCTTGCAAAATCGATTTTTTAAAAATTTATTTTGTGAACAAATATTCCACTTTTCCACTGGGAAAAATCAAACTGACAGTCTCCAGGTTTCTCACCTGGAAGGTTTTTGTCAGCTTCACTTTTGGCAGGCAGAAGGAAAATTTGACTTGTGTTGGTCAGGCAGACTGTCGGAGCTGAGTACTCAAGATCTCTGCCTTCTCCAAGCTGGTCCACCTGACTTTATGCACTGGTTGAAGGAGTGAGAACATAGAAACCCCAAGTGCTGTGGCTTCAGCAGCCTCCTGAAAGGTTGTTGTCAGTCCACCATCATTGCAAGAAGGGAGTGATACTGAGAAGAGCCGTTCAGGGTAGTAGGAAACTAGCTGTTATTTTGTTCCAGTTCAGGTGGAAAGGAGTACTTTGATTTTGTTTCCATGGAAATGCTTCTTATGTATATTTATTTTCTTCTTTTTTTAATACATATTTTTCTTTTTTTATATTTTCTTTTTACTTCTCCTTTAAGTCAGGACAAATGTTATTCCAGTTCATTATATATAATTACATCTATTTTTGCATTATATATAATTACATATCTTGTCCCATCCCTGGAAGTGTTCAAGGCTTGGAGCAGCTTGGTCTAGTGAAAGGTGTCCCTGGTTATGGAGGGGGGGTTGGAACTAGATGATCTGTAAGATCTCTTCCAACCCAAATTATTCTATGATTCTGTGACATTATATTGGACATTACATAAAATATTAATATATAATATGCATTATAAACGAAGCTATTTTGATGTGGTTTTCTATGCATCTCAGTATGTACATATATGTAAAAACTCTGAAATTTGTTACAAGCAATGTTATACTGGTTATCTCTGGCGGTCCTTGTTATGCCCTTCATGTTCCAGATCAGAGAGTTGCTCTATTAAACTTGCTCCGAAATGTGGCATAAATGAAAGGCAGCAAAGAGTATTTTACATTATTAGAAAACAAGGTAAATTTCTGTATTTAGGAACACTAGCAGAACTAAAAACCTCAGCTCTGGATAAAATGGATTTCATGTGAAAACACCAGTGGTAAGGTGGTGTTTATTTCATACACTAATTTACATAGCTACAAATAACCACAACATCTGAGTATGTAAACCTACATGTAGATGAAGAGGCTTGCTGCTTTTCCACCTCTACAATGGCTTCTTCAATTCTTTCAGTAAAAGCTGGCCAATTTTCCACTTCCATCCTGAGATGATCAATACTCCCTAAGAGAGCCACCTTTTGAAGTACTTCAGGACACATTTAGATCCCTCTTTGATCTTTCCATGTCTTCTTTTAGATATAATGGATTTTACTCCACTGAGGCTTTATTCCACCAGCTCCATTTATACTGTTCTTTAGCTGACTTTCCAGAAGATGAAAGCAAGTTAAAAGGATAACTTTTTGTAGCAACAAAAATTAATCATACATGTCCATTTTGGGGAGCATCAGTCACCTTGGAACCCTGGAGAAATCCTCATAAACAATGCTTTTGGCAACATTTCCTGTTATGGTTGTTCTTGATGAACACACAATGACAGGAAAACGATGAGAGGTGAAGCATCTATCAACATAATTTTTAAAACTCAGGACTTTTGTCCTGAGAAAAAAGGTGTTTCCAGTTGTACAAATCTAAGAAAAAAACAAGTCAGGGGTTGTGACTCTAACAAGCAGCATCCTCCCTATTTCTCCTTTTGTGTGGTTCTTCTGCCCTGCTATTTATTCATGTCCTGCTCTGTGTTCTTCCCATTTCTCTCTGCCAAGCCTGCAAACAAGATTGCAGCTGAGGCAGGTAAATAGAAGTCAACAATGCTGCTGAAATAGAAGATAATTTTCTGAAAAGTGTCCCTACTCAGTCCGGTGTGTGTGTGTGTGTGTGTGTGTGTGCGCGCACGTGTGTGTGTGTGTGTGTGTGTAAATGAGGCAAAACCCTTGGACTAGATTCAGTGTCAACATTAAAGAGATAAACAAAGAGGAGGAAGCAGAAGAAACCAACTCAGACCCAAGGCACCTATTTAACATCCTGTTGCTCTATGTGTTTACCAAATTCAAAAAGACAGAAGGGATCCTGAAAGGACTCTTGAAATAATAGTAAAATAACCCAATGCTAGCAGGACTCAGAAAAATGTAAATTCTACCTCCCTTCTCATACCAATCCTGCATTTGCTAGGAAAGCTCTGCTGGAAGGATCCCAGCTGTCAAGTCTGATCAAGGATCCTTGGAAATATCATCATATAAAGTCTGCTGAGAGCATACCCTGATGTAGGACATGACCAAAAGTCCTGGTCTTGCCAGACAGGGTCACCTTAATGGTTTAAAGCTGCACCTGACTCACTAAGCACCATGTTACCATTTAAGGAAAATTGCATGAAGACCTGATCTCAAACTGAGTTGCCTGAATGCCAGCAACATGTGGATTTACTCTGTGTGCAGGTGTGTGTGTGTGTGTGCCAATCTTGACAGCCTGGTAGAGGCTCATCTGCCTGGCTTTTCTGTAGACTGAGTTATGAGGAACTAGCTGTTGAACATCAGCTATAATTGAGTCATGCCTTGTGTCTCAGACTAAATTTAAGGCTAATGTCACTATATATAGACTTCTGAATCAGAGCTAAGGCCCTTCTATAAATGCTGTTCTCTGCAGAGAAGTGATGCATATACTTCAATTGTGTCACTGGGGTACAAGCAAGCTCACCTGCAAGAAACAGCAAATAGAAATAGTTGTCATGCAGGGAACCAGACCAGAAGAATGGATTAAATTCAAAATGAAGACACCAAATACAGAAATCTAGACGAATGTGCATGCAGGTGAACTATGTGTCTAAGTTGCCACATAATCAATACAGACATAGTCAATATTGTCCTTGTTTTTTAGGGGGAGATTCCTCTGACAAGTGACTAGGGATGCAATTCAGTTTGCTACAAACAGACATAAATACCATTTGAGAAAGACTAGTACACGCAAAAAATGCACCCAAGATTGGTAAATACAACACACAGGACCTCCATTAGATCCATGGCACTAGGAGAGGTGACTTACAGCCAAGGAGGAAACCAAACACACTTCATCTGTGATTAAATACATCTCTTCAAGCACTTAAGTCATACTCTGTATATCTTGAAAGCTGAATTGTTATCCCATCTCCTCAAATCCTGTGGGTTAAGACTGGGATTCAATATCCTAAGCATGGAGTGTGAATTTATCTTAGGCACCATGGAGTATCTTACCTGGCCTCCAACTACTTCCCAGAAATAGCTGACATATCTATCTGCCCAGGGATGGTGTTACATGGCACCAGGTGCCTATATTTAGGCAGCTTCTACAGGTACCCACAGGCTTGCTGACTGAGTTAATTCACAAGGCTTCACTGAGTGTCTGTCCATCGACTATGGTATGAGCTCTGCGTTTGTGTCTACACCTCTGATTATGTGTCTTAATTTCAAACTGCCCCTGTAAAAAAGAAACATGGCCTTAATTTCTTGGTACTCAAATTCTTCAGTTGTAGAATTTTAGATGAAAATCTCTACCTTGTAGTTGAGAGATCACTGTTAGTCACAGTTTTCGGTACCCCATTGAGTGAATAAGTTGTAAATTTTCCCAGCAATATCATAATGCAATCAGCCTCTGTCCTTACAATAAGATAAGTCATCCTGGTAACAGTCTGTGCCACCATCATCAAATGCTCTTTTTATTCCGTGCCAGAAAAGGCCTCCTCACCCTTCCTTCAGGTTAAGAATATTCTCATATGTCATATTTGATCAACACATCTAAAGAAAGTCATTGAATGTGATACAGCAGGTTAATTCTGGCAAGAGAAGGGGGTCTTCATCATGTCACATTCCTCTCCATATTTGCAATGTCTCTCCCACTTTATAAGGTCTCCAGGATCAGACTAGCAATATCTACATCTTCCCTCTGTGAGAAAGCAGAGCAACTGTAAGAACCCATTTTTTTAGTGCCCTGCCTCTTTCTCTTGTTTTAGCAAGTCTAACTGGACTCCCTCTGTCCCTTTTGCTCAAGTGACTCCGTCCTGTTCCTTTGATAAAACAGCTATGGTAAGACTGCTGTTCTCTAGATCTCTCTCGGTGATTCAGCAGCTTCTGCTTGTTTACCTTTCCCATCTCTCTGCCACAAAGGTGCATTCAGTCATTTGGCATACTTTGTTTCAGATGCAAAAGGTTCATTTTGGATCTTCCTCTCTGACTTTTTAGACTCCAAAGGAACAGACCTTGAAGATATTTATCTTATAATCTGTAGGGCTATGTCTGCTGCAAAGAGCAGTTTTGTCCATGTTCTGCTTCACTAGTAAAAATGATGTGACAGGCAAGCAGAGTTGTGGGAAAGAAATCTTCACTCTGCATTCACAGTGATCTTGATTTCACTGTGACAGCTTCTGAACTAGCTGTTCGTGTACTGGAAATAGATATTGAAGGTACAGCAGGTAGAACTATTAGCTCAGTGTTTAATGGATGCCAAGAGCAGGCAGAGTTAATGATTACTTGGAAAGAAATAGAAAACCAAAGAGAAAACATTATAATGCTACTGGTTAAATCTTTCGGGTGTCTTTAATATTGTTGTGTCTTTGTCTCCAAAGGAAGTAGTGGGGAAAAAAACAGAGACGGGCAATAAGGAGGACCAATGACAGTGAAAAATCTAAGCATAATAACACCCCTTGTTTTGGAGAAGTCACTGAGGAAAGGATATGACAGATCTCTATAAAACGGCAGTAACACAGAGTGGGTGAAATGAATAGAAACTACCTCATCTGTGCTAAGACCATCAAATGACGCTATCAAGTAACAGAATAAAAGGAAGCCATAGAGGTACTTTCCCATATGTGTGGCTGCTACAAGACATTGTGGATGCCTAAAGCTTCTCTGGATTACAAAGGGGATGCGACAAATTAATGAAATAAAATTGACAGGATTCTATTAAACACAAAAGCATCACCTTTCATTCAGGCAGTCCCAGAGGCACGAGTCACTGCTGCCAAAGGGCCATACCAGGGAGCTGGCACCATATGTTTTCCTGCACTTACACTCCTCCCTACACACCTGCCGCTGGTCAGTGTTGGAAATGGAGCTACGTGGATTTCTGCCCTGACCCATTGACAGTGTTCTTATGTTCACACAATTAATGCCAGCCTCTGGGGAAGAGATTTAGGCCAGCTACTGTAGATGTTATTGCAATGCTTAAAACATACATTCAAGCCCTGGCAGCATGATTCACAACACCTCAATTAGGCACTGGCTATGCTGTCAGCGGGGGGACAGCTGGTACCACACGAGGGCTCCCCGATATCTTTGCACATTTTGTTTGTGATTTTTTAACTTAGATGGATGTACTTATGTTCAAGAGAACATTTATTTGAAAAAGGGAATACAAGGAAAAAAGAATTATTCCCCCCTCCCTTTCTGGAATCATCTGAGTGGGGACTAGAAATCGTAATTTCACATATTATTAACACCATTATTTTATCAAGTGGCAGCATAGTACAAAATTCACTGCTGCCACTTTTTAATCTTATATTGATGATTCATATGAAGTCAGATAATTTCATCCCCAATAATATGCTACAAAGCTGTTACTGCATGAGTCAGTTTCCAGTAATGAAGGATAAAAATATACTGGAATTCACTATACAGCAATATTAGGGCTGTAATACACTACTCAGGATAGCCAAGATAGACTTAGAACTGACTCCCATGTTAAATTAAAATGCTTTTCTTTTGTTGTTGCTCATCATTAAACGTGTTGAATACTGTGTTCTTACCTGAGGGATTGTGGGAAGCTTGTAATATTTATAAAGGGAAGAGCCACTCATCTCAGGGCCATTTCTGTTGTATGTATTATTTATTTCCTGATCTATCCCCTCCCATGTTCACTCTCTTTAAGAACTATGTTTAATAAAACATTCCATGCTGAACAATGTGGGTTATATTCCCAAATATATATATTCAGGCCATTTCTATGCAAATGTCACAGGAGAGATTTTTTGTCACAAAAAAAAAATTGTACCTATTCTCTACTTGATCTATTCATTTTGCATTTATTTTTTTAGAATAATTATTCTATTTCCTACATGACTGGTTTTAACTAAGCACCCCAAAGGGATTTTTTAACCAATGCAGACATATTCTATTCTTTAAAACATATGAGAAGCAGCTGAAGAGAAAAATTATAGGGAGTGATTTAGAAAAATATATGTCTTCAGTTTGCTATTTTGTTTTCTTAAGTAATATATAATTCTTTATTACTGTACCGTAAAAAAAAGAGGAAAGAATATCATGAACTTCTTACAGTATGATTTAATATATTAGGAATGAACTATACATTGTCTTCATCTCACTTTAATCAATATTCCAGTAGATAAGGCAACCTTATTGCTACAAATGGAGATCTGCACCCAAAGTCCCTATTGTGGCAACCCTCCTCTTAATATCTGTTCATTGATGGGAGTGTGACAGGGAGATTTTATTCTCAGCTTCTGAACAAGGTAATGCATTAGTGTTGGCTCAAGAGAACTAAAAATTTTGTATTTAAGACAGGGCAGACTATGAAATTTCAACATTTCTTTTTTTGTTTTATATCTAACTTTTCTTC
>JAWWTY010000106.1:107559761-107589843 GCA_035222235.1 Margarornis squamiger
AAAAATTTTGTATTTAAGACAGGGCAGACTATGAAATTTCAACATTTCTTTTTTTGTTTTATATCTAACTTTTCTTCATATCAGGTGACCTTGTCCTAATACAGCAACTTATTGCTCATTTTCAGGGAGTATGCTTATATTTTATAGTTAATTTCACAATAACAATCCCTGTGTTTATTTTCAGTTTGTATCACAGGGATAGCTAATGGCCCCAGTGAAAGAGCTGTCTTTTTGTGGCAGCATTGCACCAGCAATGTACAGTCCCTCACTATCAGAACTGAAACTCTAAGGCTACAGCAAGAACAGGTAAAATGGAAGGATGGTGAAATAACTAAAAGAAAAAAATAATTTTATTCTACTAATACAAGTGAAAAAGCCTTCTATTGCCTTCATTGAGGCCAGTTATTTATATTAACTTATATCTTAAGTATTCATGATATCTAAGGTGAGGCATAGCATTCCTGATCATCTCAACAGGCCCACTGCACATGGTCTTAACACACTTTTTAATGAAAATTTATTCTTAGTTTAATTAAGTTGATTTTAAATCTTGAATTTTGGTTCAAGTCTTCAGTCTTGTGTCAATCTCCAATTCAAGCAGAATATCAAACGTCATAAGTGGAAACAGGTTGAGAGAAAACGACTGCACTGGGCCTCCAGTCTGAAGTGTGATTCTCTCCTTAAACAAGGTGTTACTATAGGCACAACTTTGACCTCCAACATCACTTGCTTACAACTAGTGTACAGCACTTTCTCCAACTGATTAAGAAAAAAAGTGCTAAGAACTGCAACTCCTTCAAGACATATTTCAATGAACTGGAAACCTTGTCCTGCAGGAAATAAAAGCCTTGAGCTGCATACCCCAAATCACTACTGACTTAAGAGCATCTTGCTCCTTGTGTCTGTTCAATTGTTAAGTCTCTGAGGTCTTAAAATTTAATCACAAATTATTATATCAGTGCAGGAAGGACATAATTTGACAGGTAGAGAGATGCCATGTTACAATTCTAAGCCAAATGACTTTATATGAAAGTCATGAGCAGGAATAAATATCGACTCTCTCAACTTTCACCTGATCTTGGTAGGAGTTACACATATAAAAGGATGGCAGGACTTGGCATAGCATTGCAGAACTGGACATAAAAGAAGAAAAAACCTATTGTCATGATAAGTAATTATCTGGCACAAAAAAGGGGCTGCCTGCTAAACAGGGTAGGAACAAGATAGGATCCCAACACTAGTTTCCAGAACTCTTTGCAGAACAGAAAGCTTATTTTTCTGTCTCATCTTGGGAGCTAAATTGCGTGGATATTATCAATTCTGTTGCAGGCAGGAGTGCACAGATATAGAAATGATTCACAAAGTCCAAGAAAAACAAGGAACTCTTTAGAAAGCAACAGCTCAATCTCCTTTCTCCTCAGTAGTAGTATTGGAGAGTATTTCTAGGGGGAGAAATCTGCTGTTCTTAGTGAACTAGTGTGTGGATGTAGGTTAATATACCAAGTGTGGATGTGTTCCTCTGACAAGCAACCTAACTGCTGACAAGTTAGGTATTTAACCTGTTCCCAAGTTCCAGACCACATGCAGTTTAGGTATCTTCTTCTGAAGTCTTAAGAGTGGACATTTTCTAGAAGTCTAAATATAATAAAATAAGAGGTTGTGTCTCTGAAAAGTTAAGGACTCACCTTACATGATTCTTCAGGATCACCATTTTGGTCGCAGTTTGAAAGTTCAAGAAGAGTTTTCAATATCAGAAAATAGAAATCATAAACTCTAGAAATTTATTCTATGTTTCTCTATTAGTTTGTTTAATTTTGTTTTGCTCTTTACAGACAATACAGTGAAGATTTGAGAAGTGCAGGTTAGATTCCAGATGTTTAACCTGATTCATAAAAAGGATCTAATTTAAAGAACATACTTTTGCCAGACTTTTCACTGGAAAACGTAAGTAATTTTTGACTTATTGACTGAGTGACTGGTAAATTCTCCTGTCACAGAATTTAAAGTGGAAACTACTAGAAAAAAGTAGTACTCTGCCTTTCCATATTTCAAACTCCAATACTTGTCTAACAGATCATTTTTTATTCAGACTTTTATAGAAGCATCTCTGTTTCAGCCATAATATTTTGCCTGATTGTTTGTGACATTTATTTCTAGAATTCAGAATAGCATGATACACCTAATATTCTGGGTTAGTACTCAACTCTATTACAAAATTCAGACTGTCTGCATATGACAGACACTCATTAAGGAGGGGTTTATGATTTAGCATTGCAATTATAGTCTCTGGGGGAGCTTGTTTGCCTCTTTGGAGGAAACACAGCCTGGTTAAAAAATTATGTTTAGGCAGGAATGAGAGCACAGTGTTGTCTGTAGCTGAAATACGCAAAACTGCCTGAGTGGCATTTGTCCTGGACCAGCAAAGCTAAACAGGAAGAGGATCAGTCTAATTGCAAAAGTACTTGTGGAAAAAGCAGTCAGCTTGGAAAAAATGTATTAAAAGTATAGCTTGTAGGGAGCAACATGAAGTAAGAGATAGACAGAAACAGAAAAATTGTCAAAATCTGTTTTGGTCCTGCCAGAAGTTGTTGCATGGTGTGCCCAGTCCAGGCAGATCATCCCCTCCCTGGAGTGTTATGAGGAGCCTGCACTTGGATAACACAGGGCAGCTGGGGATAGTGAGCACCCTTGGGTCTGTGCCTGGGACCTGGTGGGGATTTCTTCCCCACAGGTGCATTGGGGGTGCAGCAAGCAGCATGGACACACAGCTGGAGCACCCTCATCTCCCACAGAAGGGGAGCAAATCATGGGGAGGGTTTATGTGCCCAAAACCCACACAGTCTGTGAGGGATGTGAGTGTGTGCATGTAAATATTAGCCCGTGTATACTTGGGTATAATTTATGAAAAATGTTCTGAGCTTAGAAAAGTGTGCAGAGATTAGTAGATAGATATTTAGCAATTTTGAGTGTCTAGTATTGCAGTTTATCTGTTGTATTGTCGATACTGACCTTGAATATATAGTTCACTGAATGTTAGTTTTTTGCTATTCATAAATAAATACAGCAATTGCTTTGATCTCTGTTTGGTTCAAACCAATTGAACTGGAAAAGTTTTCCTTGTGGCACAAACCTGATTTACTTTTTAAGGAGCAACTTGAAAATATAAGATTATTATATAGCAATAGGAAAATATAGGAATTTCTTATTGCAACAATCCCTAGAACACATTAGACAGACATTGTTTAAATGCTAAAATAGTCACAAGTACATTTTGGAGTCGCTAGAATTATTAAAAAACAGAATACAAGTCAACAAGGTTGAAGATACCTCAATGACCTGAAGGCAAAAAACCACATCAGAGTTATTAAGCCAGAACTAACAATGTCATGGTGCTATTTGAACTGAAAAGTCATTCTAAGCTTTCTCCTCCTGGGAACTGATCCCTATCACTTTCCATCAGATTGCTGTTATGATAAGACTACGCAAGTAATAGTCCAGGAATAACAGGCTCTAAACATTTACATACTTTATCAAGAGTGCTGATCGCAGTGACACGCTCCTTAACCAAACAATAAAAGAGAGAAGGAAAAAGGGCTTCTGTTTTCTGATCTCTTTCGCATGTTGTCATTCTTGCTTTAACTCATTTGTCCATAAAAATTTCTCTGTGATAGAGAATGCCAGATGATGATAATGAATAAGCACAAACCACTGACTAAATGACAAATCATGTGCACTCAGCAGACCAGGCTGCTTTTAATTTTTTTTTTATTTTTTTTGCCAATTATTTCAATGTACTGAAAGAAAGGACATCAGATATGTGGCCATGCAGCCGTGATTGTTCCCATTAAAAATGTAAATGGATTATTATCATATGTCATAAACCCCACATCATCTTCAGTGCAAATATGAAGGTGGAACTGCAAGGGACCTCATAGATTAATGAGTTCGGTCTCTGCTTTTACAAGCAATTATGTTACACATCCCATTTCATAAACTAATCAAAGATTAAAATTAATTAAGCTTTTTGCATGTCTTGTATTGGACACTTTTCCATACTCCTGGTTCTCAGAAACCTTATTTTAATTTCCAATATAAATTTTATTCCATTCCAGTTTATTTCCATTTATTCTTGCGCCAAGTAGACTTTCCCTTCTTAGATATTTATCATCACTGATGTATTTACAGAAAGCAAATATAATCCTTACTTAACCTTCATTCTGCAAGGCTAACAAGCCAAGCTGTTTCAGTCCCCTTCCATAAGAGAAGTTTTTTCATTTCCCAATCATTCCTGTGTACCCTACTCTGCACCAAATTTAGTCTAAGTTTTACTTCTGTGGGATGCAGGAATTATCTCACTTTGGACATCCAAGTATGTTCAGTGTCATTTTTTGTTTGCTACATCGTATTGGTCTGTCATCAGTCAGTTCTACAAGGTCTGTCCCTCTATCATTACCACATCATGAAATCCCAGTTTAAAGGAAAATTGCTGTTACTATTTCAAAAGTGCATGTCTTTGTATTTTGTACTTCTGAATTTCATCTCATCCTTGTTATTCTAGTCCTCAGGGCCATCTCTCATCTCTTCCTTTCTGCACAATAGAAAAATATTCCTCTGTATTAATGATGACTCAAAAACTCACAGTAATTTTTATCAGTATCTGCTCCACTTCTTTACTGTGGGAAATAATTAAATCCTTAATTGCCACCAATAACTTTTTTCTACTCAATATTTTCCCTGTTCCCTATGATTTAAACATGTGCCCTCTATTCTGCTGTTCCTCACCTTCTAGTATAATTCTTTTTTTCTTTTTGGTGTCATATTAAATACTTTGTGGAAATTCATATGTATTGGAGTTACTGTCTTTTCATTTAACTATGAAATCTCTTTGAATAAACTGTCTGGCATGATCTATTTTTGCTAACCTGGCTTTATTCTTGATTTAATATTACACTTACCATACTTTTTATATTTTTTTTAGAGAGAAATCTAAATCCTTTTTATAAAATTAATATTAGACTAAACAAACTTGCAGTGGATTAAATCACTTTCCCCTAGTCCCTTCTTAAAAATTGGTGTTAATTTGTTATTCTCAGATAAGGTGTCAGATTTATCTTGCTGGATTTATTCTAAATGCTTGCTCCCAGGCCTGTAATTTCATGTCCTGGCTCTTTCAGAAATGGGTTAGAAATTTTCCAGTCCCCCCACAATTGAGTATATTCAACCCTCTTAATTTTGTTTCTCTCTTTGTTCTATTTCCTCATTTCCATACCTTTTTTTTTTTTTTTTTTTTTTTAATTAAGTAATGAAACTTTTGGTATTTATTTTAATAGAGTTTTTGAACTTGCCTTTGGGAAACCTCTTTTTCTACCTTCTGCATGCCATGTCTTCTTAAACACTACTTTTATCACGTCTTTTTTATCTCACGTTTTCTAATCTTGTGATAAGAGATATGATTTAGTGGTGAACATGGCTGTGCTGGGTTAATGATTGAACTTGATGATCTGAGAGGATTTTTTTTACCTCAAAAATTCTGCAATTATTTTACTTTCCAGATATATTTGGCATTTTTGCTTCAACCTCCTGGATGTGGTCACACGAGCACACATTGAGTTTTGGTCACCTATATAAGGCAGCTTAAAGGTGGTTGGTGTGACCATTCCACTTTAAAATACAAGGGAAATAGATTTGGGTCTAAATTCATGTCTCCAGCAGATAGACACGATCTACCATGCAAAAGTGGATCCTCAGGAGAAATTTAAACATAAAGAAGTGGGACTTGGCAAATTATAAGCATGGTGTGGCACAGTTCTGAGTTCCTTATTCAGGAGACTTGCAAATATGAGTTTATTATAATCATTGCCTTTGTTCACATTTGTGTATTTATTTTGCTGTGAAATTAATGAAAGATACACTATACCATCCAACAAGACAGCCCAAAATAGCAAGGGTCTCTCTGGCGAGAAAATAAATACAGGAACACTCCTATAAAAATGCAAAATAATTTAATTGATGAGAAGTAGCTTTATGTTTGCATTTCAGCATAATCAAGAAGCAATATAGTCCTGCCATCACTTCTACTGAATGCCTCAGCAAAACAGAAAAAAACTTACATCATTACTAGTTATCAACATTAAATCTCCTTGACTCCAAAAGAGGCAGATTAAACAATACTTTTGTTCAATTTATTCATGTATTTACCAATTTAGAACATACCAATAATGAAAAGGAACAATTGTGAAAAACATATGAGGACTCAGAGTCAGGAAACAGATACAACAATAACAGTAAGAAAACATTCATCAAAGATTTTACTCTAAATTATCCACAAAGAAATGTCTACATTTTGATGAAATGTGTGAGATTAGGAATTAGTGGGCAGTTTGTTTTTGTGGTTCAGTGTGGCAGATGCTGAGTTTCTATTTCTAGGTAAATGTAAGGTTAATGTTTATTAAATAAGCTAAGCAAAAGCATTTTTTTTTCTTTTGAATGGTTGTTCCAATTGAAAAATAAAAAACATTTCTTTTGCCATGTCCTTTCCTCTTTGCTTCATAAAATTATTCACTTGAACAAGTTTATTAAGTAGAAAATAAACTGAAAACAGTTAGATTTTTAAATAGTCATAGAAATCCTGAAGTGATAAGTGAAAGTATTCTCCCTAGAAATCAACTCAGAAAAGCTACAATGCTTCATTTCAAGCTACAGAAATAAAATCTATGACCTCTGTGTACAATCACAGTAACGAGGATTTTGCATGCCCACAATGAACCACTTAAAAATCATCAACCACACAAGAATCCTTTAGAGAAATTGTTACTGTGTGAAACTTTAAAACACACATTTTTCTTTTGCCTAAGCAAAAATGTGCATGCTGAGACTTAAGAGTCATTGATAAGGATTTAGATATACAAATTCATATAGTGCTTGCTCATAAAATGCCTGGCTCTCTTCTTTCTTTCACAAGTAATTTTTCTCTTCTTTATTTTTAGCAATGTTTTAACACATTTATCCAATCCATTTTGATCCATTCATATGAGAAAATTAGAATACTATTTTAACATCTGCACAATTAAATACTGAAATCCATAAAATAATAAAATCAGTGAGTGGTTGGAAGGGACATTAAAGACCATCTCGTTCCAACTCCTCTGCCATGGGCAGGGACACCTTCCACTAGACCAGGTTGCTCAAAATCCTGCCCAACCTGGTCTTGAACACTTCCAAAGATGGGGCATCCACAAACTCTCTGAGCAACCTGTGCCGGTGTCTCAGCATCCTCACATCCTCACATCTTCACAATATCTGGTCTAAACCTAGCCTCTTTCAGTTTAAAGCTATTCTTTCTTGTTCTGCCACTACAGGCCCTTGTAAAACATCCCTCTACAGCTCTTTTGTAGCTCCTGCAGGTGCCGGAAGGCATAATAAGGTCTCCCTGGAGCCTTCTCTTCTCCAGGCTCAGCAGCCCCACCTGTCTCATTCTGTCTGCATAGGAGCAGTGCTCCATCCCTCTGATCAACTCAGTGGACTCTTCTGGACTCATTCCAACAGGTCCACATCTTTCCCATGTTGGGGGTCCCAGAGCTGGATGCAGCATTGCAGGTGGGGTCTCATAAATGCAAAGCAGAGGGGCAGAATCATCAGCTTTGACCTGCTGCCCACGTTGCTGCTGATGCAGCCCAGGACACGGTTGGCTTTCTGGACTGTGAGTGCTCATTGCTGGGTAATGCTGGGCTTCTTATCCACCAGCACCCCAAAGAGCTTCTCCTCAGTCCTGCTCTCAATCCATTCTCTACCCAGCCTGTATTTGTGCTTGGCATTGCCTCAGTTCAGGCGCAGGGCCTTGCACTTGGCCTTGTTGAACTCAATGAATTTCACACCTCTCAAGCCTTTCAAGCTTCCTTTGGATGGCATCCCTTCCCTCCAGAGTGTCGACCACACCACACAGCTTGGTGCCATCAGTAGAGTTGCTGATAGTGCACTCAATTCCACAGTCCATGTTGCTGGCAAAGGTGTTAAATGATGCCATCCCCTGGAGTGACTCCTGGGGAATAACACTCGATTCATTCAAGTATAAATGTATAAATTTTATAAATGACAATAGTAAAAATCTCCAAAATTAGAGTGCAATGGATAATATATGTGTTAGATGAATTTAGAAAAAAACAGAATAAAATGTAGCTGAATCTTCTATTTGATAATGTCTGACCCACAATGAAGTCAGGAGATCTTTGTGAGCTCATTGGACCCTTGAACCAGGTCCTTGCTACAGTCTTGAAAGTTTTTTCCCCTGCAGATTTTCAAAACAGAATCACATGCAAGTCTGCTATCTCACCTAGTGGAAGTCAGTGGAGCTGAAACATAGCCTTCAGGTGAAGCATTTAGCCAAATATTCTTCCAAATAGTCTTTTCTTTAAGGATAAAATTAAGTGTATACCTCAGGGTTACATGCATGGTTAAGCACACCTTGGAATATTTGTGTAATTGCATTCCAGGAATTGGTCTTCATTGATTTAATCCTTAGATTTTTCCTCAAGATATATCCCTGGAAGAATCACATACATAGACTGTTCAGATTTCTTTTGAAGTAGGAGAGTCGTATAGTGTCACCTGGTGGAGAGCACCCCAGGGTGAGAAAGGACTGCTTGTCGACTGCTACTGCAGTCATGGAATTAGGTTGTTCATGAGGTTCCTAAAAGTCACAGAAAAATAAGGTGCAGAAACAAAATTGACCCTCCCTATGATATTTTCAATAATATTTTTCCTGATTCTCTGGTGCTTTACAGTGTATATATATATATGTGCATTACAGCATTTTAGGTGATGACATGCGAAGCAGAAATTGGGTATAATCCTGACAAATTTGAATACAAGTGTCACTGTGAAGGTGTTTTATGTAAACATAGCACTAATTGTTATTAATAATTAAAATCTAATTCTACCACATTGCATCTGACTGGATATCTTCAGGAGGTAAAATATTTGGAAGCCTGTCTCAAAGCACTTAAGCATAACTTTAAGAGCTAAGGTATGAGGTTGACACAAACACTGGAAAAGAAAAATTTCAAAATGAGAAGATGTCAAAAAATGTTAGAAGCCTTCAATTTTACAAAACAGGATACATATACCTATCTGTTAAAGGTATAAAAACAATGTAGTGATGCTTTAATACATAGTCCTTGCAATATCTTCTGATAACCATAGGAAGACAAATATCTGGTGAAGTCAAGCACATTTATGATTGATAAAGCAGATATTCTACAGAAGTAATACGCTGAGTTGGGGAACTCAAGAAAGGTTGTGGAGTCTCCTTCCCTGCAAATATTAAAAAAATTGTGTGGACATGTGGAGGTTTGGGTTGGCTCCCTGCCAAACCCTGTCATTGGCCACACAGATTCTGCACCCCCCCATCCTGAGGGGGAAAAAGTACCAAAAGAAAATTGCAGTAAATATATATATATATATATTCACAGATATTACAGTTATATACATATATATAAATATTCACATATGTTACAGGTATATACAATTAAACACTATGAGTATACAGAACAAGAATCCCAAACAACCCCAAAAGGGAGAAGGGGAAAAAGGGAAGAGGAAGATGGACACAAATCAGTTAAAACCAAAACAAAACAGATACACACACTCGAAAACCCAGGGAAGACCTCAATAAAGTAACTAACACAATAAATTCTCACCAAACTTCCCTCAAGGAAACAGCAGAAATCTCCACCTCTGCGCGGGTTCAGACAACAGCTCTCAGACTGGCCTCAGCTCATACAGATAAGAGCGATGCCAGCACACTGAGACCTGCTGTCTTCCTAAGCATCCGAAAGGAAGCGGGAGATAGCAACCTTCCTCCTCATCTTATTTACACCTGATTACATGAAGGAATGGCGTGGAATACTTGCTTAGTTATAACCCTGTTACCAGGGAAGGCCTAGACCAAAACCAAGAAAACTAAACCACCACAACACAATCCTGAAGAATGTGCTCTGGGGGACCGTCCTTGAGGAGGAACATTGGACTAGATGATCTCCAGTGGTCCCTTCCAACCTTACCCATTTCCTGATTCTGTTGTTCTGTAAACTCAGGCACCCATTTCAAACAAAATGATTCTATAGAATTGCAACAGGTTTAGACATTTATAAACCCAGGGAAATTGTTACTACACAAAAGGAAGCTTATATAAGGTAGCACATTAAAAATGGTAAGACAGAAGTCAATTACTTTATATCTGGATTTAAGACATAACATTTTCTGAGGACAAAATACTGCCAAAGTATTCTCTTGGGAGCTCCATATATTTTTTTTTCTGAAATATGTGATCCTGGTGACTGTGAGGTGGAATACTGAGATTGAAACAGTATTTTCCCATGTGGAGATGACTTTGTCAGGGCCACAGGAACTGAGAATTAAGTTCCTTAGCTCTGGTAGAATGTTTTACTTCTCTAATTGGTTCCAGCAGGAAGAGTTTAGGCATGTTTCTGAACTTATAGAGATGGTCCATTCTGTCAAAATTAGGTCCTGTATCAGTGTCTGAGACTGCCTAGGATCTCGCATCTCAATTTACTGCATTTTACTTATAGTTTCTCTTTTTACACATGCCTAGTGACAGGAGATTACCTACATAAAAATGTATTTTTACCAGAAAAGCAAATATTTTCCAGAAAGGCAGTTGAATGTTGAAAATACAGCAAAAACCACTGCATCTAGAGCTCATTTTGTGTGATCTGTTGTTCACAGAGAGCGGGCATACATCATTTGGCTTTATTTTCACTCTAGAATTTAATGTCCTTTGTGCAAAATGTAGAAGTTAATTGGTAGCTAACTCACTTTGATGGTGTGTTTGCTGTGCTTGGGGGACATATTTTCCCCAATTGCCACCTTTTAAATAGATTTTACTTTGCAGAGCTTACTTTTAGCTTATCATTACTACTTGGAAAAATTCAATACCTTTCCTCCATGCAGATAAGTGCTCCCAACACGCTTAATAATGAGATATCATGTATATATATGCAAAGAAAAAAAGAGTAAAGGGGAAAAAAAAGAAACCACCTCTACTGAGAAGGATGTAGCAATTAATTGTTCACAGGCTGGACACATGCATATAAATTTTCAAGATACATGAGGTGGTTCCATAAGAAAAGGTTGAAGGAGTAACTCTCTGTATATTCAAGGCATTTGTTTGTGTCAAAAATGTCAGGTTCCTGTATGACTCTTCCTGTTCACACATTTTGCTGGGCATTATTGTTAGGAATCTACTAAGTATTCAAAATTTAGAGTTGTATCAGGAAAGAAGATGACTGAACACTCTCATTTGATCCAGCAAAACCCTTTGATGCACACAAAACTGTGTTTGGGCTTTATTCACATACTTGCCTTGCTAGTATTCCAGAGCAGAGGTAACTGGTCAGTTAGTAGAGTTGGACTCAAAATATAGAATTCAGTGAGAACAGTAGAATATCCCTCCAGCACATGTTGGTATGCAGCCCCTGGTTTCAGATGACAGTATACTGCTAGTTAAGCATTTAGAGAAACTTCATAACTTCTAAATTATTGCAGTTGACAATTACATGTTTTTTTTGTGAGTTGGTTTTTGGTTTTTTTTTGTCAGGGGGTTTGGTGCATTGGTTGGTTGGTCTTTACACAGACTGGACAAATCCTGAGTTCTTTAGAAAAGTCACATCTTGGGGAGGTAATGGTCATGTTTTGGTTTGCTTAAAAATCTCAGTAGTAAATGAGAGGAGACATTGGAATAGAGGTTCTTATGAAATCCATACTCCTCCATGAGAATTTTGCCCCTGAAATAAAATAGACTTAGCTGAAATCATAGTTCTGTTTCTCAATTAGGATGAAGATCTCAGAAATGCTAACATAAAATCAACCTTTTGCAACACAATATTCTTCTTAATTTTTCTTTAAAATCAGGACCAGTCTTTTAAAAAATGTATAAACTCCACCTTGACATATGCAATGCATCAAGACATATTAGAAGTGTTGCCCTGGAGAGTTCTGCATGTGCAAGTGGAAAGTGGGAGTTTAACATGCCAGATATCTGAAACATAAAAATATGCAAGTAGTTAAGAGACAAGGCTATAATTCATTGCAGCTTCACACCATGTTCTTTCCCCAGTCTGTATAAAAAGGAAACCCTCTAGGGGTATTCAAACTCTGAAAATAAAAAATTTTAAGTCCAAAAAGAAGATAATAATGTGAAAGTTTTGGCTTGAGATGACAAAAGCCCTAAGCTTTTAAAACTTTACAATGTTTAAAGTTTAAAGAATTTGCATGAAACTGCCATTAGTTTACCATAACCATTATTACTGCTAACAGCAGTTCAATCATATGTCTTAAATCTGGGATTTTGACAGCTCAGGGAAATTACCATTCTAAATATGTAATGTGAGCAACTTGCGAAGTAATCCTGAAGAGCAGTAATCTCTCATCTTTCTGGATCAGAGTTCTCCACTGATCTCCATGTAGTTTCCCATCAGACAGCAAACATGCCTCCCATACAATTTTTCCCCACCCTCAATGATCCCTGAATGTGTTTCTGAGCCAGTGCATACCTTGATGTGAGAAATTACCTAAAAATGTTACATAAATATGACTTAGCAGGCTGGTGTGACTGCCTGGGTTTATATTCCCACAGGGCTCCTGCAGAAGTCCAGCAGATGTGTCTCCTGGCAGAAAATCAGCCAAGATAATGAGAAAAGACTTCAACTTCCATATGCTGATATCAGCCCAGATTTAATGTCCTTAACTGAGTGCTTCCCTTCATGAAAACTTCTGTAGCACTCTGGCAGGTTTTCTCAGTCTTCAAGACAAAATGTTTTCAGAAAGGCTGGTAATGTGTAGTTACTTTGCTCCTTCGGCTTTTCTGCTCCTATTCCACTGGCTCTGATGAGCTTAAAGAGAAAATATATTCTATATTTCCTCTCACCTCTCGTGTTTGTGTGACCAAAATAAGTGATTACAGTTGAATGTATGCCTATTGCAAAAAAAGTGCAACCTTGTCTGGCTTTAACAGAAGTTCTGAAATTGTCTTAAGGATGCATTAATTCTAAGTCTTTCTCCTAAATATCTCATTTGGTATTAGAATAATCAGCCTATATTATTGATCCAGCCCCAAAGGAGAGCTTGGGTTTTGTGAGAAATACCAGAAGAAGGAAATCTAAGTGTTCTTATTTTATACTCATATGGGAAGGGGCTAAGATCTTTAAAGGCAGGTGGGTGACAAGATGCAGGTGACATCAATAGTATGCTGAGATGACGGGAAGGCTTAGTCAAGCTTGAGTCTTTCTTTTTCCAACTTTGTCAATTTCTTCTAGTGTTCTAAAAGCCTCAAACAAAATTGCCTCAAAATAGAGCAGGAATCTGGAGGAAAAATTAATTTATTTGTGTTCTTTTTTAAAGTTTTTTTTTTTTTTTAATATTATGAATAATTTCAGAAATTGTGATGTTTCTCCCTTTACTTTTGATATTTTTTCCCCTGATATAATTTCTTACTGGAGTAAGAATGTAAGAACTCTGAGACTGTTTCAGACTAACAGTGTGGTGGAAGTCTTGATCCTTACTGTTTAAATGCAAAAAAAACCACATAAAAAGCATTCACAGAAAAATCTCCTGCTGAGACAGGTGCTAACTGTAGCAGAAATTGTTGCAACTCTACTGCAGAAGGTTTTATACTCCTACCTTCCTAATGTGACCAACTACTTTACTCTAACCCCACTACCTTTTTGGTTTCCAAGAGCCCTGGTACTTCTGCCTGGCATGGATTAGATACAGGTCTGTTATTGCTGAAGGAAAGAGATCTTACCTTAGCAAGGTTGGTATTTGCCACTTACTGCCTGGACATCAGCACAACTGACCCCAGGTCCTTGTGGCAGAACAGTTTTCCCCAGACAACTCATGGCGTCTCCAAGCATATTTTAGATTTGAGGAAACAGACCTAGCAAGGTAAGATGATATACCCAAAGTCACATAGTAAGCCAGAGACAGAGGAGGGACTGAATTTGTTTTCTAAGCCCAAACCAGAGGATATTGTCTGCAGTCAGGCTACGTCAGGAGAAGACGCTGCTTGAACACTAAGCTGTTACTACTTTCACAAGATAGTGTGCAAATGCACGCTGTGCCATTTCAACGTGAACTAAATTCAAGGGAAATTGTGCTCTGTGGAGTTGTTCCTTCCTGATGACAATCTACTACAACTAAGCAAGTGTCTATAGGATGAGGGGGTGGCTTAAAAGCCATCTCAGCTCAAATATCTTGAATGTCTCTGTTAGCTCCCCGTCCTTACTTTCTAACTCACACTTTTCCAGTGATTCTCCCTTTCTACTCTGCTCTCACACAGTGGAGTGCCTCATTCAGTTTTGGGGCCCCTAACCTAAGAAGGAAGTGGAGTTGGTGGATCAAGTCCAGAAAAGGTTGAGAAGATGGTAAGAGGACTGGACAGTCTCCCTTATGAAGGTAAGGCTGAGAGAAATGGGGATGTTCAGCCTGGAGAAGAGATGGTTGCATCAAGACCTCATAGCAACCTTCCAGTATCTGAAGGGGCCTACAGGGAAGCTGGAGAGGGACTCTTCCTCAGGAGCTGCAGTGACAGTAAAAGGATAATGGATTCAGACTGAAAGAAGGGAAATTTAGGTTGAATATATGGAAGTAATTCTTTACTGTGAGGGTGGTGAGGTACTGGAACAGGCTGTGCAGACAACGTATGGATGTCCCATCCCTGGAAGTGTTCAGATCCAAGATGGCTGGGATATTGAGCAATCTGATATAGTGGAAGGTGTATGTGGCAGGTGAGTTGGAACCGAATGACCCTTCCAATTCAAAACATTCTACAATTCTGTGATTCCACGTGGTGAATTTTGGATAAATTGTTTAAAGAGTCTTTCATGAAAGAGAATATTTTTAAAATAGTATTGGTGACATACTCAGACAATAGTTTTCTGGTGAGTGTTTCTTTTTGATGGAGTCAAGATTTTTCTATCACTCATTGAGGTGGACTTTAAGAAAATATCTTCCCCTAACCCTGTCACAAATTTCAGATAAACTTTTACAGTGGGACGGATATTGAACTCCAAGATATGCAGTGTCTAATGGAGACCTATTGAAAAAAAAAAGAATGAAACCCACATTTTTTAGATACAGTAATTTGATGGCTCTATTTTGGATTCTTTAAAATTTATTGTATATATATTAACACCTTGAAGCATCTGAGGCTGTTTTTTCCCCAGCAATGACTAAGGGTTCCAGAGATGCCTAGATGTTTTGTCTACATTAAGACTATACATGTGAGTTGCCAGACATAGATTTTATAGACACTGGACTAAACTCTAGTGTAGTCCACTATCTTGGACCCTCTCTCTAAAAAGGCAGTTTCATAGATCTCTTTTATTTCTTCCTTTTCTCCTTTTCCCATGTCAACTTTCCTAATAAATCCTAGATGTTACAAGTGGGCAGTGCACTTGCATTTAACTACTTTCTATAAAAGCCAAGAGAGAAATAAATTTATATTCTCTCTCCCCAATTCACTTACACAGTCATTTTTTCTCTCATTCTCTCTGAGAAAGAGCTCAACTGTTTTAAATTTAAATGTACACAGTAATTTTTAATATAATGTTCTTTCTCTACAAATGAGATTATACTATTCACGTGTTCTAGGAGTCTTTAGACAATTAACTTTTTTCTAATGTGCTTTCTTTGTCATCCTTCATTCTGACAGTGCCAAAGCCCCATGAACAACCAGTCTTTTTTTTAATAGCAATCATAATCACAATACCATATTACTTGAGGGACTTGAAACATACCTCTGTTTTTCTTATGCCTCTTCCAAACTTCTCTCAGCTATCAGAAGATGAATAGTCACAGATATTAGACTGAAGTGTATTTAAGTTCTGAATCTTTTTGTATAAAACATGAATAATCAAAGAGATTGACTGACAAAAATACTAACCTCCACAACCTTATCAAGCATTATGATAAAGGTGCAAAAATAGCACAAAACCCAAATTATTCTTTGTTCACAGATCTTTAGGATTTTTGTTTTGAAACAGAAATTGTTGGAACTGGAAAACAGAGCAGATGTTGTATATGCAAAGTCCTAAGAGGTGACTGAAGTGATGTATTCCAGTATCTATTACTGAAACAGCTAAATACACTAATGATTTAACCAAGTGATTTTATGGTTTTATAAATGCACAGCTCTTTGTCATGAAAGCAGCCTCAGCCCTTTTATCTTAAGGGTTGAACTAATCTTACTATGTGATTTAATTACTTTCAAAGGTTTTGTACCATTACATTTACATCTGCTGAATTTAACTCAGAAGTAAATACCAAGAACCAGACACTAACAGCTTCAGTTTATAAAGGCAAGGTTCACAAATTTCTGTTTCAAGGTTTTGTCTTATTTGAAAGAAAAATAAGTGTTCCAAATAATTAAAGAAAAAAACTCCATCACAAGCCATTGAAAAACAGAACAAAGAATCCATTGAAGAACAAGTTTTGCTTTCCTTTAAGTCCTGATGATTGTAAGCTCTCTATACCTTCCCCTTAAAAAATTCTACTGTACTTCAGCAGACACCTTACAATTTCTGAGATTTTTAAACTCCCTGTGCTGAATTTTGTAGCCTTTGCATTGCTAATTCTATAACATTCTGGTTTTTTTTTTTTATTTTCTCCAACTCTCCAGTTGGGTTATTGCATTCATGTATCATTTTGAAATTTACAACTTACTTAATAACATTTTTATTTTTTATGATTTTGTTACTCCTACCTTTTAAAAGGATCATAGGGAATATGTTTAGGTTTCATCTTAAATAAAAGCAAACTAAAAAGCTACCTAGCTAAATTATTGCTTTCATTTTGACCATAGAGAGTGATGAAACAGCAATTATTTTAGATGAATGCAAATTGCAACATCAGAAAAATAACAATGTAAAGCCAGCTTTACAATCTGCCTGTTTCACATACTTCTGATTACAAATGTAACTACCTGTGATCTTTTCTACATATCAGAATCAACTATCTGTGATCTCTTCGACATATCAGAAGAGCAGACTCATATTAAGGAGTGTGGATGTAATAGCTTATGTTAAAGAAGAAAAAGAGAGGGTAGGAGGAGAAAGAAAGGAAGAGATGTTGCTGTATGTTAGGAATAGGCTTTAAAAATTATGATTGAGACTTTGGGGATGTAGTAGAATTCAATGCCACTATGATATTTTATACTAAACATGGATTTGGGTCTTCCTAATGGTGGATGGGAAATTCCCTATTTATAGCAACTTTCAAGATTTCAGACCATTTCAGACTGAACTTTGTCAATTAGCTAGAGGCTTTTTGGATAGTTGCTTATCCTAAACTGTAAGACATTTAATGCAAGGCTATGCTTATATGAATTAAGAGCATCACCATAGTGGTTTAGTTGTAGCACAGACTTCAAAATGAATCTCTAAACATTCTGAAAGAGACCCAGGTCTGAGGTCACCAGGCAGTTTAACAAATTTTCCTCTCTCTTCTCGATGAAGCTGTTGACTGATGAGGTACATCAGAAATGTTCAACTTCAGACAAATCTCTTATAATCTAAAAATTTTTGATCTCTTCAGCACTGAGCTTTTCACCCATACGTCTTTCTTTCACATCAGGGATGGCTGTATACTGGCCAAATAGTGACATTCTCAGCCCATTTTATCCTGAGGCAAAGTATTTCAGACCATTGAAAATTCATCAAATCCTGCTTCTCCTAGGCTGCACTTGCTGAAGGTCAGTCTCAAGGCACAAGAGTAGGACAAATTAAATAAGCATGGGCTGACTAATTCCTCTAACAGCTGGTCTGAGGATAAGGACAGCCTGCTGATTTACAACTTTTTCAGCCTAGTGTTTCACAGTAGTAGTAAGTGCACTCTGAAAAGATGGTTTTCGAGGGGGATTTTCTTGTTATAGAGGCAAATGCTTATTAGGAGCATGAAGTTTAACGTTGGCTCAAAAATTCAATATTGTCTCAATGTCAATAATGTTTGGCAGAATTTGGGGAGAGGTCATTTGCCAGTATCTTAAGTGCTCTTGTTGTCATGTTACTACACAAGTATAAACCAGATATACAGATACATGCACTGTCATATAATCACTCTGAAATACAATTATTTCTATAGGAGGTGAAACCTTTGTGAAACAAAGCAATCAAAAATCTGCTCTAATGGGAGAGATGGGAAAAGTTGTGAAGTCAGATGGTCCTGAACGTGGTGCAGTAGACTCAACACATCTATTCACCATGCACTTCACACACAGGTTTGAAGATGGTGGAAGTGGTCTTAAAGGTAGCAACAATTCCTAGGGTATTTGTGTGGCAACAAAGAACAACACTATTGCTGTCCACATGCCCAAGAGGTTATATAGATATGGCAGAAAATTACCTCTGACTTCACTTATTGGAGGACAAATAGTACCTTTACAACTGTTTCCTGGCTCCACAAGCTGTAATTTTTTCCAGATGGAGTCTATTCAGTTGGGGAAAAGCCATGTGATGAGTGAGAGGGTTACTTTGCAGTATTGCCTGACAATGTAAATTTATTGTTTTTTTCTTCTGAACTCATAAAACAACTCATCTGTAAAATTTCAGTCCATTTCCCTAAATGTAAGTGATTCAGTACTTTACAGTAAGAAATAATGACCATTTTCATTTATAAAGCGCCCCCTGCCAGCACACTGTAGGTGCCACATGGATTAACTCTAATCAGAACAACCAACAACAATTAAAACATCATTAAATATTCAATACACGAGGCCCCCAAACCAAACAGAGAAGCATTATCATAAAAGTCATCTAAGTCTACAAACATTAAAAGTTAGTGTAAATCTGCTGTCTATGTACATCTTTCCATTGCTTGCATTTCACAGTAAGCTGCTAATAGAGCAAACATAAAACCCTGAAACTGCTGTGTCTTGGTCTGACCACAGTGTGTTCCAGAGGCAGTGAGCAAATTCAATGAATTTGGATGGGATTAGTCTGTTCATTCATAAAATCATTAAGGTTGGAAAAGATTTCCAAGATCCTTAAGTCCAACCATCACTCCTTTATCTCCTGTACTGGATATCATGGGAAAATTTTGCTATTATAAATCACAGTGAAATTAAGGAACTGGACTTCATAAGGGTCAAAGAGTCTTTTCCAGCACAAATGATAAAATAGGCCCTTGAATTCAATACCTTGCTACACCCTATTTTTCATCTTTATGAGCTGGTCCAGTGCATAACAGATTGTCATAAATCATGTTGGATAATTGCCAATCATTGCCAATAAAACTGAAACCTAAAGAAAATAACACACAAATATTCATCCATTTTGTTTCTCTTTAGAGTGTTAGAAATTGCTGCAGGACTTAGTATGGATTACATAAGAAGGGCATCAAAGTTATGACAGGTAGAGGGAGTGTAGGAAGAAAACCCAACAAAATCCTCTTGAATGTGATATTCATCTTGAAAACCAGGAACACTTCAATATTATTTTAGTACACAATTATTTTCTGTGACTGCTTGCATACAGAACACTCCATGGTCTTCCATGTACCTGGAATATGCCACCCAAAGAGGCATTAGGTTAACAGGTAGAATAAGGCTTATTACACTATAAAATAGTTGATTTATCACTTGTTTGTTCCATGTCAATATAATTAAAGCTGAAAGGTGATGATAGCTTTTGAACATCTGTCTTTAGCTTTCATATTCTTCACAGTCTGTTGATTGGGTTATGTTTTGTATTATTTCAATGTCCACAACTGTCAAGTGAAATGGGAGAGTGCTCGTATGAAGTGGTGAGCTGAAGTCAGAAGCAGCACTTCATTTGTTTTTTACGTTAATAGACTATGACAGCTCCAGCTCTGAACAAATTGTTTTCAGTTGTTTGATGAGTCTCAGCTGCTCCAAACTGGAAGGTGACCAGATTTTCTTTTAGTTGAAAAGTAAGAATTGTTAGAATAAAGTTGTAGGCCTTTCACTTTTTCCTAACATATCACTGAAGTCCTTTAATTCTTTTAAGATTTTAAAGCACCTAATCTCGTGAGAAATTAGAGTTTATGCTGAAATATGATCCACACACAGGAAGGCCAATGATCTATAAACATAAACATCACAACAACATTTTGTCTTTAAAAATTCCAATAGCTTTGTTCTTATAGGATTTCTGCCTTTCAGCAGGCTGACACTGAGATATTCACTAATAGCTAAAGAAGAATTTTTAATTGGAATAATCTTCTCTGGGAAAGTATCATGTCATCTTTTAATGTGTTTTCAGGAAAGTACCATGTCACCTTTTAATGTTCTACACATACCATTTTATACAAATTTTTAGCACCAAAAATACTTTTATCAATATTTTGAGAGTTCGAAATAAGGAATATTTCTCACATTCTGCAGCAGAAATGTAGGAATTCCCGGAAAGCAGTATTCAAAATAAAGAGCTAAGGTTTAAAGATGAGAATAGGCTTCTTCCAACACAACAGCATCCTGTCTAATCTTGGAGAACCATGTTTAGCAAACATTGATCTAGACTGCCCATGGGAGGTGAGCCATTATGTGACATTGTTATTAGGGGACCATTCTATAAAAGTTAGAAATAATAGAAAAGTTAAAAATCAGTGAAAGCTTGAAAAGACTCTGAAATAGAGCATAAAACTAAGTGATACATTTGATTTTAATCATGTTAGACAAACCCCAGACTATTCTCTTAGACTTTTGCACAGAAGTCAACTCTTCAGTAAGTTCTCTCTGTATGGCTCTTTATTGTGTGGGACCAAAAACATTACCTGGCATATGAACAAAAAACCCCCAAAAAACCTCAAAAAAAGTCTCTGTTACCTTATGAAGGGCTTTATCTATCACACGCACTGTATTATTAGTTTCCCCCACAAGGTGTTTGCATCAGCGCCTCTTAATAAGTAATAGGAAACTCATTGAGCTTAGAAACAATAATGTTTACTGATAGCCCAAATAACCTCATTTCTATGGCTGCCAGCAAAATTTATTTATTGAAAGTTGTATTGTTCTAGCAGCTTAAAAACTCACCTCAAGGTAAAGTTATGTTAAAATATAATTAACCATTTTATTGCAGCTCATGATTATTTTTCCTTGAAGGGGAAAAATGTTTTGGTTTCTGCAATAATTATAGAGGAAAAACCTACTGTGCCTGGTTCTGAAGTACATGGGTTTTCAATCAAATTGGAAGCACTTGCAGGTCCTGCAATAATCTAATTTTTACCTCCTTACAATTTGAAACATTCAGCAACAACAGGAAATATTCCAGGAAAACAAGGAAAAAATCAAATATTCAGCCATACCCACGAGTATATTTGTAATCCTTGCCATATTTTTCTTTCATTTAGGCAAGGATTTTAAATTGATATTTTGGGAGGAGAAAAGGACAGAAGCTCATCATCTACTGCAAATTACTGTTTTATTTGGTTTTCTTAATTTTCTGCATAGTTCTGCTTCATGGAACATGTAATACAAAAACACTAGAGATGGAAAAGATATTTTGTTGGTCTATTTTCCCGCCGTTTTATTGTTTGATACAGATACGTGAATTTAGGTTGCCCTCTTTGGCCATTGAGAGCATAATTCACTTCAACTTAGTTAGAGTTTATCAACGTCGCTGTATTGGCTTCGGCAACTGCAATATTTATCTTATTATCTCTAAAGAGAAGCCAAAACTACAGAAAGAATCCAAGTTAGTTTTATCCTATTTCCTTTTCAGCCTGAAGCTACTCATATCACAGGAATGTCCCTAGGCATATAAAAAAAGCAGAATTTGGAAAGAAAGTAAAAAAAAAACCACAAAACAACAAAGAGATCCATGCTGCAAAGAAACAAGAAGAAGTAGAAATTTAAAAGAAAATGTTACTTATTTTGAGGCAGAAATGAGGACAGATATATTTTACAGTTACAAAAGCCGCATTTAACAACAATATTTTGATATCATTAAAAATGTGTGCAATTGCATAGAAAATCAAAAATATAAATGTAACAGTTATTGACTATTTTCATTAGAAATGTATAATCTAAGCTAATTTTTCTTTTAGGACAGAGTATAAAGAATAAAAAGCTTAAGCTGAGAGTGCTACATCAAGATAACTCCCAGTTTGTGCCAGATGACCCATTGGAAACAAGGCTAATGTTTGGGATGGTGAATGATCTGAGCTCTGACCAGGACTGTTTATGTTCCTCATCTGGAAAATGAAAGTATTTCACTGTCCTGCTGGACATCCGAGAAAAAGCAGCAGACCATTTAAGAGTACAAACCTCTGCATCACAGTCCTTATGGGACTATGGTAAGCCTGTGCATCTCAGAGAGGAAGCTGTGTGTTAGTCTCATGCTTACAGATATGCCAAGCTATCTTAGTGGCTGCATTATTTCTAATTTAAGACAATATCCAGACCATCCAGAGAACAAAGGTAAGGTGGTAAGTCCTCTCTATGCTCCTCTGAATTTTTTAATATTCATAGGATCCCAAAAAAAGAGTTAATTGCAGCAGCATACAGTCTCCAATCTTTCCATTTGTTTCCAGAGCTGAGAAAACAAAAGCAGGAAAAAACCAAACCAAAATGAAACAAAAAACCTCTACAACAAAACTTCAGTCATTCTGGGTATTGGTCTGCAAATGAACATCAAAGTGTCCCACTTTGCTTCTAAGAGTCTCTAAAAAAAAAAAAAAGGCCACATGCCTTTAAAAAATGTAGCAAAGCATCTATGAAAAATGCAATTATATATTTGGAAAGGGAGGAAAGGGACTGATGTGTAGAATGGTAAACAGCACACACTTACAGCCAACTCTATAGATTTCAAATAACCGATCTTGTAGGAAATAATGAGCTATCTGCTAAGAAAGGGAAAAACAGAGGAACTGGTAATAAACAAACTCCAGCTCCCATGTGTGACCTAGTACAGTACAATACAGTTTAATTTTATTACTTGTCATTCATACTGAAAACAAATTTGCAATTTTCTGCAAATATAATGGGAATGTTCCCAGAATGCGTAAGTGCAGAGAAGAATGGAATATTTCTGTCAAATGAAACACTGCAGTATTTGTCTCCCAAAAGAAAGCAGAATGACTTGATATTTTTGCTCAGGAGACATATATGATTCACATATTTGTAAGTTATAAATCCAGAAGGGACTGTTGTGGTTACCTGGTCTGTTTTCTATTCAAACCAGGCAGAGACTTCTCTCAATTAAGTTTTGCTCAGGTTATCCTATATGTAAGAGACCAAAGTAAAACAGGAGAGTGGTTGATTGCTGTCAGTATCAATGGAGTACTCAGCTTAATTTGTAACTAAGATACAGATCAAATACTACGAAAATCCTTTTTACTGTAAAGACAGTTAAATACTGGAACTGGTAAGCCAGTGATCCTTTTTGAATCTGCAACTGGAGGTTTTTAAGTACAGATAAACATGGTGTATATATAAAGGACATTGTCTCATGGCCAGAGCTGGAAGAAGAGGATGAAAGGCTTAAATGTCTGACTCTTTCCAGCTCTGCATTTTGATGGAAAAGAAACCTCTGTTCATCAGTAGATGTAGAACATCACATAGACTGAATTCACCCGAGGAGGATTTGGAAAGAAGGCCCTAGGGTTTTTGAGAAGACCGTCCTCCCTCCCTGATTTTACAAGCTGAACTGACATGGTGGTCCCATATTGCAGCACCTTGATCCATATATATCCACAATTACAGGGAATTATAGCAATATAGCAGGAAATCCGATGCAGCATAATTTTACACATCCTGTGCTTCCTATTTCTTGCCCAAGCAGGTACGAGTTATAAGCTCAGTGAGGTACTTTATGTTGACATAGCTGAATTTGTAAGGTAGACTGCCACAGCCAAACAATCCTTGTAAAAGCACAGAAATTTTCAAGCTGTGGTTAGAAATTACTAATATGCTGGAGAGATCAGTTATGAATGGGGTCTGTGTGTAATTAGTGTTCTTCATTCCTTTTAGTCACCATTAGATTTAAATAAAAGACCAGCAATGTTCATTGACTTTACATTTTTGCCTATTATTTGTCATAACTTTGATGTACTACCCACATATTTTAATCCTTTATTGATTGTCTGTTTTGCTTTTAGCCCTTCTGGTATCATGTAGCTATGGGTTGCCCCACATTTTTTTGCAATCAGGGTTGTCCTTTAAATTTTTTTTATCATTCAGTCTCCTTATATATCACTGTGGTCTTGGAAAACAAGGTCAGAGTAAACATGTGTACTGAATTCAACCTTTCTGTGTCTGTTATGGCACTGTAAAGCCAAAATGTATCCCCTATTCAACCCTTACTCAAATGAAAACAACACCACTAATTACTTTTTCTTTTTTTTTTAGTGTAAAGACCCCATCCAAATCCAACTATTTTTGTTAATTACCATGTCTAAATCTTTTCCAGTTGAAGCACACAATCTTGAGGTAATGTTTCCAGAACTAGTATAATATGTGATGACAAACCTTTATTTATAGAATGATCTTAACATTGTCATTACTATATTTTCTTTATATATAATAAGTTTATTAAGAAAAATATTTTAAATTCTTTTATATTTAAAAGAAAATGCAAATTTTACAATTGATCAGCTTAATCAATACAGTCTTATCCAAAGGTTGAATTACCTGTATTTGGAGTCTGTGAGAGGTTTTATTCTGTCTTGCAGAGTACGAGAGAGTCAGTCCAAAAGACGTCCTCTCTTGACCATACAAATAAGAGTTGCACTAAATTAGTCTCAGCAGGAGCTCTTAGGGCTTGATGAACAACAGAATCCAGGATCAGAATTGTAATGAGTTGTATTTAAACACTCTGCCATTTCCAGAATACATAGTCCCAAATTAAGTGTCTAAAGTCTCTCCAAGTGACAGGAGAGCTTCAGGAACCTATCTGCACTTGCATTTACAGCCATTAGACTTCTCCTGGCACCTAGACTAATCACCCTGTCTCTGAGAAGTAGCAGAGATGAAGGACATGCAAGGCTTAGACCTTATAGACCACTTACGCTGGTCTGTGCAAGCTGAGTTCAGACTCCTGTTCATCCTCAGCTCAGAGGTTTTAACTCCAACTTTAACAATTTCTCATAAATTACCCATGGGCTGCTCTATACATGAATTCACTACTTGTCTTAATGAACCTATCCCACTCTGTACTGAGTAATTAGACACTCACTGAATGGGGAGAAATAAACTGCACAAATTCAACAGATCAGTATTTAAGACATTAATGAACAATATGGGAAAGGCAAGTTCCCAAACTCTGTTTGGTGTATACCTCATTACTTGCATAATATAAAACAGCCTGAGCAGGGGAGATTAAAGAGATGCAGCCTGCCACAGTGAACAGTTCACTAATGTTCATGGGAGAGGGAGTAGCTGAATCAAAATCCAGTCCAGCTGAGAAGAAATTTGAAGGCATGTTCCCCACAGATTAGATGAATGACATAACACCTGGACAAACACTATTGCCACTTTTTATATTGTAATGGAAATTGAATATATATTCCTACATGGAGCTCCATAAACAAAACCAACGGAGGAATTCTATGGTTATGGCACTGGTTTGACTTTAAGCACAAATAGGTACAAGCAGCTGAATACAGGCAATGCCTAGAAGTGGAGAGCAATTTTTCTGACTCTGACAAGCACTGAAGGATAAGAAACACCCCAATATGTACCTCAATAACTAGGTGTATTTATACTGCGGATTCACATTACAAATTAAGAACATCTAACTGAATTACTCTATTAGAATATATGCCACCCAGGCCTGGAAATTCTATTAAATGATGGGGTATGACTTGACCTTGGTCCTGCATTTTTCTATTCCTCTCTGCTCTCAGCAGTGTTTATCCATCTGCAGCCTGTGAACATCAACAAAATTCCCCAGATTCTCTACTTCTAGCTCTCTGCTGCAGCCTTTTCTTCTTTATAAAACCCATAAATAGAGACAAATTCAGAAAGGGAGACAATTAATTGCCGACAGCTTTCTGAAAGGATTGCACTTAGCTTCTGATGGAGAACAGCTGTGGTGCACACTCTAATACATGCCATGGATGGGAAAGCATGGTTCCAGCTGGCTGAGGACAGCCACAAGGTCATTCATCAGTGAATACACTTTCTCTCAAGTGTCATGTGACAGATCCAAAATTGTCAACAGCTTTGTATGGATCTGCCTGTACCTTTTCCTTAAATAAACACTCCAAAACCCTGAGGTTTTAAATTTTCCAGAGCTGCAATGCAATAATTTTTGAAACAGTGAAATCTCAGATCTGTTTGGAAAAAAAAGAAACATAAAAAAAACCTAAAACAAACAAAAAATACAAACAAGGAAAAAAAAAACAAACAAAAAGCCCCCAAGAAACCCTGTGTACTCGATACTGCTATACTGATTGAGGGTGGGTCTTTCCAATAAAAAAATATTTGCTGCATCTGTGGTTTGCAATAAATTTTGCAAAACATCTAGTACACAAAGAAAGTGTCTACCTTAGCTATATGTTTGCATGGATGCAAACATAAATAGAGGGTATTTTCCTGCTCTACTCTGCTCTTGTAAGACTCCACCTGGAGTGCTGCATCCAACTCTGGGGTCCCCAGCACAAAAATTACATGGATCCGTTAGAATGAGTCCAGAAGGAGGGCCACAAAAATTATCAGAGGGCTGGTACACCTCTCCTGTGGAGAAAAGCTGAGAGAGTTGGGGTTGTTCAGACTGCAGAAGAGAAGCTCTGGGGAGACCTTATTGCAGCCTTTCAGAATTTAAAGGGGATTTATAAGAAAGGCAAAGACTTTTTGCCGAGGTCTTTTTGCAAGTAGTGACAAGGCAAGTGACAACAGTCTAAAACTTCAAAAGGGTAGATTTAGATTGGACAAGATGAAGAAATTCTTCTCAGTAAGGATTGTGAGACACTTGCACTGGTTGCTCAGAAAAGTTGATGCCAAAGCCAGGTAGAATGGGCTTTGAGTAACCTGGTCTAGTGGAAGGTGTCCCTGCCCATAGCAGGGGAGTTGTAACTAGGTAAGTTTAAAGGTCCCTTTAGTCTGTTCCCAGAAAATGGAAATCTCTGCTTTTGATTGTGTAGTCCTGTGATAAGGACACAGGGATATGGACAACCATGCTTCTTGGGTACAAATTTTAAGCATTCTAGTACATGAGAAGTATATATTTTTTCCATATGAAATGAGACAGAGTTATAGAATAAAATCATAGAATATCTTGAGCTGGAAGGGATCCACAAGGATCATCAAGTCCAACTCCTGGCCCTGCTCAGTACACTGCAAGAGTCACACCATATGCCTGAGAGTGTTACTCAAACACTTGAAGTCTGTCAGGCTTGGTGCTGTGACCACTTCCCTGGGGAGCCTGTTTCAGTGCCCAAACACCCTCTGGGTGAAAAACCTTTTTCTGATATCCAACCTAAATCTCCCCTGACTTAGCTTTGTGCCATTTCCTCGAGTCTTGTCCCTGGTCACAGGAGTGAAGAGACCATTGCTTCTCTTCTCCTCACGAGGAAGTTATAATTGCAACAAAGTCTCCCTTCAGTCTCCTCTTCTCCAGCTGAACAGACCAAGTGACCTCAGCCATTCCTCACACAGCTTCCCCTCCAGACCCTTCACCATCCTTGTTGCCCTCCTTTGGACACTCTCTAATAGCTTTTTATACTGTGGTGCCCACTTGGCCTTGCTCTATGACTCCCTCCTTTCCATAGCATGAGAGTACAACTGATGCATCAGACACTAAATATTAACTTAGTGAGTTAATTTTATAAAGACAAAAAATTATTGCACTCTGCTGGATCTGTCTTTGCAGCTTTCAGACACAGTTCCTCTTCTCTCTGCAGCTCAGCCAAAACTGATGAAGCCAAAAGGTATCCCTCCTTTATTTTGTTAATCTCATCCCTGTAACAAAATATTGCATGTACTGAGCTTTGAACGAGGCAATAATAGGGTAGCTTGCAATTTATGCCACTGTGATGACTCCTGCCCTTGAGATATATGATGCAATATTGTTTACTGAAGGCAATGGGAATCCAGGCTAGAGAGAGGTTTCTAGAACTGGTTACATCTTTTAACCTGTCAGATCTTCAGTTTATTCACTTAGGAAAGAAATAAAATATTAAATGTTTGACCAGGTTTATTTTTTTACCATTATTTATTATATTTTGAATATTTTTTGTATATATAAATACCATATATGAAAGAAATCTAACCTTTTCTACTGTTTTTTATCATGTCAAATGGTGACCCTCAGCCATAGAATGAGGTTCAAGATTAATCTAAGATTAATAAATTGCATCACTATCATACTGTCTTAATGTTATTAAGGCAAATATCAGCAAGGTTTCTTATACTTAGAAATGAGGAGAAGGGAAAAGTCTAATCTCACCACCAGTGGGAACAAATTGCAATACATTAAGAAGGGTTGTTTTAAAATGCTATCATTGCAGTTTACATTGATTAATTCACAAAATGTAATTTATTTATTTATTTTTAATTATAGTACATTTCTATTGTGATGACCAATCATGCATATCATTAGTAAGTATGGCAAGGCTCTCAAATGAAGATGAGATTGATGACTTTTCACTTATTGATGTAAATAAATCACCAAGTAAAGCAACTTGAAGGAATGTATTAGAGTAAAAGTCAAATCACTGGCTCTGTACACACACTGTCGCATTAAATAAACTCATACTTCATTTGTGCAGCGGGTGAAGAAAGCTAATTAAAATGACTAAAATTTCAACTGCAGCTTCTGGCATTGTTAATCAGTAAACAAAGTCGAAAACTTCAAATAGGCGGGCTGGCTTCAGAGTCCAGTACACTTGTAAAAACATATCTGAAACCAAAGTTGAAGGAAATCACAGCATTGAAAATAACATTGAAAGTGAACTTGAAAAATTATTAAACCATCCCATAAATTAGCATGCATTTCTTCCTCAAGAAATGGATCTTCTGTTGCTTCTTATTAAACTCCTTTACTAAACAACCATTTAGTCATGGAGTTACACTTCCTTGAACATTCTGGGGGCAATGAGCTCTGCAGATAAGCACACGGAACCAGGAACTAAATTTTAGCAATTTCAATTCACATAAGCTTCATAAAATCTGTGAAACAATTTCATTTGGGGTGAATTAACTCTTCAGTCTCTCTTCTACTTTTAGTTTCATCTTTGTTCCTCAGTTCAAAAGTTGCAGATAAATTTTTGAAAGTCCAGGAGCATTGTGTCATTTGGAAACAAACGTGACTTTTCTATGATTTATGCATGTAAATCTTGCTTCACAAAATACATTTAATGCAAATTGAGTAGAAGCCTGTTCCATGCACTGGAAGGTACTTCTAGCCTAACATTCTGAAAGGCTAATAAAAATATGAGAGATTTAAATTGTGTATTATCACAGCCTCTACTTGACCCCCTAAAGAACTAGCTTATGTTAAAAAAGTCAAGAACCATATTGCTTGATTCTGGCCAATTCTAAAAGATTTGTTTGTTGAGCGACAAAAATACACCAAAACAAAACCAGATATTTTAAAATTTTCTGTCAAATGCAAAAAAGAAATTATGCAAAAGATTCAAACAATGTAAATTTTGTTATTCCTTTTCTTTCTGCTAAAATAGTAATTTTACTGTTGAAATACATTAAAATACTGCCATACAAATCAATTTTTCATAGCTCTAAACAAGAAAACCCCTACTTTTTATATTGTAAAAATTAAACGTTTGTGTGTATTCCATGTAATTTTTACTGTAATTTTCAGGTTCTTTTGAAATATGTTTTTAATTATCATTATTTAATTAAAATTTTGGGTGGATTAAAACAGCTATTCTTTTTTTTTTTTTTTTTTTTTTCCCAGAAATTCTTTGGGAATAATTTTTCTCATAAGTTTAAAATAAATGCTAAGATATTTCTGCACCATTTTATGGGAAAAAAATATTTCCATACCGGCCTGTTTGAACCTGAAGGACCCTTTCTCCTTCCTTTCTTTCTTTCTCTTTCTTTCTTTCTTTCTTTCTTTCTTTCTTTCTTTCTTTCTTTCTTTCTTTCTTTCTT
>JAWWTY010000106.1:107602496-107620220 GCA_035222235.1 Margarornis squamiger
CGGGACACTGGGTTATACTGCTGGGTTTTGGTGAGTTGAAAGCAGTTTCTTTTTGTGTCAGTGTACTTATTGTAATATCATTCATTAAATTGTAAATCTGACTTATAACCTCTCTTGTGGTGGATCCATTTCCCCTGCCGGTTTACCTTTAAACCAGCACAAGAAGTTTAACTACATAGAAAGAAAAAAAAAAGGAAGGAAGGATGGAGAAAGATAGCTATTGGATAACAACTACAGGATATTCATATATGAGAAAATTAAAAATGAGAGACTTCAAGTACAGATGGGAAAATATTCTGACTGTGGTACATTTTTTTTTTTATTTTATTTTTTTAAGATCGATTTTCTGACGTGTCATAGCTCAATTTATTTTTAAGTTAGAAAAGGCCACCTAAACATAAAGCCTTCTGGTTTGTATCCTATTGCACAGAAAACAAATAGACACCTTAAAATTTCCTTGTGACTACCTTTTTTCAGTCACTTCAGTAACAGAACAGTTGAAGACTGTACTCAGTAAGCCTGACAGTAGAACATTTCTAAGGGGAAAAAAATCCCTTAATCATTTATCTTAGATGCACAAGTAAAAAAGTATGCACCTCTCTTTGTCCTTTACATTACATTTACACTGAGATTATATTTTCTAGATGAAAATTTCTCCAAATACATTGATTCTGTGACTGATGTTTGGGCAAGCAATATCTGTCAGATAAGATGGGAAATTACTGCTTAGTATATTCACACTTGCTTTGACTAGTCCTTATGAGCAATAGTGAAATCTAACATTCCAGTTATTCAGGTATGTGCCAAACTGTCTCAAAAGAATCAAAAATCTAAACCAAATGAAGGCAGTTTGAAATACTTATAAGCTTAAAATGCTTATTTTAAATATTTAAACAGTAGGAAGAAAAAGAGAAAGAAGACGATTCATAGAGCCCCATAATGATGAGTAATTTAATTTCTAATCTTCAGAAATTAACTTATGGCCCAGTACTTGTCTTCATTTATTAAGTTGTATAAATTTGACTCTGTGAGTCTAGTGAAGTTGAAGCTGTAGCTCAGGAAATTTTTCCTTTCTCCATCATGTTATGTAGACATCTGTAAAAAAAATCTGAGATTGCTAGGACTTTTAGATATCAGTTTACCTGCATTCTGCATAAGTTCAGGGTTGGAAACCTAAGAAAAAGATCACCTTTGTTTCCTGAGAAAATGGTTTCTGAGAGATGGACTTTTAGGTGTGTCTGCTAGAGAGACAGGGGTATTCCACAGAGCAGTTCGAGTTGCATCAAGGCAGGAGCCTCCATTGCAAAAGCAAGTGAGCTGCCCAGATGAAAAAATCTCCATGGGAATGCGATGTTATTGTATTATGTCTCATGAAAGCGGTTTTCATGTATTGCTTGGTATGCTGCTCTGTAATGGCTCTGAGCATCTGTTCTGCAGATCAAGCCTGTTAATCATTTTTGTTCTGAAACCTGTCAGAAATTAAGGTGAAAACCCTTTTAGCTGGCCCTTTTAGCTGTCTGTCTACAAGACAATCTGAAAATGAAGGAAGGATGGTAGAAGGCAGAATTTTTAAGAAGTGATGTGCTTTATTCAGGCCAAGTGATGCTTGTGCTTTTTTTCAGGACATGCCAGGGATTCAGAGTGTTATGTGTTGGTGATGGGGGTGTTGGGAGACTGGATCTCCAGTCACATAGTTGCTTTTATCTCCTGCTTTGATGAATAAATAAAGCAACACATTTAGAAATTATATTGCCAACCAATGAAATTTCATTATCACCATGAGTATGAAAGGGCTGAGGATTTAAAACATGGAAATTATTATTTCTGTTACAACTACTTAGCACTAAGAAAAACAAACAAACAAACAAAACAACAAACCACCACAGAAATAGCCACTTAAATCACAGGATAGTACCTATTTCCCTCATATATAATCTTTTAATCAATAAATCCTACTCTCTTTCAATCAGTTGTCTATGCTACCTTTCTTTATTTTTAAAATTCTGGGGAAATCAAGAATTTCTTAACCTCCAGTGCTTGAGATACACTTCTTGGTAGTGATTAATGATAAATTTCACATCATTTTATTGCTCTTTGTTTTTTCAGTGACAGCAAAGGTCATATATATTCACAACTGTGACTTTGGAATCCTTTCCCATTACACACTTAAGGTTAACAAAATAAGATCACTTAAAAATTTGTGAAGAATAAATGGAGAAAAAGAGGATCAAAAGATAAAAGTGAGTCTAATAAAAACACTTAAATTAGTATTGGGAAATACATTTTCAATCACTCTTATCTTTAATCAAAAAATATTAGATTACTTTGGTTAATAAGTAATATAACATTTTCCTGAAATGGATCTGTAATACTGAAAAACTCCAAAATTTGAAGTAGACTACCATCTGCAAGTATAGAAAATTTATTTTCCTAAGTACGGAAAATGTCTTTCAATATACATTTTTTTGCAGTCAGGTTTCTGTTGTCAGTGTATGAAAGGTGATGCTTTTTCAGTTAATTTATATTCATTTTCTGTTTGTTAAATGAAATAACTGGCTTTACCACCTGAAATGTTCTTGGAGGCAGGCAGCAACTCAATTAGTAAGAATAATAGAGTTTGCTGGTCATTTTTCAGTGAGCACAGCCCATTCAAAAGACCCACAGCCATGCACCTGCCAATTAAAGAGTCATTTTAGCAGTCTTCTGAACATTGATCACTTCAAGGCAAACAGAAACTTATTTGTTAATTGCTTACCAGAGGAAAAAAAAGTAGCAAGGGAAACCACTTTCTTTTTAATACCTGATTTTTTTTAATATAAACGAACCTGGATTGCTTGGCAAATCTAATCTCTAGGAAATATGTAGATAGAAGAATGCACATTGTTTACCTCTACCTACAAGTACTAGCAAAATGCAAGACTTCTCATGTGCATGAATTAACATATATTTCTTCTCTGAAAAGGAAAATGGTTTGCCTTAATTGTATTGTCTAATAAATAATGCAGATTGCCTCTAGTCATCCTCTTGCTTGTTGACAGTTGCACAGATAATAGGCAACCATGTCGGCTTTGGCTTTTTCAGGAGTTGCATTTCAGGAGGTTTGTTTCATCTTGGAGCAAAAATTTCATCAGGAAACAAATGGGTGGCTGTTATACACCAAATGGCCAGTGTAGGACTAGCTGGGTTTCACCCTTTGCATGATGAATATGGAATTTACTATGTTGCACTGAGCAACACGTGGTACCTCAGATGACACTTTCGTGAGTGGCAGGGAGTGTATAGAGGAGTAGTCAGAAATACATTTCTAATGTAAACTCTCAGTTTTTATATGCCTCTGAAATACTTCGAACAGTTCTCCCTGGAAGCTCACTGGGCTGCTCTACCTGCGTCCCAATGAGAAGAGCAGTGTTCAGCTCAACTTCTTTTGGCTTTATGTGCTGCAGCACAGACTTTCACTCGAAGCACCTTGTCCATTTCACAGACAATTTCTCTGTTTTCCTGTCACAACCTGTACCAACTACTCAGATCCCAGTTCCTTTTGCAGAGTTTTACCCGTGCAGTGCTTTGCACTGACAGCTTTCTTCAAGGACGTAAGATATATTCATACTACAGGTGTTTTAAGCATTGCTGAAAACCTTTACTGGCTTCTTCAGCAATCCCCAAGCTATGCAGCTTTAACAAACTATGAACCATAACGGCAAACACTGATTTTTCAGCCTCCTAAGCACAGTAAACCTGTCTTTGGTTAGAATTCTCTAAGGCATCCAGAATATTTCTTCAGATGATCTTTCTTTCTCTGTAAAGTTAAAATAGAATTCATTCAATTACCTATAGTTTCTGACAAAGTAGAAAGGTAGGCTAGCTATCTGGGATTCCCTTTGTATTTAGCATATCTCTAGGCAATATAATCAGTGGGGGAATTAATTTAATCCTAAACCAAGTGCCTACATGTGGACCTTTGCTAAGCCTCCATCGACTTTAAAGTAAACCTGTGGAGACCAGCTAAGATATACATGTTTCCTTTGTAGATAGCTGAAGTCAGGTCAGGTGGATATCAGTCCTACTTTTTTTCTTCACTTGTTTCTGCAGTTTGACACTTCACTTTATAGTATTTTCTTTCAAATAATTTTCTTTTTCTTTCTCTTAGCCCTGGATATCTGCAGAATATTTGGAGACAGCTGATCTTCCTCAGGCTTTGATGTACTCTGTCCCCCAAGATGTTTTATTTTGTTCCCCACTGAATACCTTTCCATTAAAATCCCCAGAGTAAAGAAAAAGAAGTGTTTGGCCCATGTTAACAGGACAGTCAACAGTTGCAATACAGAATAAAAAAGTTGGTAGTGTCTAGCAAATTTCATATACAGTCCATAAGAGAGATTTCCAACACAAACAAAACATACTTCTGCAAAGGAGCTAAAATAAATTTGTATCAATCCCCAAATGGCACACTATGATTCTGTAAGCCACTGTACCAGTGTCCAGTATTGAAAAGAGGGACATGGCATTTTGCATCAATAAAATCAAAGTACAGTGCTAAGAATGATCCTTCTAGTCACATTTTCTGGAAAAGAGATATACAATCAAATTGAAGAAATAATTCAATGATAATCATGATTAAATATCAACCATAAAAAATGTGTGCCTAAATAGCAAGCATTTCTTGTTTCTCACAAAAAAAAATAAAAAAAAATCATAGAATCAGAGAATATACTGAGTTGAAGGGGACCCATCAGGATCATTGAGTCTGACTCCTGGCCCTGTGCTACAAAGGATTTGGAAAAAAAAAGATACAATATTGCTGGTAGCCTTGTACAATTCTTCAGCTCTTGAAAAGAAAAAAACATTCTCCTCACCTCTGAGAAGAGCTTCTTCTCTGTTCCTGCTTGGAAAACTAGATAGGTGATACCAGATATAGACATTGAAGAGAATCAAGCACAAAACAACCCCTTTCCATCATAAGATGTTAGTTGGCAAGAATAATTTGTGTTTTAGGTGTATGTGTATCATTACAATGGCATATCAAAACCCCTTTCTGTATGTGTCCTGCTGACTTCTCACACAGCTTTTACTCCTCTGAGCATTCTGTTCATCTTTTTCAACATTGTCATGACAAATTTTCTACCGACCTATAGAATATGGGAGCTATACTGACGTTTGTCAGAGATCAGCATTAGCAACCCAGCAAGTTTCATGGTTAATTCTTTGAATATAGGGAAAAAATTCTCTATGTTTGGTAACCAAGGCTTTTAAACTTAGTAATTGCTGTGTAAGAATCTTCTCTATTTACCAATACTTACTAAACATTTGATTAGTGCTATGAAATATGATTTTTTTTTTTTTTTTTTAAATATAGAAACATTTGTTGCACAACTCTGGTTTTTATACCTCAGCTGATAAACATATGCCATCAGCAGGTATCATACATATTTAATCAATTTTTAGAATATGAATGTAATTCCTTACCCTCAATGATCAGAGGTGTTTCATACACTGTTATATTCCTTTAGTACTTATCTACTGGTCCCAGCTTCTCATTTGTGAACAGTGATTCACATTGTACACTTGAAGTGTACTGATGGGACGAGGAAAAGGCTGGGTTTTGGGTTCATGCTCTTATTTGGGCCGGAACAGGATGATGATTTAAAGCTTCTTTTATGCCATGGCAGAATTTTTTTTAAGAACACCCTACATCTTTCCCATTTATAATTCTGTTCTGTAGGGGGGATTTTTTGGTCTGCCTGTTTTGAAGCAAACCTTCTGTATTCTGTAATAGAGCTTTATATCTCAGCCAAAGCAGTCCAAGAAAGGATGCACAACTTGAAAAGTCTCTTCTGTAAAGTGTATAGATACTCATAATATTTTCCAAAGAACACGCATTAAGTTTGTGCATCCTGTTAGGTTGAAAAAGCTCTGCTACTGAATTCATGTTTCTCTCTTATTTTAAATCTTTTCCTGATCATCTGTAGTTATGTTGGATGTAAAATCACTGTGAAGATTTTTCTAGTGCTCTTCCAATAACTTGAGGAAATTGCTTTAGTGACTGGAAGACACAATGTTGCTGAGACAACATGGGAACAATTCTGACACTTGCTAGAGAAAGAAGAATTGTGCTTTAGGAGATACAACAGCTTGCCTATAGACCAGTGGAGTAGCTCATCTGAAGAGACTTTTAGGGCTTTGAATACGCCAGTAGTACAACCTTGAAGTCCTGAAAGTTTCCATCACATAGGAATGTATTCATTGCTGTACTTTTGCATTTGGAGCGAGGCACAGAATATTGTCAACAAATCAGCTTTCCATCTGGTGCCAGTGGGTAGAAACACTACCATACACCCCCCCATCAGACTGCACGGGGACAGCCTGCCTTCACCATGCTCTGCACCACAGGCTGCAGGGCAGTCTCTGCTCCAGCTCCAGAAGCACCTCCTACCCCTTCTTCTGCACTGACTTGGGTGTCTCTAGAGTTGTTCTCTCACCTATTATCAATCCTCTCAGCTGGTTTTGTGCAGCATTTTTACCCCTTCCTAAATATGCTATCAAGGAGGTGTTACCATCACGGGTGATGGGATCAGCTTTGGCCAGCTGGCACTGGCTCTAGAGGACATGGGGGGTATCTGCTCATGTCTTCTTACAGAAGCCATTCTTGAAGCCCCTTCCCCTCCCCCTCTTCCCTTTTTCTCACCAGAATAATATTTTGGGGGTTTAAAATCTTACTTTAGAACACAAGAAAACTTATTTCTTACTTCTAATTCAAAAACTCAACCACACATTTTTCACTTCTTCTACAAGAACAACATAAAGCAGCATCTATTTTACATTTTACACTAAAGTTTTAAACATCTAATATGGAAAACTACTGGTTTGGTTTTTTTTAATAAATCAAATATTTCTCAGGTTTTGTGAGTATTGTTCGCATCTGATGCTGGCCAAACACAAGAAGTTTCTTCAGTGATTCGTTACTTGCATCAAGCATCCAGATAATATATGTTTTATTGCCTTCATGGCTTGGTTTAAGAAGAAAGAGCTGAAGCTTCCAAATCTTGTATGGGATGTTTTTCTCTTAAGTACTATCAATTCTTGGCTGAGTTACAAAAGTCAGACACAACTTTCTCTTTTTGACAGATCTCTCACTCCTTATCTCCAAATGTGTGGGACAAGTTCAATGTAATGTGGAAGAAAAACAAGTTGTAATTCAGAAAGTGAATGTCAGTAATACAAGAAGTTTCCATAACCTAATTATTTCTTTCATATGTTGTTATTATATTACATATTTTACTTGATACATAATTATAAACACAATTCTGTGCTCTATTCCATTATTTTGTATAATGGAAAAGACAATATTGGACCTTGCTATCTACAATCCAGTATTAACTAGATCATCCACCAAAAAAAAAATAAAAATATTATTTTTGACTTTGTATTGTGGTAGAAATTTCGCTAAAGAAAAGTTCTAGGAACTATTGGATGTATCAGTTTTGCTGGTTGCTGGTTGTGCCCTCTTTAGTTACACTGATTCTTCCCTCCAACACAAATTTTCAGAAACTTTGATTTTACAATTTACTGTCATGACATTGCATTGAAACTTTTCTTTTTCTTTCCTGTCAGCCTGCATCTTCAGCTTCCTTATCTGAAGACATATAAGGCAAACCAAAAGTGCTCATACTTTCCCAAGTTCTTTTTCTCAGAACCGCTGCCACCTGGGATAGCTCTCAGATCAACCACACACCAGGTGCTCATCTTAAACTCCAGCTTTTTTTCTCACGTCCTCAGATGCCTTTTTATATATTTCTATATATTTATAGATTTTATTATAGCTGTATAATTTCTCACACTTAAGGCAGCAGCTGACTGTCAGGGAATGGAGAAGACATAAAAAGGAGCAGAGTTGGAACAAAAATAAGATCCATTGAGAAGGAATATATCACCAGCCCCAAGGAGTTCCCACATGATTTGACGAGTTCTCCCCAGTTATACAGTTCTGTTAGAATAGATAACATTTTTATGTATTAGAATAGGAGTTATTACATTTTAAATGTTCAATTGTTCCTATTGGTCCATGTTTTCCTGCTCCTGAGTTTTCTATTGGATGTTGTTACTCCAGTTACTGTCTCCTCATTGGCCGTGGTCCCTCCTAATTCCCATTGGCTAGCTTGTGGTACTATCAGTACCATATAAGGTTAGCCACCCCTATCCTCTTCCCTACATGGTGTAGCCCTACCCCTATTCTCCTAATTTGTCCCAGTTCCTCTCCTTTGCAGCGCCCCCTCCTTATCCAGCCCCTTTCCACGCCCTGTTTCAGAACTTTCCCTAGCTAGCTCTATTAATACCCTAACCTCATTTGAATAAATGGCTATTTCACTATCATCCCTGCATGTGTGGAGTGGTCCTTCCAGGTGTACTGAGCAGGTCTGTGGCAGCTGACAGTTACTAAAACCTCTTTCTCATGGTTTGTGCCACATTCTTGAAATTCTGTTTAACGTTCTCTTCAAGGACAAAGATTTTAGCAAGGACATTTTGTTTGAGTCACATGCCCCTGGAAGATATATTGTACTCAAAGCAAGATAGAAGGCTCAAAACCCTTGGAAAAGCTCCAAAGGGGCAGATGATTTTCAGATTGGATGTATCCATTAGATACAATAATAAGTAGTGTTTTAAATTTGCAAAAACCTCATACTGTATCCTGCACCTATGTATTTGGCTGCACCTGAAAGCACTTCCATGAAAGGACCTGATCTCTATTTTATCTATACTAATATTGCCTGGAAAATTCTTTCTTCTGTTTTAGGCAACACCTCCACACTTGCTAGAAAAGAAATCTGCTTGTTTTTTTATTCACCAACATCCTTATTGCTGCTATTCCTCTTGAGTTTCTAAACCGATACCAATATCCAGGAAGCAGGATTAATCAGATTCTAAGATTTCAAATCATCACCAAAACATGAAAATTATCTTCAAAGTAGCAATAAAGAGTTTGACTTCTTCAGTGGAAATCTCCAGTTGTTCTGATATGCCTGCAAAGTCTTGAACAGAATGCGAAAGGTTTTTATGTTATTGCAATATATTGCGTATGATATCAATAATAGGAATATTTTTGCGTCCTCTGCTGCTGCCAGATGTTCTGTGAACAGTCAGTGCCTGGTATACTTGGCTCCTGCAGTTTGTGGAATCAACAGAAGTTCTAGTTTTCTGGCTTGCTTTGATGTTTGAGAGCAAAAGTATATTCCCAAAGAATCTTCATTTTACCATTTTCAAATACTGTGTCTTGGCTTTATCTGTTCTTTAAGCCCTAGCACCTAGCACATTAGATATTTTGTGAAGCCTATTCGGTGCATAGTATAAGCCAGTTGTAAGCAGTTTCTGACAAAGTGCAGTGTCAGGACACACGATGCATTTTTGTTTTTGTCTTTTGTGCTACCAGTTCATAGCGGTGGTCTGATTTCGTAGAGCTGTACTGAGACTTTTGGCTGACTGCTTAAATGAGCCACTCAGCTTTTTAAATGAATCTTCGTGAGCTCTTTTAAGGATTTTCAGACATTTTCCAGGAGGAAAATGCCTCCTAGCCATTCAAATGGTCTTGATGTTCTATTGCTTTTCTTTCGTGTCTCTCAAAAATTTTGCTTTATCCACTAACTTACTCTTGGTGTAATTCTTCTTTAGGACATTCAGAAGTGCCAGAATGCCACATAAACATAATATCTTCAATATCCTTCAATCCTTTTCCTCTTTTTCAAATATTTCTCCTCCTTGTTTTTGATGTTATTCCCTTCAGAAATTGCTTTCAATTGACTTAGCTTTTCTCTTTTCTCTAAAAATCTTGCCTCGAGCCTTCTACTCCTATCATTCAGTGCAGACATATAAATAGAAAGAGACGGGCAATGGCGTGATACAGACTTCAATCACTTATAAATAAAGGAGGAAATATTAACAGCTATAACTCCATGATTTCATGAGTTTGTGTATGTACTACAGCTTAATTAACTTCTTCTACCACTCCTTCCAGTTTAACAAAATGCAACATATATCACAGAGTTGCACAGAATCAGAGAGGGTTGAGGCTGGAAGATGCCTCTGGAGATCATGCAGTCCAAACTTCCTGTTCAAAGCAGGGTCAGCCACAGCTCAGGGCATTATGCAGACTGATTTTTAAAATCTCTGAGGATGGACACTCCACAATGTCTCTGGGCACGTTCTTCCAGTGTCTGACCCTTCTTACAATAGAAATGTTTTTACTCATTTTAAATAGAATTTCCTTTATTTTGATTTATGCCCACTGTATCCTATCCTGTTCACTAGAAATCACTGAAATGAGTCATCTCCTTTACCTCCTGCTATCAGGTATTTATACACATTGATTGCCCTGAGTCTACTTTTCTCCTGCTTTCTCAACCTCTCCTTATATCAAAGATGCTCCAATGTTTTAATTGTTTTCAGGCTATTCAGGAGCCTCAGAAAAATCCTGGCTCATGTGTGCCTGATCATGTGATCCTGGATCCTAATATGCTGTCCCTCCAGTAGCTATAGAAGAGGATAAAATCTGGAGAAAAAGGTTCTGTTAATGTGAGGCTTCTTCCCATGTCTGAAGAAGGTCTCTTTACCTTTTCTTCTCGATTGTGTGATCTGGAACAGAATTCCGCCACGATATTGCCGATATTGCCAATGTGGGTTTGCTGTCTAATCCTAGTGCATAAAGTTTCAGCTCCCTTATCATTCATCCCAAGGCACAGCTCCATGCATTCCCACTGATCTCTCACATAAGGGGCAGTTACATCTCTTCACCTTCCTGGATGGTATATATCCACAGCAGTGCTATTCCACTATATCTCTGTGGTCCCAATGAGACTGTATTCCAACAACAGCACACACACTTCTCCATGTATAATCTGTTTTGTGATTAATATGCAGTATTCTTTTTCAATACTGTTATAATTCAATGTAGATTCAAATTGGTAAGGATTTTCTCTTTTTTCCTATAAACACCAAGATTTCCTTGATGTTTATCTCTCTTTGGAATAGATACAGGCTCTCCCATCTTCCAGCTGCCAACTCATATATAACATCTGTGCTTACTCACTCAATTTATCAGGATCCTATAGACTATTCATTAGAGTCTGTCCAGAAAAACCAACACAATAACAAAGCAGATTGATTCTGTATGGGATTATTTTGTCTTCCATCGCTTCACTAAGTTTCTTAGTGACTTGATAGAAAATGACCCATATTTTACAATACCAATGATAAAATATGCCAGTTTTCCAAAATATGCAATAATACTGCTTCATTGTTATGACTGTTTTTCATGTTATTATGACCATTTTTGCAATGCCATCAGCCTGGATTGCTTCATCTGATCTTAGGTAGCTAAACAAAATGTCTAAATTACTATCTTAGCTGTCTGAACTAGTTTATCTGATATTACTGCTTTATTGTAGCATACTGCAATATTCAAACCTAGTAACAGGGCAATGCTGTTCTTAGGTGCTCTGAATTGTTCTCTAGGGAAACCTATATATCTCTCTAGTAAACAAATATATGTAGATAGACTAGAAGTCTCTACAAAAGCAGAGAGAATTATACAAATCTGGGACATGGTGTTTGGGAGGCCTTGTTAGTCTGACAAAGACAAACAGTGCAATAAACTCACTGCTTTGTACATACACTGCACTAGTCAGGTGTGAAACTCCTCAAAATTCAAAATTAAAATTTCTTTGCACTCCATAGGTGTATTTTCCTGCAATTTCATCACAAAAAGATTGGTGTGGTTTTCCTTTGCTGGAATCTCATCCTTTAGCTTATCACTGGAGAAAGCCACATGAAGATTTTAAAAGCTTCTTCTCCAAATTATTTTCTGAGTGCCTCCTTTAAAGAGCCATAGCTCTGATACTTGCAATACTGATTCTATTTCAGATATTTCAGTTGGAAGCTTATTGTTGCAACTTTTATTCCCTGAGAAGACATAGCCATGTATTAATCCTGAAGTTTCTTCTTTCAGGATTCAAAGAAGGTAAATATCCAACATCACAGAAGCATCTGAAAATGTAACCCAAATTCTTCTGGGTGTCAGAATCACATATTAGAATCATGGAGTTATAAAGTGTGTGAGAATTAAGGCATATATCTCTTTGACTGAAGTGCATTTGACTTTAAGTGAACTAGAAAAGAAATGTTGATTCTAACTGAAACAGACATGATAATCTACTGACATGCATTCTTTTGAAAATAGTAGCTCTTGGCAGGTATAGAGGTTGACTGCCTATTGAATTTGGCCTTAGGATATCCATCTTAGGCAGGGAGTTTGCAACTAAACCAGACATCAGGTTTGCATTCAATAAACAGGACAGGCGAGACAGGTCACTCTTTGGTTCTGGACAACATAATTGCATCCCACAGGACAGCAACGATTCTGGCTATTTCCCTCTCCCCGTGAGGAATCTAGAGGCTATGCTCCTCTTATTAGCTGTTTTCAGACTTTGTCCCGTACTTTACCAGGATCCTCTATTGTCTCATCGTGTACATTCATGATAATAGAAAGAGACGGGTAATGATAGAACACAGACGCTGGTTATCTGCAAAGGGGGAAAATATACTCCATCAGAAGCGTTGTAGTCTTCTCAATACCTAGGACAATGATGCAGCTTGCCCTTCTTTCTCTTTTCTCGCTTCACTCTTCTTTTTTTTTTTTAGTAGAGTGTGTCACTGCTTCACTCTCCTTTTCATCTGGGAAGGAGAACATAGAAAAGCCACACCTGATTCTTCAACAAGCACATGGATCCTCTCCATCTTCTCATCTACCAGCCAAATCCAATAATTGTAAGGCATCTTGCCACATAAACTACTTCTCCTGTATCAAGTCTCAGGCTGAGACCTGAGCTGCATTGAAGACAACCTTGCTAGTTCCTTCTGCATGGTGCCATGGCTTTCAATAAACTGGCAACCAATCTATTTCTAAGTCATGAACTAGAACTGATCAAATCAAAAAGAATCCTGATCTTCATTTCGTCCTTTAGTAGCTATTTTTCAGCTAGATCACTTCCCCAAACTAGATTACACTACAAGCTACTCTACCAGCAGAGAAAAATATGACACAGAGAAAAGTGTAAACTGTTCTACTTTTTCTCTCAATAATTTTTGACCCATGTAACCATCAAATTATAGTTTCATGTTTCTGCAAGTTTTTTTGCTTGCCCCGGTCTCTTCTGCAGCAAGATTACTTCATAGGTGTGGTATATGCTCTCTGTGTGGTATCTGGTTCTTTATTCTATGATTTTGTGTTTAATTCTTCTTCTTCTTAAGTAAAGTTGGAGTATAACTTACATATGTAGGTGCACATGCAAAAGAAACAGAATTGTAGAATAGTAGAATCATTGAATCATGAAGGGTGGAAAAAATCTCCAAGATTGTCGAGACCAATCTTTGACCAAATACCACCTTGTGAACTAAACTATAGTGCTAAGGGCCATGTCCAGTTGTTTCTTGAACACTTCCAGGGATGGTGACTCCACAACCTCCCTGGGCAGCCCTTTTCAATGCCTGACCACTCTTTTAGTGAAGAAATTCTTCCTGATGCCCAAGCAGAACCTCCCCTGGTTAAACTCGAGGCCATTTCCTCTTGCCCTTTTGGATGATTTTGTTTGCAAGGGACCTTAAAGATCATGCAGTTTCAATCCCCTGTCAAGCATGAGCACACCTTCCACTAGACCAAGTTGTTCAAAGCCCTATAAAACCTGGCCTTGAACGCTTCCAGGGCTGGGGCATACCCTAAATACATGTGTTTGCATTTGTATGACAGAAGAAACAACATTACTTTCAAATTTGGTTTTATTCTTTGCCATTATCTTTAAAGTACAGATTTTTTGATTGGCCGTCACAGAGATCAGTGATAAGCCTACAACTCAGGTGAATAAAGATTTGTTATTAAACTCATTAAAGTTAGGCACCTTTTTGGCTGGGTGAATGAGTGGGTGCCGAAACAAGTGAGACAGCAGGTAAGGAGCAGCTGGAGGAGAATGAAGTAGGAGCAGCCATTCACAGGGAGTACTGTGGGTAACCTTTCATAGCTCATTTTCTTAGCTAGGATTGCTTCAGCTCAGTAAAGTTCATATCAGCACAATCTTTCTAAAAAAAGAAAATACAAATGCTGTTAACACACAAAGCTACTACATCTGTGTTAACTGCTGGGATAAACACAGGTGTAAATTCTAAATATGGGCATTATATCCCAGTGCTTTTAATTTAATTAGCTCTGAAAGAAAATATTGTAAGCTTTTGTTTTGCTGAGTTTTGTTAACTTTTGCATGCCACAAAAATCAGTCTTTGAGTTCTCAGTAGATAAAAAGGTTAATTTCATCTCCTATGGCTAACACATACTAATTAACGTTCTAAAGTCCTTCTGTACTTTTACCACAAACTATCTGGTCGATGCTAGTTGCAGTACATCCTCTCAGCTGACATGTTAAAATTCACATAGTCCTCCCAAGAATTGTAATGTGCATTAGCTATCAAATTCTAGATAGTATCATGTATCACAAACCAGACATTTTAATGGAACTATGACTTATGAGTATTTATAGACGGGTCATTTAATAGATATTTAATAGATATTAGAAAAAAATTTTGCTACAAATCTAACAGTGAGAAAAGTAATTGACGTAATGTGTGTTTCAAGTAATTTAAAAAAGTTGCTGAGCCTTAAAAGATAAGGATTTGTGAAGGGAACAGTAGACTGAGATATCCTTTGCTTTAACTTGTCAAAATTTTTTCACTCTCTTTTAGTCCTTTGGTGACATTTTTGATGCTTTTGGATTGTAACCCATTGCATGAGAAACAGTGACACAGAGCCTAGGCTGTGTAAATGCAGTCAGAAGTTTTCAAGACCTCCAACACTTATTTTACTGAGAAGAATGTTTACATTGATTTCTGCTCCTAATTGATTTGTCTTCTGTGCTAGGGTAACAGTGAAGAGTGTTATTAAAAATCTTAAGATGTAGACAAAAGAAAGCCAGAAAGAGCTGCCATGTAATTCACAACAGTTTATGAGCTACATGTACTGTACTCTGCATTTTTCCCAGCCACTGCTGTGATAGCTAATGTCTCCCAATAGTGCAAGTGACACTTACTGATGGCATAGTTTTATGTTAACTGTATTCCATTAGCAGATTTCTGTGTAAATCCCTAGGATGCATTGATTGATAACATAACCCCACATGGAATTTCTGTACAAAGCCCTCGTATTGCTGCACAGCACGCTAACTGTATATCTCAGAAAAATTTCCAGTAAAACTGCAAAAAAGTTTTGCCAGTCCAATCTTGTTCCACATATCATCTTCGAAAGAGGTCCAGGAACTTTATTTATTGTGCCTAAGTTGTGTATTTGTATAAACCATGAATCCAATTAATTTAGATCAATTTGTGGTAGAATTATAGAGTCATATGAGATGCACAACTACCTTATTAGTGAATAAGACAGCTAGTTATTTAGTTGGACTATAGGATTACTGTGAGTAAATTAGTTCCTCACATATATTGTCCATTTACTAAATAGCAAATACATAACTACTTTCTGTTCCAAAAAGTGATACCAGCCACATTTATATACAGACATAGCACAAATGTAAAATATGTATCACAAGGCACTGTAATAAAACAGGGCTTATTCTATCCCTACCTTCTGTTTCAGACAACACCTGCATTAAGCATCAATCTTTGTTTTTTTTTGTTAACTGATCAATATTTTGAGCTCTGTTACTGAGGTACATTGCATTTAATTAATCTAATAAAGATGAAATCATAGCCCTGATGAAGTCATTGTTAGGACTTCCCTTAATTCAGGGTAAGAACAATTCCACCCAGTAAGAAGCTGATTGTGACTACTATATAGGCAATTACTTGTTTAGGAAATGAAAAATTGAAATGTGCTGCTTAATTAAGGTTAGATAACTGTGTAACTTTAACAGATCCAGTTTGTTAATGCTATCAAAGTGCTTGAAAGATTTCCTTCTACAGAATGAAACATGTTTGATTTCGATCACTCCAATTGACTAAATGACATCTATATTTAAAAGGATATGAAAAGTGAGCAGACATCTTAGACTCTGACAAATATTTTTGTTCTTTCACTAGAACTATGCAAACAAGTTTTCACTTTGTCTAGATGTTGGTTTTGGAAATAAAAAAAAGTCTTGGAATAATATTTTTTGCTGTAGAACATCATTAGTGCTATCCATTTTAGCTGTCCCATGCCTAGCATTTATTACAAGCCACAAAGTATTATGGTGCAAAAGCAGAATACAATCAAATTATTCTGTCAGCCTTTCAACTATATAAAAGGACTGTGGCCCTGTTTTCTTTACATTCTGTTACAATGAAACTTGGAGTGAAAAAGTGCAAACATCCATGAATTCTTGACTACAACATCTGTAGCAAACTCCATACACTTATACCTTTGCATAATGTATGCATTAATCCAAGCTGCAGAGAAAGGCAAACCTTCAACTAATCATCACCCCAGACTTCTCACTAAGCAGCTATAGGGCAAACCTCTTCTAAATGTAATTCTGTCAATTACAGTGCAGCTGCACCAGGGATAAATATGGCCCATTGTCACCATGATTGATGATTTCGTTACACTGGGTCAGAATTGGGTCGTAACAAGAATGTTGTTTTTGATAAATCCTCCTCACTGACTTTCTCCTGTGACATCCACTTAAAAAACAAACAAATCCAAAAGACCACACTTTTTAACATGATTTGTTTCATAAGGAGGAGGAAGCAGTCAAGGAAAAATTAAAGTCAGTAATGTTCCTTTTTGCCTAAGGGGACCATTCACCCGTTATAACAATAGGGGGAGTTGTTGATTTCAGCATGTACTTTCCGCATTTCTATTTGCATTAATGAGAGCTTTATGCAATGTCCCAGGAGTATCAATGGGAGAATAGATCATTAGGAGCCTGATAACTCTATTTGTTACCGAGTATGAACTTCCTTCAGCACCTGACTTTAAACCAAAGGTAGCTGCAAGTTCTTGTGCTGAAAAACAATAACGCTTCAGGAACTAGTATCATTCACACCAAAGTAAGTATTTTCTCCTGCAGGAAATCTCAGCAAAATAATATTCAGTAGTCCTATATTTTACCACAACACTATGATCACCTGAAATAGATGGGTAGCTCTGGCTTCCAGCACTGCTGCTACCAAGTTCAGTACCAGTTTTACATTATGCTTCTATTACAGCTGCCCATTGACAATGCCATATACTGACTGCTTTTTTTTTCAGAGTGATTGTAACTTTGTTGCACACTGATGTTTTTTCTTACTGGAAAGCATACTGTTTGTCACTAAGCATGTTTGTGTTCTTTAATTATGAGCTGATTGCTTCTTATGACAACCCTTCTATCTTTTTGCCTAGTACCAATTTTAAACTAAGCACAGTATAGCTACCCTAGGTCAGTCTGTTTGCCTGTTTAGTACTGAAATAACACTGTTGTTCATTCAGTCCTATGGAATTTCTTCAAGACTCTTGGAAAAAAAAAAAAACGAAAAGAAAGTTAAGAAAAGAAGAAAAGAAAGAGAAAGAAAGCAAGAAAAAAAAAAAGAAGAAGAAGAAGAAGAAGAAGAAGAAGAAGAAGAAGAAGAAGAAGAAGAAAGGAAAAGGAAAAGGGAAAAGGAAAAGGAAAAGGAAAAGGAAAAGGAAAAGGAAAAGGAAAATGAAAAGGAAAAGGAAAAGGA
>JAWWTY010000106.1:107620320-107762722 GCA_035222235.1 Margarornis squamiger
AGGGGAGCGAGGGGAGCGAGGGGAGTGAGGGGCAGCTGGGGGAGCGAGGGGAGTGAGGGGAGCGAGGGGAGCGAGGGGAGCGAGGGGCAGCTGGGGGAGCGAGGGGAGCGAGGGGCAGCTGGGGGAGCGAGGGGAGCGAGGGGAGCGAGGGGCAGCTGGGGGAGCGAGGGGAGCGAGGGGGGCAGCGGGGAGCAGCCGGCGCTGGGAGTCACAACTTGCTGCCGCCTTTCTTCGGGGAACTTGAAAGGCGCGTTGGGTGCGGAGCCTCTGCCCGCTCCCCAGCGCTGGGTGCGCCCCGTGGGCACACGTGGGAGATGGCGGTGGGAGCCGGCACACACGGGGGGCTGTGCCCCTACCTGTGCCCGTGATTGTATCTCTGCCTGTGCCCCTGGCTGTATCTGTACCTGTGTCTTTACCTGTGCCCCTGGCTGTATCTGTACCTGTGTCTTTACCTGTGCCCGTGGCCGTATCTGTACCTGTGCCCCTACCTGTGCCCGTGGCTGTGCCTATTCCCGTGGCCATGGCTGTGCCTGTCCCGGTGCCTGTCCCGGTGCGGGCTCCTGGGGCGGAAAGCCGATCCATGTGGGATGCCCGGGGCTCCTGTCGCTGCCCCGCAGGATTTTTGGGGACAGCGCGGTGCTGCACGGCTTGTGGGGCAGCTCGGGTCGGGCGCGAACTTAGGCGGAATTCCTGGGAACAAACGCGCTTTGGGGTGTGTGGCTTGGTTTTTTAATTTTTTCCTCCTTTCCTTGTAATTTCATGCTTAGAAGTCATGTTTCAAGTTAATAGGCAGAAGAGGCTGGGAGGGGATTCCCTCCGGGTTTTTGCACTGCAAGCGCTGTAATTTTTGTTGCTGTATGGCACCTTATATTGCCTTTTAATAGCTGCTGTAAAGCATCTTGCAGCCCGGGACACCGGCGGTGTCCCCAGCCTGCGCCCGGACTGAAGTTGGGGAGAGAGGTGGCTTTTGCAGGCGTGTGTGTACTGAGCTGAGGAAACAAGAAACCTGGTTGTATCTGGGGTCTTCGACCTTTTTAGCACTAAGGAATTGTTCAAGGCCGTCGCTCGTCTGAGCCTGGATTTGACAAGACCCTGCAGTGAAATTGCTTTGGCAGGAGCAGAGAGGATAGGCTTTGGAAAGCAAATAGATCATCGGAGAGTGACAAGCCGGGGAGGGGGCAAGGCTCACCCAGCCCGAGCCACTGAGCTGGAATCTTTGCCCCTGACAGAGCGGACAAAATAAATGTTTAACATCATGGGGAGGGAAAAAAGAGTTACTATTCAGTGCTTGACAGGTGATATTTGCCCTTCTCCTGCTATTCATTTCCAGTATCGGCAAAAAACTTTAATATGTATCGGTGCCTGCCTTCAGCAGTCTGATAAATCTTGCAAAAGCCAATAAAACAGGCTAAAGTCAAATTCCTGCTGAAGAGACGCTGATCCTTGGCTTAAACAGAAATAATCTCTGCACAGATCAGTAGTCTCTAGATTTACAGATGAAAACAGTAGTCCTTTGTAAAGGACAAAGGAGTCCCACCTTTTTACATTGCTGATACTTTCCATAGCAGTAACTTGTTTTATCAAAGGAATTAATGGAACTCTGTAAAAAGAAAAATATTAAATCTTCCTAGCATTTACTGTCATGTGCTGTTGAAAACATTTTTCTTTTAAATGAGAGGTAGTGTCTGTTCATTCAAACTCTTTCAGTTGCATTTAGGTTAGTTTAGTAAAATCCAAACAACTATCATGTTTATTTTGGCTTTTTGACAACAGTCATAAGGTGGTTGGAGTAACATTTTTATTTGTAAAGCCAGAAGATGAGAGGTATTAGAAATTGTGTTGTTTGAAAATGGTTCAGTTCAGCGCTTTAAAAAATACCACTATAATTTTCATGCCTTTTTATGAGCATATGTAACTATTTATTTATTGCTACACGACAGAATTTCTTATTCTATGCACATCTGTGCGTTTGCACATCTAGTTCATGTCGCATTTTCTAATGAAGGGTGTGAGGAGAAGTGCAGCAGAACTGGCTCTGGTATCACTAGTGGAGAAGGCTGTAAGAGTTTAAAAAGCACTCTGCAGTTGCAACCTAAAATTCTGTTCTGGAGCTGAGCAGTGAATACACAAGACCTAATCCTAGATACAGGGTTTGTGTTTAAAAAAAAAAAAAAAGGGTGAGGAAGAGGGAGCGCAATCAAAACCAGTTAAAATATTTGCGAATGTTACAGTGTGGCTGGTGCAGGAATGTTGGGGGGGGGATTTGTTCAGGAATTTGGGTGTGGGGGAGCATTGCTTTCCACTCCTCTTGCTGCTGATGTTGCTCAGAAGTAATATAAAAGGAATGAAGATAAAATAACTGTATTTTGTCCAACCTGATCAAGTTATAACAAGGGAACTGTAATTCACGTAGCATGTCAGTTTGGATATCATCTCCTGATTTCAGGTTTCCAATCCTGTGTGTTACTGGCTCTGCTGAAAGCGATGAGAGACAAATCTCTCTGCTGTTGGCAGGAGCTGAGGAGTTCACACAGGCATAGTGTGACAGAATTCCCCACATTAAAATTATCCTTGCTAATATAATATAACCATACTTTAATGAAGTGGTCCTGCAGTTCCCAAAGGATGTCTCAAGTGAAGACTGTGCTTTCATCCCACTGAATTTTCAGTGTATTTAGTGTGCCAGTCGCACCCATGCCTAGGTGTCACCATTAGCCACTTCTGCTCACTTCCTTTTCAGGCCTGGTTTTTATTTCCTTTCGGCTTTTGCAGCTCAAGTCAGGTGAGAAAGAGGAAAATAAGCCAAGTGAATGCACTTATATTTTTATTTGTTGCAGAATGCCCATGATTTAAAAGCTAGTGATCAGTTTATTTGACCTATATGTAGAGCCAAATTGAAAAATGTATCCTCTGAGCATATGCAATATTGCAGAACTATTGACTGTGAATTGATGCCTTTTTGTGTTGGTGGTTTGTAGGAAAAGCATTCTGAGTACTTATTTCTGCACATACTCTTACCCTGCTTCAGCTGCTCCTAGTCAAGAGAACTTGCACTACACTTCTCTTGTCGTCCTGACTTGCAGGCTGTAAAGGGCCTTGTTCACCGGAGTTTGAAACTCTGGCAAACACTTTGCTGCAGATCTATTAAGGATGCTACAGCATTCCCAAGTGTGGTTGAGGCTGCCTGAAACTGCTGAGCTGGCATTTCACTTCAGACGGTGTTCACAATAAGGGCATACACACAAATCCTCCCCCACTGGTCCAACCCCAAAGCTCACAATTAAATGGCCTTTGAAAATGGCAAAGAGGCTTATGAAGAATAGCCTTGATGGAATCTAACCTTTCCTGGAGCTGCCCTTGTGTGCAGAATAGTTGATAATTTTCTGAGCTGAAAACGTTGGGAGGCGAACGCCTTTTAGCTGGAGCAAAATATCTGCAGCCTTCTTGTGTTCTGCATGTAAAGTACCAGCAAAGTCTGCCCTGGCTCGGCACGGGCACTCAGCCTCTACAGAAATCACAGCGACCAAGGTTCAGTTCACTTCAAAGCCCTTGCCTTTTTTTTTTTTTCGCCAGAGCACAGAGGTGTGCTGACAGCTGGCCAGCCCATCCCTGGGTCTGGTACCAGATGGGAGCCTGAGTGATCCCTGCCAAGGGCGTCCACACCACCCGGTGTGGGACACTCTGCCCCACAGGTGGCCACTGATGGGAAGGTGGTAGGGCAAGGGTTAGGGTCTCTACTCACTTGACTTCTGTAGTCTAAGGAAAGGAATATATCCTCTAAGTTGCAAATAAGTTTAAAAATAAAGTAAAAATGGAGATATACCTGCCCTACAAATTCAGTCTTTGTCACTTGCAAATGAAGCAGACTGAATCATTCCTTAGCAAATGCTTGTCTCCGAGATAATTAATCTTACACCATGAGTAGAGGTCTGGGGTTACTGATATTAAAAATATTTGAAAACAGTTGGAGTCCAGTGTTTCTTTGGCAATGGAAATTTTAATTAAAAGGTCTTAGGAAAGTGGCTATGCATGTTCAAGAATAGTGAATGCTGTAAGCTTAAACCATACACACTGAATTCACTGATATGTGGTTAGGCTTTACCATAAAAAATGAAAATAAAAAATTAATAAATTACTCATCTGTGTCACGTTGATTAGTGATTAGCCATAATAGTTTTTCATACTAAGATGATCCTTTTGTTCTTCTATCCCACACAGGCATGGGATTCTATAATCCTTTCTATATTCACCTTTGCCAGATATCTGGTGGCTTTTAAATATTTTCATGGGGAATCAGTTTCTTTGAATGCTGCCAGGGTAACAGCTATGGAGTCTGAAGTGATCTAGTTTACCCACAGAACAATTTGGGCCTGCCAGACTAATGTCATATGGAAAGTCAGGCAGATTATCTTCAGAGGTTTTGTGTAACTGTTTATGTAAGTTCTTTTTCTCATTTTTACTACACACTTTGGCATAGAAACCATGGCACAGTTGCTGTTCAGACATCCACCACTTCTGGGGCTGCCTGGCCATGGGAAAGCAAGCCAGGGGGGTCAAGCTCATGCCTCAGGAATTATTGATACGGGACTGACACTGGGTGAAAGCAAACTGTGACCCCAGATCTATGAGTGTGAATGTTTGGGTGTGCAGCTCCTTCACCTGAATTGTGACATCCCTGGCTACAAGGTTCTTCTGCCATGAGTTTTCTTCCTTCCTCTTTTCCTTCGGACTACTGTTGTATTGGCAGAGGCTTCGGGTAGCTGAGTTTTTAAGATCTCAATGTGTGAAAAAAACTACTTCAGTTTTTCTTCAAAAACACACTTCATACCTGCATATACCAAGCAGGGTGAGAAATACAGGAGTTCAGGTGCAGGTGGCTCAGATCCACAGGTTTTCACTTGAAGCTACCCAGTTTCTGGAAATAAAAAACCAAACCCAGAACAGGCTGAGATTTCGGAATGTAATTGCAGCCACCTCCCTGTGCAGGACTCCTATTTTAAAAGAGCAAAGAACAAGACTGCTTTTGCTGTTCTGGTGTCCTCCTCCCTCTTTCACTGCCTTCAGCCACTGCAGGAATTAGGAAGGGGTGGGAATGCTGAGGTTGATGAGACAAGGCTTGTTTAAAAGCCTGCGTTCAACTAGAGCAGTGCTATGGCAGCGTTATTTCCTTCTTAGTGCTTGTGATCCTTTTCATTCTTCCTTGCAGTTACAGAGGAAAATCTGGAAATATTATATATAGTAAGCTGCTGAACATATAGAGGTTACTGGGGCAGTAAAGTATTCGCGTGGATCAAATAAATAGCCTGTCTTTTAAGGCCAAAATTAAATCACACTAAGAAAACATGTCACGATTTTCTTTTTTCTGTGAGTAGGAGTGGTGTTGAAATGATTCATTGGAAGTTTTACCTCTTCTTAGCCTGTAAAGGATAAATGTGCACTTGGGAACATCAGAATGAGAACTCAAGGACCATTTGTTCTCTAAACTAACCTTGTCAGTGTCTCAGGGCACAGTTGGGCATACAGGTGCTGCTGGGTGGTGGTTTATTCTCTTGGAGCTGGAAGATGTGTGCTTCAGGAGCTCCACAGCACTGTGCGTCAGGTCCTGCTCCTGCCCATTTTCTCTCAAATGATGTGTGCATGTTGAAACCCCAGTGTCTCAAGTACAGAAATGACCAATCTGTTTGATAGCAACTGTATGCTACATACACGTTCCAGTTTTTTCATATGGATGCTCATGGTTATCTTTTAATGTGGCTGAATTCTGTATGAACAGGACTTTATTGGCTACAGGATAGATAATGAGAATTTTCTTTCAAGTCTTCTATGTTAATAGAAACATAATCACGTTAGTTATGCTGCCATTAAAAAACAAATTCATAAAAAGTATAACCTTAGGAGACATGAGTTGCTACTACACCCGCTAACACTTCGTTCTGTTGGCTTTCTCACGCTGCCTGTGTTTCGGCAACATGTTGTGTTGCAAAGCTGGAGGCTGCTACCCTCAATGCAGAGACTGTCCAATTTACATTCTAGTCATGCCGCACCGTTTCATAACCCACTTTAGCTTTTCCCTGGCTTCCCAACAGCTCTGCCGCCTGACACTGCACAGGGACCTCCAGGGCCAGGGAAAGGGCCCGGGAGTCCCAGGCAACAAGAGGAGCAGCCAAGAGTTTTTGCTCAAAGAGATTGTCAATACGGAGTGTGGGGCATTGGCCTGAGAAGTGATGGAAGGTGGTGGCGGGTTGTTGCACAGGGATTCTAGTGCAGGTGTCTGGGCTGGGAGGAAGGATTGGAGTTCTGCTGCATTGGGTGACTCTTACCTTCCACATGCGAAACCACTGAGAGGGCATGTAGGGGAAAGCAGATCAAAAATACCGTGGATCTCAGAATCCCGTCAGAGGTTCCATAAATGCTTTAACAACAAAGGCCTTTCAAATGCCTGTCCTCTAGTTTGGAGCAAGCAGAGAATAACCTATACAAAACAGTTCCTTAAATTCCTCAAAACATTGACATATCTGAGTACTTGCTGTCTTTTTAATAATAGCACTACTTTTGATTTTGTTTCATGAGCGCTTGCCTAAATAAAGGCCTCTGAGTTAGTGCCTCATGTTGAAAGAAGACATGCCTGCCAGTGCTGAGACCCCACCCTGGAGCAGCCCAGGATGTGGGTAGTGGTCTGGCACTGTGCTCTGGTCTGCAACCTGCATCTCTTTCTGTGGGATGGAGAGAGAAATTTTACCTGACTAACTTTCCTGTTTTGTATTGTAGCCATGAGACGCAAACGACCTGCTGGGATCATCCCAAGATGACTGAGCTTTACCAGTCATTAGGTAAGACATCACTACCAGATGTTCAGTGGGATTTTTTGTCAGCTGGACAAATGGCTAAGGCAAAGATTCCAGTGGAAATAAACTGAAATTAACCAACAGAGAAAGGCAGTGCTTTTATCAAGGTTAAAATTCTCTGCAAGGGGAATATGTAAGGCATAGTAACACATTTCAAACATGCAGTAGAAAAAAATGGTATTTCAGTTAGCACATTTGGAATCTGTGCTGGTTTTACAAAGTAATTTGGGTGTATTGTTGCAAAATCTTAGTGAAAGACTGGGACAGAAATTAAAAAAAAAAAAAATCCTGAATCTTTTCACTGTCTAATCTACTTTACAAAAGGCAGATGAAAAAATCAAACCAAGCTGCTGTTAATGTTGACTTTTGGATGGTGGGAAGCCAATTGAAGCAATTTGCCAAAATGTGTTACCACTGCTATATTTTTAAAGCACTTTCAATACTTAGAAGGCATAGCAGCTGTCATGATGTCATTTTGAATACCCAAATTGCATGCTTATTATGACTTCAGATGTGCCTCTCTGGTGGAGGCTTTTTTTTTCCATTTTTTAGCAGTTTTGGATTTTATTAACAGAAGCACATCTATAAGATAAAATAGGTTAATCTATGCTCTGGTGTAGGCTGCTTGGCAGACCATTTAATAGCTAACTCTTTGGTTTTAATGGTTCTGTTAATAAATAGTAGAGAATATAATAAAAATTAAGCTATTTCACTGAAAGAAGTATCAGTGAATATGCTGCATTCATAAAGGAGGTTACGTCTGTGCAGCACACGTACATAAACCAGCTCTAAACGAGCCACTGTGAGCACTGGGACAGTCAAATCTAGCATTCAGTGCAGGCTTATTTACCATGGTGAAAAATAGTTTAAATTATCACCTGCTAAACTCTAGTTTAGCTGCTGAAAACAGTCTAATTATGTCAGTGTAATCTATTTCAAGCTATCTCAGGTATCTCTATAGTGCTCTGCAGTTAAAGGCATGCTAAAAATACTTTGGAAAACTGATATGATAAATGAAATGAGACAGCGTGAACATTTTTTCCTTATAGTATTAGCAGTGTGGCAAGCAGTTTGTTTAAAAATTAACCAGAATATAGCTCTGTATGCCAAAAAGGAATATACAATGTATAAGGTCAGGCTAACTAAATGCAAAAGCAAAGTATTGACTTGCCATTTAATTATAATGTATTGCCCTGTTTGTCTCCTTTATATTTCTGCTCCTAAAGTGAGTGCTTTAAAAGTTTCAGGACAAACAGTAATTGCACACACAGACATCCCTTTAATACAGGTAGGTCTTCAAACAGTTACCTGTTAATTGAACTGCACTCTGACTCAGCGGCCACCTTTGATCCAGAGATTTCATGACATTTCTGATACTGCTGTTGGTCAGACCTAAAGTCCTGTTGCAACTGCTTTTCTTTTGTTAGTTCCCTGGTTCAGCTGGAGTGCTCTTGAATATCAAGAAGTGAAAAGGTAATAAGGGGGAAAAGTGTCCTGATGGATTCAGGTCAGCAGTTCAGAACATGTGTGACTGCTGAAGTCAGTTTGCATTTACTTTAACTGAGTTTTATTGGTGTGAGTACCACCCAAATGTCAGGAGTTTAAGATAGCCTTATTTCTTACTTCATAAAGAAGGAACATGTTCAGGCAGATTTTGTTTCTTTTTTACTTACTTGTGAGCTTTCTTTTTCTCCTCCTATTTTCCTTTTTAGGAGCAAGAAATGTCAAAAAAACGCAGTCCTCTATCTGTCTGGTTTTATTTCTTTCGGAGTTGAGACTGAGCACTCATTAATATGGAAGCGACACTGATTTTAGCAAAGGAAGAATAATGTGTATTTTTATGAGTAAACTGAGGTGTTCATATATGTGTACTAAACAGATTAGACAAGGTGATTCTTTGTGCAGTGCTGCATGGGTAAAGCTTTGATGAAAGTGCTACTGAATAACCTACCCATTTATTTTATTCTATTTTTGAACTGGGTGTAATCATCATTGCCTAACTCTCACACAAACTGCATAATACAAGTGTAACCCGTTTAGTCCTTGAACAGAACCCTTGTTGTATTTTCAGTGCTTTGCTTTGCCTCGCCTCAGGTCAAAATGGTAATAATAGGAGCTTTGAAGTCTTTTCAGACTGTTCACTAATATATTATCTGAGAAGATGTTATTAAAGTTGATTTTTTATTGCATACTCATGAGATCCTATTATTTTACCACACATTAGGATCCAAATTTTGCTTCTCATTCATACGAACAAGCTAGTAAAAAGCTTGGTATGTATACATTTTAAAAATCTGTTAGAAAACATGGCTTCTACAGTCCAGGTAAATGCAAAAAACTAAGACCAAGTACATCAATGCTGTCAAGAGTTTTCATTTCCATTTTCCGACTCCTACACTTAGCCTGTGGGGAGTAATTGTGCTATGTGATGTAGCTCTCCATACATGCCAGTATGTTATAATTTGCTAGGGGATGCTTATGTATAATTTAAATTCTTACAAATTACTAAAAGCTTAATTTTTTTTTAATGAATGAGAAAGCTGCATCCTGGCACAAGATAACGTTTCTTATCTGCCTTATGTCTTTGAGATGCAAGAGACACTTCTCTAACAAAGAGGAGAAATATCAGTTTTAATCTTCACATATCCAATTCACATACCTACAGATTGCTGCATTATATTTTGCTAAAATAGATGAATTTCAGGTGTGAGACTTAATGGCTAATCTTTCTGTCTTTAGAGATTTGGGTATTTATAAAAATGAAGCTAAATTGCTTCGGAACATTATTTGGTTCTAACAAAAGGAGGTAGGAATGTACTGTATACACTGATCAGATTGTTGGCTGAGGAAGTCCTGTATCCTGTCTCCAACAGAACTGTACCAGAGACAGCAGGAAGAACCCATAGGAAGAAATTGTAAAATTTGCCCATGAAGGAAGTATTCTCAAATTCTCTTTGAGCTCATTTGCTGAAACTTGGCTTGTTAAAAAGATACTCGTAATAACTGTGAAATACTTCATTTGAAATTTAATACGTGTATCAAAAATTTCCAACTGGCTGTTCTTTTTTAACAGAAAGTTTTCCTTCTAAGATAATAAAATGCATGTTCTTGACTGCTCTTTATTATTTAAAACAACGTAGCGTTTCATCAGTTTTAATGAAGCATCTACTCCTTACTCAAGTTGGACAATTTTCACTCTTCATTTAAAGTTATGGCTACTTAAAGTTGCATAAAAAACTGTCTATATTGAATGACTTAATTGTTGTTTAATGTCTAGTCAAAGGGGCAACAGGTAGTGGTATACATTAAATAAGAAGGAGTCATATGAATTAAGAACACAGAGAAAAAATAAATGCTGAAATAGGAAAGGTAATAAAAGTTGGTGGGCCTCAGAGGTTCAGAGGCTGACAGACAATCCCCAGTTTGCGTTTGCGCCATTAGGAACCACTCCCATTTTCTCCTAACTTCCCTCTGAAGGTCTTCCAAGTGCTGAGAACTGCTCCAGCTGCTTTTCTTTCCAAAAGCAGTTCCTCTGCAGCAGATCTGCTGTTTTTACACCGTTCTTTTACAGCCCCCTTACAGATTTCCTCATCTTTATGATGACTCCAGGGCATCACTGAAAAGATAATTTGTGTTATTTCACTGTCTTGGAGAGCAAGGACCTTTGGGTGAGGGGAGAGATGGGAAGAGCAGGAATCAAAGTGTTCTGGAGTTGCGTAATTTTTTTCAGATTATCTTCTGAGAGTGGATATTTAATGTTAGGCAGCTTAGCTCAGAATAATAGTGTTTTGCCTTTAAGCTGAAAATGACTCTAACCTTTGCTGCGATGGCCCAGGAGGACTTGGTGTGTTGGTCCATACTGCTGGTGTCCCCCTCCTCCAGCCTCCCCATGTCGCGTCAGTGGGAGCCTCCTCAAGGTGCATTAGTGCCACCATGGACAGTAATTGCAGTGGCAGGGTGCAGTCAGAGATGTTGCCGTGTGCATCTCTTTATCAATCCTAATCCACCAAGGGTGGACAAGAGGGTGAAAACCACCCTCGCCCTTGCAGGGCACAGTGCACTGGTGACAGCTCTCCATTTAATTTGGAGGGATAGGGGGGCAGTTCTCTGTGGATTACGTGGATTACATGAAAGAAATGTCAGAGCTGCTTAACACAAGGTGGAAGAATGCTGGAAGGTACCTCTGAGCCTGCTCTGGGCTTCTGGCAGCAGCAGCTGTGTTGGTTTTGTGGCTGGCTACTCTTGTACAGCAATGTGAGCTTCTAACTCCCAGTGACCAAGGTGGATAAACATCATCCTTTTTGGTGTGTGTATTTTATATGTCCTTCTGAAATGTTGCCTGAAGAGGCTTAACTGCCCCCTGCTGTCATTACAGCTTTTATTAGCAACCTCTAAACCATGACTGTATTATGAGGTTTTATTCAAATTCCACTAATTGTTTTCTGTGTTTGTGCTAGTGAGACCCATGCCTATTGCACACATCAATCATTTGATTTCTACTGAAATCCGGTGAGATGATACATAAGGCCTTTCTTTAAAGGTTGTTTGTTCACTGATGTCCTTTTCAAGCTCGTTTCAGAAAATAGGATTGGTTGGGTTTTGTCAGCCTTGGATAGCAATCAGACCTGGAGTAGGTCGTCTTTCTGACTGTGTGAATGCATCCTGTGCAGCATCCACCTAACAGACAATAAATATATGGCAGAGAGGTAGAACTTAAGTGGTCAAGTTAACCTTGCATCCCTTGAAAATGAAACACTCTTGGATTTGCTGGCTGAAGAAAAGAAATTCCATGTCCATTGGTCTGGTTACAGGGATGCTGGCACATGCTGTAGTGTTCACCCACTGGGTCTAGCTGCAGTCAGAAGTGTTGTGGTGTCCTGGGTACCTCCCACTTGCTAATTTACAGAGGCACTATTGGCTTTTTCACTTAGTGGGACAGGTCTAGTACAACATACTGTGTTGTTTCATGGAGAGTGGTTAAGCTGTACGTATAATAACAGTTTACTGTTATTTATTGTCAAAGCAGTGTAGATTATAGCATTAATTATTGTTATAATAAAAGTCAATGGCCGAGACTCAACTGATATTAAGCAGTGTTACTTGATTAATTTCTTTCCTTTGTGCACTTGTCTCATTTGCATTTTAAAATTACAATTCCTAAAGAGGCAATATATGTCACTGTAGGACATCGTTCAAAGATTTAGGTGCAGGTTTTGGGCAGCAGGAGGAAACCCAGCATTCTTATCAGATAAGCCTGTCAGGGAATTTTAGCTGTATTGAAACAATGTGAGATGAAGCTTCTTGAACAGTCAAGAGTGCTGTTAATGTCTGATGAAATGTGAAAGTTTAGAGTCTGGTAGTGGAATTATGGTCTATTCAGGACTGTCCAGTAAACAGTGTTTAACCTCCGTTGTCAGAGACAACAGTGACATGTAATTCCCAAAATAGGTTATCCACTGTATTTATGAGCAGTCTGTGAGCATGTCACACGCTATGGTTGAGCAAGACTTTCAGGTTTTAAGGTATATCACTCTGGGTTCGCATTTTCTTTCCTTGCAACTGAGAGTAAAAAACCACTCAGAACTCTGTAAATCTTATCAAGCGAAGATGAGGATTTGACCTGATGACATCTCATTTCTTTGAAAGAATTTAGTCATTAACTTGCTAAATTTTTCTCTTATCACCTGAAGCATGTAGGCTTCTCATTTCAGTTAGATGGTATCCAGACAATGAGAACATTGCTGTCCATAAAATCAAGTGAAATGTCCGTATTTTGTCCTCATTAATTGAAAAAGCAATTACCATAATAGTTGCAATAATATAAACAAGGAATCCTCTTTAAGAAAAAAAGGTAATTTCCAGGTAGAAAGGATTTTCTGAGATCCCTTGAGATTACGTTGTGAGATAAACAAATTATATGAACAGGCTTTGACGGGAGGCAGTCTGGCCCATCCCAGAGCTTTTAAACATTCAGAGAGATTACTCTGTCGTAGAGGACAGTGTGTTATCGAATGGAACATCCCAGTCACTCAGCACTCTCAGCAGCTGCAGCAGCTGTAGGGGGGTTAGTCTGTTTAAGAACTACCCTGGAAAGCAGTTCAGTTATAACACCTTACTTAAAACCTGTTGTCTGGGTTATAGATGTGACTCCTTAAAAGTAAAAATAAATATCCCCTCATGCTGGACGCTAAACCTCTTGTTAAATACGTTAGTTTTAAAAACCTACTGTTCTTTAATCTTTTATTGCTTTTAGTTATTTGCTAAGTTATTTTATGCAATAAGACTCAAGAATATGAGAGTCTGTTTTTCCTCTTAAAAAATACTCATATCCTAGTGTAAAATCTGGAATTTAGGATGGGAGGATTTAAAAAAATCAAGCTACAAGATCTTATTTGTTGGTATTGTGTCAGTAGTCAATGGGACATTCCAGCAGGTGGTTTGAATCATGAACCACTTGTCAGACCAGTGGCTTTTTTACCTGATTATCCACTAGCAAAAGGATCTGCTATGTGTAATTGCAGGTGTTTCTAGGATATTGTAGAAATAGAACATAACCCTTATGTTTTGAGATTTCTCTCAACATGCAGAATTATGCAAAAAATGTTGGAGTTTAACTAATCATCTTTCCATAATATTTCTGATTTGAGTTATTCCTGTCTGAAGGAATTAAAGCTGCATTTGTAATAAAAGCACTAGTTCTTGTTCAGTGTTACCGTGTTATTGTATATAGAAAAATATATGTTCACTTTAACAGAGGTCATTCGTGGCCAAGTGATGGGAAAATCTTTGCTGTGGCATGTAAATATGTCTCCACACACTCCCTCGCAGTACTTTCCTCCGACTGTTCCTTCTTGGGGTCAGGTGAGCTCTTCCAGTGCATAGTTGTGTCAGACCATAAACAAATTATAGTCTTGAGCAATTACCTTTTTTTTTTGTTCAAAGCTTGAAAGTTACCTTCAGAGCAAGGAGGAGAGGGAGTATTGTTAAACAACTTTGAAAAGTTTCACAATACTCTGAGGGTTTTTCAGCCCTCTGACCATCCAGTTCAGATAATGAGGTGGTGCATACTTTGTAGGAGTGGGAGGAAAGGGCTGGAGGAGGAAAACTTGCGTGGTACACTGAGCTGCTCAACCTGCTCCAAGATGATAAAAGGTTTGGAATCAAGGCTTAGTGAGTCCTGACTCTTTTAGTGGGCTGTTCGCGAGTGGAGAAAGTCCTTTCCCCTAGGACCCGGGAAGGGAAAAAACAAAACAAGAACACAGGGAAGGAGGAACTAGTGGTGCTTCCATAGACCTTTGGAAGGCTGCTGCTGTTAGAGCTTCTTCCTCCCTTCTCAGGAGCAGCTGGCTTGTGACCAGGCAGTGCCTTGTGCTGCTTGGCTTGGTGTCCCCTCCCTCGCTATTAGGGGTGGCACTACATCCAGTACTCCCCAGCTGGGTGTCCAGGTCTCATTCCCTGACAGTCCTGTGTTCTGTGGTTCATTTAAATGGGGTCACATCCATCAAGGGAAGTGTTTTGAACCCAGTTAGGAAGGGCCTGGGCGTCTTTTGTTGCTACACAAAGCAACACGTTTGTTCCAGCAGTAGTTCTGGTGGGAGGAAAGACAGAACCAGCAGTTCCATAGGCATAAGGAGGGGAAGAGCAAAATCATTAAGATCCAGTGACCTTAAGTGACTGTCAGCACCTGGCAAGAGAGCACCTGGCATAAGGAAGACAGGGGTGAGCGGATGACAGAGGGACAGGGACTGGGCATGGACTGATCCTGGTAACAGCAGCAAAGGTAGGAGTGCAGGTGTGCAGTGGTTGCACTTGGCCTTGGCATGCAGAGCCAGAAGATCAGTGTTGCTGCTACTTACCCAAAACCTGACATGAGGGCTCTGAAACAAGTTCCTGACATTGCTGCTTCGTCATTTAGAGCAGATGCTTCTTGGCAGCTATGTCGTTAAGGTTGATAATATTCTCTATTACAGTCTCTATTACATATACAGGAAAATAGATGTAAACTGTAGCACTTTCAGGATTAAATGTCTTCGTGGATTGTACTTTCTGCCCTGATGGAGGCCTGAAATATGCATATCTATTTACTCACATTTCTGAAAATGTAAATAATAAATAGATAAGCTTTTTTCAGAATGCTCTGGGAAAATTTAGGGAAAGCTTCTTCACTTCTGTCAAATGCTAGCTGTAATATTCTTTTCTAGAATACAAGTGCATATTTACAACAAGGGTACAGAGTGTAACAGAAGTCGTGGTGTGTTTGTGAGAGTCTGCTTTATTAATTTCTCTTTAAGACAAATTAAGTCACTTTATTTAAACTGCTCACTGTATTCTACACCACATAAAGGACCTGTTAGGATGATTGTGAGAGAAAGAGCTGACAGGAGCAATATTCAGGAGAGCTCCCCATTAAAAAGGTGTATGAAGCTGTGCAAAGAAAAAGAATTTATATAAAGCTGAAACTTTCTTTTCTGCTCTAAGACATGTTTCAGAAACATTCCATGGCTTTTATTAAGGGATACAAAACTACTGAATACCTCATATTGCTCATTGAGAACAGCTTAATTAAAATTAATGTAATTGAGACTATATTCCCTCTGCTACCTATACCTGTGCAGCATTATAATGATGTTGGGATAGTTATACCCAAGCTGCCACATTTCACACAGCTTTACAGCACCTCAGCTCATATGCCAGTGAGGAACTGTTTTGTGTTTCCCTGTTTTTCATCATATTATTTCTCTAAGAGTCTTCCATGTTTAGAGGCAGCTTATTTAGCTAAATGGACCTGTATTTTGAGCCACTACGTTTTTTTCCCTGATGTTCTTTTTATATTTACATAGTGGTTAACATTTTCTAAACACTTCCCCATCATTAATTCCTTAGGCTCCATGGCTTTCATCAGTAAATTAAATGTGCTTAGCGTTGTCTGGTGCTGAAACTGGCTGGCACGAACAGTCCGTTTCTGTGCTAGAAAACCCTTCAGTTACAAGGTGCCAAGTGATCTCTTGGGAATGATCCCCAGGCTGCACAGCAGTGTCTGTGCCTTGGCATTAGCTGGGTAGGTGGCAGGGCCAGAATGCCAGCAGCTCACTGGTTTTCAAGCAGTGTGGTTGACTGTGTGTCCCTGGGTTCCTGGTGCAGCCACTGGCAGTGCCCCTTGGAAAAGAGCTTCTCTGCCCTGGATTGGTGTGTCTTTGTCCCTGCAGTGCCCCAGGAGGTTTTACAAGCTATGGTTAAACTGCTTAGTGAGGGCTTGTGCTGATGTCCTCGTCATTTTGTTAAACGTACAAGGACAGCTCTAGCAAAAGTCATGCCAGACAGTGTGCTCCTAGCAGGGTCCCATTCCCTGGAATGATGCCCCAGCGCACCAGCTCCCTTTTTGCAGGTGGGAAGTGGGAACTCACCTGGCTGGGTGAGTTGGCTTCTCTCCAGGAAGGCTCTGCATCTCAGGGCATGGCTGGGGCCTGCTTAGGCAGAAAGCACAAAAGTTTATTTGGAATTGGGTTTTAATTTGTTTGTTTGGTGGGGGGTTTTTGTTTGTTTTTTTGGTTGTTTTGGTTTTTTGCAGTAGCTGAGACTCACCAGTTTCTTCCTGGGCAGAGCTTTTCTCTCGGGGCTGCCTGCACTCAGCCTGGCTGGTGCACTGTGCAGACAAGGAGGAGTTTCAGGGTCTTCTCTCCCTCACAGTGCCTTTGGTGTGAAAGGCTCTGTGGCGTTTTCAGACATACTGCTGCAGTCACTGATGTTGTTCTTTCAAGTGTTCTTGAGTTCATTGCCTTTGAACTAAAGGAAGTAACACTTCAGGACTTAGTGCTTTCATTTTGGATGGTTGATTGTCAAGATTTGATGGCTTTAGCTCAGTGGAGTTTCTAACAGTACTTTTTTTTCCCCTCTCTTCTTTTAACCAGTAAATATAATCTTCTAGTTCAACTTAGCCATGTCTTTGTGAGTCTGGTTATTACTAAGGTGTAAAGCTGACCTTTCATTTTAATATTGCCTCCCTACAGCTGACCTGAACAACGTCAGGTTCTCGGCGTACAGGACTGCCATGAAACTCCGCAGGCTGCAGAAAGCCCTCTGCCGTAAGTATCTGTGCCTCACCTGCTGCCAGGAGGGCTTCATGACCAATGCACAAGTTTATTCACAGTTTTCAGAAGCAGAAGAGCGCTCCCATACATACCTGCACTACCTGGTGCATGGAAACCTCTCACCTGAATGGTCTTCTGCTGCCTCTGGTTTGCACAGTCCTTACAAAACCAAAATGCTGGAGGTCTCCAGATCTGTCCCTTGTAAGACAGAGCAGCGGATCAAAAACAAACTTAGCATCCCCTTCATATTTCTTGTCTTTGCGCTCTTTACCTGGGTATTTTCAGTGTGCTCAGTACTGCAGCCATATCCTGTGTTGGCCACAGCTTTACTGCTCAAAGGAACACAACTGTAGTGTGTTGGGAACAGTGAGAGCTGGGATGAAGTAATCGCTCTGGAGCTGGAGTTGCTAATGGTTTGCTAAGTTGAATCTTGAGCCCTGAGGGGTTATTGCCTTTAAATGAGATCATCACAATAAACATTTACCTTCATTTTTCCCCAACTTTTCTTTGTGTTGAGAAGTCTCTCATCAGCTGTACATTAGTGGTGTGCATGTTGTAACATTTTAATTCTCTCAACTGCTGTTTGGTATTCTACTTGTCACTGGAATTACATTTCCTTTTCAGCTTATTGTAACCTGATAGCTAAATAACTTGCTCAGAGTTTTCTTGATAAGCCAGTCAGTTGCCAAAACAAGCAGTTTATTAGGCAGGCCAATTGGAAGGATTATTAAAAGATTTTAACATTAACTATCTGGCATTTAATTACAGGGTTAAATTTCTGACACAGTTGCAAATGTCTCAACTGTTGATTTATCTCAAGTTTGGATTTGTTCTCACATGCTTTCTGGAACTGTGTCAGACCTCGGTATTTTTGAGTATGTTTACTTTTAGGCTTATGAGCATGGGTGAATTCCACTAAAGAACGGACTTAATTTCTGAATGTGTAAAAAAGTAGGAAAAAAGTAGGAAAAAATAAACAATAGGTGAGAACTGTAACATAATGAAAGATTTCAACATAATGCAGTGACAAAGGTGGAATTATGTTGATCAGAAATACAAACATCTTTCCATGGTATGGCACTTGTGCCACACTCACTGTGGAAATGTGGTGTAAAGAAACTGGAGTGACATGCAGTGAAAAATACTCATAATCAGTGCAGCACTGATATAAGGCACTAGAATTTTTGGAATTGCAAGTTTCACTAGCTGGCAGTGCATAAGTGTAACTTGTAACAGGTTTTTATAACTGGGAGTGCAAAACTTGGCATCCTTTTTTTTTTATCTGTATTAGAATAATAGAATATCCTGAACTGAAAGGGACCACAAGGATCATCAGAGTCCAGCTCCTGACACTGAACAGGACAGCCCCAAGAATCCCACCATCTGCCTGAGAGCATTGTCCAAATGATTCTTGAGCTCTCTCAGGCTTGGTGCTGTGACCACTTCCCTGAGAAGCCTATTCCAGTGCCCAACGACCCTCTGGGTGAAAATCCGTTGTCTAATATCCAACCTAAACCTTCACTGACACAGTTTCATATTCCCTGTCACTGGTCACAAGAATAAAGAGATTGGTTCCTGTCCCTCTGCTTCCCTTGCGAGGATGTTAAAGATTGCAGTGAGGTTTCACCTCCACTACTCCAGTGTGAACACATCAAGTGCTCTCAGCCACTCCTCACACACTTCCCCACAAGGCCCTTCACCATCTTCATTGCCCTCCTTTGGACACTCTCTAACAGCTTAATATTTTTCTTATATTGTGGTACCCAAAACTGCACACAATATCCAAGGTGAGGCTGCCCCAGTGCAGAGCAGAGAGGGACAATCACCTCCCTTGCCCAGCTGGTGATGCTGTGCCTGATGCCCCCCAGGACAGGGTTGGCCCTCCTGGCTGCCAGGGCACTGCTGACTCATGTTCAACTTGCTGTCAGCAAGGACCTCCAGGTCCCTTTCCACAGCACTATTTTCCAGCATCTCATTCCCCAGTCTGTGTGTACATCCAGGGTTGTCCCATCCCAGGTGCAGAATCTGGCACTTGCCCTTGTTAAACATCATGCGGTTGGTTGATTGCCTTGCCCTCTAATTTGTTGAGGTCTCTCTGCAGGGCCTCCCTGCCTTCAAGGGAATCAACAAGCTTAGTATACCTTCAAGTCCTGCATCAAAGTTGTTTATGAAGATGTTGAAGAACACTGGCACTAGAATGGAGCCCTGTGGAACCCCACTAGTGACAGGTCTCCAGTCTGATGTCATCCCATTCACTATTACCCTCTGTGCTCTACCCGTGAGCCAATTGCTCACCCATACCATGATGTGTTTATCCAGCTGTGTGCTGGACATTTTGTCCAGAAGGGTACTGTGAGAGGCAGTACCAAAAGCTTTACTAAAAGTCTAAAAGATGACATCCACTGTCTTCCCTTGGCCAACTAGGTGGGTCACCGTGTCATCTTGGACTTTTGTATTGGGTTTGCATGGTCAGGTTTTGGTAGTGGGGATCTACAGGGCTGGTTTCTGTAAGAAGTTGCCTGAAAGTTACCCTGTGTCTGACAGAGCCAATGCCAGGTGGCTGTAAGATGGACCTGGGGCTGGCCAAGGCAATCCCATCAGTGATGGTGGGAACGCCTCTGGGATAATGTAGCTGAGAGGGGTGGGGGAGAAAACTGCTGTGCAACAGCAGCTGGGAAAGAGCAGTGAGGATATGTGAGAGCAACAGCCCTGCAGACACCAAGGTCAGTTCAGAAGGAATAGGAGGAGGCGCTCCAGACACTGGAACTGAGAATCCCCTGCATGCCACGATGAAGACCATGGTGAGGCAGCTGTGGCCCTGCAGCCCCAGGTCCACAGTGGAGGAAATACCCACCTGCAGCCTGTGGAGGACCCCATTCCAGGGCAGGTGGGTGCCTAAAGGGCCCCATGGGAATCCCATGCTGGAGCAGGCTCATGGCAGGACCTGTAGACCCGTACAGAGGAGCCCATGATAGAGCAGGTGGGCTGGCAGCGTGTGTGACCCTGTGTAGGTGACCCATACTGGAGCAGTCTGCTCCTGAGGGACTGCATCCTTGGGAGGGACCCATGCTGGAGCAGCTTGTGAAGAACTGCAGCCTGTAGGAAGGGCTCACCTTGGAGCAGTTTGTGGAGGACTGTCTCTTCTGGTAGGGACCCCATGCTGGAGCAGGGGACGAGTGTGAGGAATCCTCCCCGTGAGGAGGATTCAGTAGCAGAAACAACATGTGACGTTTGATGTTTGATGACCCAGCCCCCATTCCCTGTCCCCCTGTGCTGCTGCAGGGGAGGAGGTAGGGAATTTGGCAGTGAAGTTGACCCTGGGAAGAAGATAGGGATTGGGGGATGTGCTTTAAGATGTAAGGTTTATCTCTCGTTATCCTGCTCTGATTTGATAGGTAAGAAATTCAATTAATTCCCCCGAGTCAGGTCTGTTTTGCCTGTGATGGTAACTGCTGAGTGCTCTCTCCCTGTCGGTACCTCGACCCACGAGTCTTTCCGTGTCTTTTCCCTCCCCTGTCCAGCTGAGGTGGGGAGTAACAGAGCAGCTTTGGTGGGTGTCTGGGATCCCGCCAGAGTCAGTCAACCTGCTGCAACTTTGCAGTGTGGAATTGTAATTATACACTGAAGTCAGTTCATCTCTTGAGGTTACATTTAGGTAAATTTTCAGAGGTTACATTTAGGTAAACTCTCAGAGAATTGATGCTTTCAGAGCCAAGCAGTGGCGCTTACACTGATTACTCCAGCGCATTCTTCATACTTGTATCTAAGGAGAAGTATTTAAGGAATTTGGTTAGCAGTCTTTGTTCTTACAAATATTTTTGCCTGGAGACACCATCATTGTATTTGTGTATTCTATCATTTCAGTGTCACTCATGAACTCAGTTTAATTAGGTGGGGTTTTTTTTAAAAGAACCCCTCAACTCATTACAAAATTCTTTTTCTGCATTTTGGCACTGGTAGAATTAGAGCACAGTGCTGGGTTTCAGGGCTCCTACGCAAAGCCAAAATGCCACTTGCAGTAGGTGCTGCTTTCAGCTCCTTTCATTTCAGTTTTAAAATTGCAGGATTTTATATATTCTGTTCTGCAAACTTCATAGAAAGCAGGGCAGTTTTGTCTACTGAGCACCACTCCAAAAATGTGTGCACAATAGAAGGCCTGCAGAAATAAAGGTACAGCCTATTTCTCAGTGACAAGAATAGAAGCATTTTTTAAAAAGAACTATAGCTTTTAGTTCTTTGGAGTTCATAAGTCAGCCCAATGAACATTAAGACACTAGGATATTAAAGCTAAAGAAGAACATGGAAAATAGCAATCCTTAACAAATAAATGCTTGTGTATTGTGTTACCTTAGAAGGATCTAGTGTGTGACTCTATCATCGCAGCCTTCGAAGTGACTGTGACCGTGCCAGGTGTAACTATTGCACCAGATTTTTTTAAATGAATGTTTTCCTTTGATAATCACATCAAAGCATGATGACTTTCTTGTTTTGCTACTTTTAAAGATCTGATCTTCAAGTGCAAACCACATCAGAGCATTGTGATGTCAATAAAATGAGATGTATTCATAAACTCTTCTTGGAGATGCAGCAAAAGAACATATTCGAGAACTTCTGTTAAGGGTCTCTTTTCCTTTAATTTTATGCAGGCTAGATTAAATACATTTTTTTAATATATCAGCCAACAGCAGCAGGTTACAGAGGAGATGATCTTGTGTTCTGGGAAGACCATTAATACTTTTTATTACCAGCCATATGTTGGGTTTTCTCTAAGTTCATCTTGTGCCCTCCACAGTGTACTTTTTTCTGCCTATTAATTGTCCTTCTGTCCTTCAGCTGCTTACTTATTCCAGCTTGTCTTTTAGCCTTTTCCTGCAGTCTGGCCACAGGTTGGTTTCTAGATAGAAACATCTTAACATTTTTTATATTGCATTAGAGGCCAAAGGAATATTTATATAAAGGACTTAGACTTCAAAATAAGCTAGACGCCACTCCTCACACAAATTTTGGAGTCAGTTTTGGGATTTTAAATAGAAAAGAGTAAAACACTGGCAGGGAACCCACAAAAAAGTGCAAAGCATTAAGTGGTATGGTTTATTTCAATTAAGTCTTTTCAAATTACTGAGTGGCACCAAATATTCTGCTCTTCAATATCTGGCTGTGGAGCTTGTGTTTTGAAAGTTGATTATCCAAGGGACCTCCATACTTGCTTTTAGGAAAGAAATACGTAGTTCCATCTTCTAGGAGAGATCTCTTCCACATTGGGAAATATGCGGGAGGAACTTAATGTGGCAAAGGCCAGAGCCTTCTTTTTTCCCATAAAAAGAGGTTCCCTAAAGCAGACTGTGGTGGCAAGCACTTCTTGCTTGTTAGAGGATGATCGTGTGTTATTAACTTCGGGATAGGACGGGAGGCTGATGAAGAGTGGGCTGAAAGGCTTTTCAGAATATGCTGCTTATTAGTGGGAAAAGCTTCCACAAAGTGGAATGACCTGTGTTTAGCAGTAGCTGCATATATAATTAAGCTGTCACTCAGATGCCTGAGGGGTTCATTTAATTACCGTTGATTCGTAGTCTCAAAGGAACTGAGAGTTCAGCCTAAAGCTCAGAGTTATAGGCGTTGAGAGGGCCGTGCTCTATTTTCAATTTGACTAATAAATTCTTAGAAGAAAAGCATCTTCCTGAGACTCTCAGGAACGGGTCTGATGCTTTTGCAGGATATAACAGTGACCTTAGAATAGCTTGTATGCTACTAGGTTAAACATAATATTCCGAAATACTTTATTTTAATAAATATTTATATGCTAGTGTGAGAAAAAGCTAAAACTCCAGTAGAACTGTGCACAAAATCATAGATTGATTCAAAGTTAAATTTCTTGGTTTAATAATAGGGATAGCATTCCAAACTTTCCGTATTCACTCCAGCACTAGGTATGTCAGGCCCCAGAGGATGAAATTTTCAGAAGTGCTTAAGGGATTTAGCAGCAGAAGTAAGTCCCTATTGATTTCCAATGAAATGTATACTTCTGAAATTCTTTTGGCAATTATGAAATCCCAGCGTACTGTCCATGCAGCATTACCAAAGCAGCCTTGTGGGCAGCTAAAGTATTTCTCATCTCCCACTAGGACATCAAAGGGGCAGTTTCATCCTTGGTAAAATAGGATACTCAAGTGTGATTTTGGCAAATACGCCCTTAAGCAGGATCAAGTTCTAAAAAAATTCCCGTATGGTGTTCTGCATTTAGCCTTTGCACATTATGGAGGCTTTTGACGTTATGAGAGATGTTGCATACCAGAACTCAAGAAAGCACATTTTTATTTCAGTGAGAGGAAAACTGGTCTTGCAGTTGAGTCAGGTTATTTTTCAGTTTTGTGAAGAATTTCCTGGATGATTTTGAGCAGTTCATTTTGGACCAGATGCTGCTCCCTTGGGTCATATTGAATCGTGCTGCACTTTGTGACTGCTCATGGTATGAGCAGGATTAAGAGCATCTGGGCTTTAACATCCCCATTGCTCAGCCCCTGGAAATTCACTGCAAGGAGTTACAAAGGGTTTTTGTGTGGCACCAGGAAGATCTGCATCAAGCATCTCATTTTGCTGCTTTCCTTTGTTCTTCTTCCTGTTTTATTTTGGAAACCAGCATCCCATAATTTTATGTCCCCCTAAATGTGATGCTGCTGGTGATATTAAGTATGCAGAGGTTAAGAGCTGAGAAAGGGAAGTTCTGTTTTGCCTTGGACATCCTAATTTCAAAATGCAACTGACTTAAATTGGAACAAAAATAATTTTTAAATGTCTGTGGCAAAAAACTCTGTTGTATGTTGAATCATATATTCAAATGTGTTTTACTCTAATGTCTTAGAGATATATATAACTGTAAATGCTCTTCAGAATTAAAAATGGACACAATTAATAAATTTTGAAACAGGCCATTTAGTGTTTCTGGAACCTTCTTTTTCCTGTTTTCACCAGAGGAAAAGTAACAGAGAGGTTAATTACAGTTCAGTTGTGATTTGTTTGCATATTCCTTCTGGGGTTTGGTTTGATTAAGATCTCTGGACTTCTGTAAGAAATGGACAGCACATCTCAGCAAAGCTGATGACCTGTACTGTGTTGAGATCACGCTTGGTGAACGCAGTAATCAAATCTTAGCCTGTCTATCTGTAGGAACATAAAGCATGAAATACGTAATTTTTGCTTACATTGTAATTTATGTGTAATGTTTCCATAGGATCCAAGGTCATAATAGGTACTTTACAGCTGAAAATGAAACAGATACACAGCAGTCTCTACGTCCAGAGCTGAATAAACAGTGCATTTGTAGGAGTCATGAAATCAGTCTTACATGTGGCTTTCAGAGGACATAAAATGTCCTCTGGCCCAGCATGTAAGCCAAGTTAAGTGTTCTATTTACCTTTGGAATGTGGGTAGTGCAACCACTCTTTCTCTTCAGTCTTTATTGTGATTTGGTTTTCTGTTCTAACAGTGGATCTGCTGAGTCTGTCTGCTGCATGTGATGCCTTGGACCAGCACAACCTCAAACAAAATGACCAGCCCATGGACATCCTGCAGATCATTAACTGCTTGACCACCATTTACGATCGACTGGAACAAGAGCACAATAACCTGGTCAACGTTCCTCTCTGCGTGGACATGTGCCTCAACTGGCTGCTGAATGTCTACGACACGTATGTCTGGGTGCTCTGCATGTGGGGGGCTCGGGAGCTTTCCCAGTAGCAGGAGAGGGGAAGGGGTAAGGAGCTCCTCTGCCTCATTCAGCTTGGAGCTGAAAAAAGGGTAGTTGAAGTGAAAAGTTTAATAAACCTAATGGTTTAATGGCTGCATTTAGCTGAATCAATACAGCCCATGGTTAGGCTTACAATCCTAGATTTATTAAGCTAAGCAATGAGAGAGCTGGAAAACAGAACTTTTTAAGCAGAATTATGTGTTCAGGCCAATTTCTGTGTTCAGACCAATTCTGTGACTGCATGTCTGCAGTAGGTCATGGCTTTCTGGGGCTTTTTAATTTATTTAGATAAAGAAGTTAAAGAGAATTATCAAGAAGTGACAGAATGAATACCATCATATAAACTCTTGCGTGTGTCTTTACTTCTGGATGTTAAACTTTTTCAAATATGTCAATTTTCTATAGCTTTCAATCTATCATTCTTGTTCAGAGATGGAAGAGGCTCATCTCTAATCTAATGTGCTCACAACCCTTAGTAGTCAGGAGATTTGAGAAATATTTAATTCAAAATTTAATTTTAAAAGGTGTACCTATAAGTACAAATACAACAGACTAAATTTACCTGAAGAAAATTTATGGGTTTTCCTATTCAGTGAGTTAATGGTGTTGCTCATAATGCTTAGGTAAATACTAACACATATTTGTAAGCTAATTTTAGGATAAGCCATTGTAATTGTATTTGGTGAATTTAGTGAAAAAAATGTCATTGGAAGTCTATTATTTGCATTTTTAGGGTTTTAATCAGGCACTTTCAGCCAGATATGCTCATTACTGTTGCAGAATAAACACTTACCTGTAGAAATGGAAGGACATGGGACAATTACTGTTTTTCCATTGACATTTTGAACAACATTGAAGTGAGGTGGCATAACATTGTGCTTCCATTCACCCTTTATCACAGCACTGGAGCTTCAGTGATCACCTGCAAAAAAAAAGTACAGACCCTGTTTTCCTGCAGGATCACCTCCGATAAGCCAGTTGTTTGTGACATGCTCTGCAGCAGCTGCAGCATCCTGTGGATTACCCAGATTACATTATGTTTCTTGTAGTGTACCAGTGCCGAGTGGGGCTATATTCATTTACTAGCCAGGCTTTATTTCTTTACTCTGCTTTGGCTTTCACAGAACTCTGATTCACTTCTGAGTTATTATCAACCATAAATAACATATAAATGAAGACTCCCAGTTAGCGAAAAACAAAAAGATGTGTTAGTCATGTTAATCTATATCAGCCACATTAGAAGCAGAGCAGGAACTAAAGGTCCTGCTGGTCCTAAACTGAACCGTCCAGTTTAGATTTACCGTGTCCAGTCTAGTTTTCTTCATATTGCGCTGTACTGCAAGTACAGCATTAGAAATTATAATTGTCTACCCCCAGGCAATTCCCTGGCTGTGCTAGGGAGCTGCATATTGCAGGACACAGTGAAACACAGAGGTGTTTTATGCGTGAGAAAAGCTTATAGCTAGTTTACCAAAATTCAAGTTTGAATTACACTGGTAAGAGAGGTGACCTTGGGGTTACACGTATTTAGTTTCCATTGTAAACTTAATAGGCAGAGATCAACCGAAGTGCATGGCAGTACCAGAGACGTTTAATTAAATGTACTGAATCTTTATTTTTCTTATAATTGAAAACTGTCATTTGTAAAGATATTAATCAGATTCACAGTCAATGACTGATCTAATTATGGGCACAGCTCTGCAAATACAGCACGTTTCGGATTTGTTTTAATTGATCAGTCACTCATGCTCATTTGCGATAGCATCCTAAATTATTGGTTTGACTTGGGAGGAGAGGAGAGTGAACTGAACAACTCATGATTCATACAAGTTTCAATTTAATATGCCTTGCAGTGAAATCATCATTCTACATTCTTCTCTTGTATAATTTGCATGAGCCTGGTATTCATCAGGAGGAGTTTCTCAGGGCACAGATGATAATTAATTTGGAAAAGACTTGAAGGAGAGGAGTAAGAGGAGTGTGGAAAGCATAGGTAAACAACAAATGCTTATTCGGGATGGAAAATACAATATTCTTTAGTAAAAGGTTGCAAATTCTGAATTTGGCTTTGCCATCAGTCTGTGTCTGCACCTTGTATAGGGTTTGAGGGAGATGTGTGGGTAAATGAGCACCACTGGCTCCAGAACTCTTTCATAGGATTAAATAGACAAATTCCATCTTTATGGAATGGTGCAGCCTGATGCATGACCATGGCATGCCTCTACATGATTTGTCTTATTCCCAGTGGTGGTCTGACTGGTGATGCTTCAAAGCTGTTGATACAGCTCTACTACAAAAATGTTGGGTTTAGGCATTAGGTTCCTATTTTATTTATGTCTTTGTTTGCAATAGATGTTACAAATTTGAAATGCCATCAGAAATAAAAATCTGAGGGGGGAAGCCAGCAACTGGAAGTAAATTGAGTTAAACCAGATGACGGAGAGAAGATGTGAAGGTTTGTCATTGTGTCGCCTGCAGCTCAGAGGAGGATGTTGTTCTTACAGTCACAATAAAAAGCAAAAATAGAAGTGTGGGCACATGACAAGGCAGGAGTGAGCGTGAGGGGAGGCTGACCAGAGTCAACAGGGGGGACTAACTGGAGTGTTCCAGTCCATGGCACTGCACAGGACAGGTTTGAGCACTGCGAGGAGAAGCTCAGAAACCACACCGTGGTGTTAATGGCATAACTGTACAGCCTGCCTGCCTTGGCATGGTTTCTAGGCAAGCCTCATCATTCACCTGAACGTCTTAAAAGTCTCTCTGTCACTGTACACTGCTGGCAGAGGCTGCTTTTTCGTGCTTGGCTCCCTTTTGCCTTTTCAAGCAAGTCAGGGCAGAGCTGACAGACAGTAAGCAAAGACTTCCTAAAAACGACTGCTACGTCGTATTTATAGTGAAAGTGAAGCTGTATTTTCTTTAGCAAAAGGACTGTTTTGCTGTTCTGCCAGAGACCTCATCTTCTCTGAGCCTTCCTCAACAGCAGTTCATAGAGAAGCCTGTTCAAATAAGCATAGGGTAGAGGCTCTTTACTCACTTTGGTAAGAAAAAAGGAGATGAGAATTTTTTTCTGACCAAGACTGTTTCTGGTAGAATTGATGCAACAGTACAATCCAGTCCAGCTATGCCTGTGAAGCCACATCCATATTTTATGTTTTGTTTCTAGCTTATCTAAGAACTGCCCAGCTTGTGCTGTGCAACGTGGTTCTCTGTGGGACTTAATTTAGGAAGACACTACTGCAGTGAACTTGGTTACAGTAAACAAATGGTGATATGAATGGACCATATTATCAGCCAATGTTTCTTTTCCATTAGGGGTCGAACAGGAAGGATCCGTGTCTTATCTTTCAAAACCGGTGTTGTATCCCTTTGTAAAGCACACCTGGAAGATAAATATAGATGTAAGTCAATGGCTTTATTTTGGTTTTACCTTATGTTTCTTTTCTTGTTTTATTCCTCCTATTTATTTATTGCACAAACATTTGAATAGCATACAGAGTTTAGATATTTTAGAGTTTTACATTTATTTACAGAGTTTTAGATATTCTGGATGCAAAGTGTGTTAATTTGTTCCCCCTTTTACTTTCAAGTTATTTATTCAGAATGTTTTTAGGTAGTTTAGCACAGTGGTCCCCAAACATTTTTGATCACACCCCTACTTGTAAAAAATCTTTGAGCATGCACTTCCGGTAGATGTATATGTATTTATAAATTACATACATGCACCACTGTATTATATTGTCTACATTATAAAGCATACAAAAAAAATAGAACGTTAGAAAGGATGTGAGAAGGATTACATAAGCACTATTTTGAAAAATTTATTTTAATATATCAAGGGTACCAAAAATTATTTCCTTACTGCAGTCTAATGGATTGTTTTGAACATCCCCTGGGGCACAAGAACCCCTCTTTGGAGACCACTGGTTTGGCACACCATCATACACAAAAATGCATGTATACAGGACACTTGCATTACACTGTTTTCAAATATGTTGATTTTTTTAAATGTTATCCATGTTGTGATCAGAGTCCTATTATGTACATGGTGTTTAAATATAGTTTCTACTATTAAATAAATATTAAAAGTGTGCAAATTATGCATATTTTAATAGATGAAATACTTGAAAAAATTCCACTGGAAGTCTTAGTTTTACCTGACTAATGAATCAGTTCATTAATGAGAACTAGGATCCAGAAAAGAACTAATAAATGTAATTCTCAAGAGCAACTTTCTTGTTAAATTAACTGTTATCACTCCTTCATGCATTTAAAATTACCACTAAAAATCCAACCTTTAGGATTTGACCCAATACCATAGCAGTTCTTCATCAATTGTAATGAAAGGTGAAGAACTCTAAAGAGAAAACACAGTACCAACAACAGAGCCTGTGCATGACTGTTTATAAGTGGATCAGATTTTAGTGCAATCACAGTGAGTGTCACAGTCTAGGTTTCTAGATGTTCCATGTGGGTGTTGTGAAAAAGTATTCAGAAAATCTTAAGAAAATTACTCACTACAGGTATCTTTCAAAATTATATTTCAGTGAGCATTGTGAAAGTTACAAAGAAAAACATCTATATTTTAGATTCTCCTCCAGTGTGTATGCATGGTAATGCATAACGTATTATGTGTTCTGTAACCTTTTCGAGGTTATAGGACACTTAATGTTTTAATGATGGGGAAATTGAAAGCCAAATACTTGGCAGGGAGGAAGGAATTGTATGTGTCAGGCTGTGGTCTGGCTTTGCCACCCATGCTGAAGTTGTAGTGCAGTTGCTGTTAGTATTGCAATGAGCTGCAGCCCTTAAAATTTTATCCCTCATTTGTGCATCAGAGTTGGTTGTGCTAAAGCACAAGCCTTCAGGCTTGCAGAGGTGATGGAAGGATTCATCCCCAAATGATTTATTATAAAACTAGACTTTGCAAGATTGAAATTCATGTAATTAAAAAATAATCCTTTCTCTATCCGTTCCTTTATGCCTTTGGAAGAAAACAGGTGTCAAAGCAGTGCTAGGAAAGTTATCTTGAGCTGTGCTGAAGCACCTTTATAATTGCATCCCTGGTGCTGGGTGAAATATTAAGGTGGCTCAAAAAAAAGAATGTTATATTATTCTAGTCTTCTTTTGCTTTTTTTTTTTTTTTTTTTTTTTAACTGAAAAATAAGGAGAATTTATTCGGGTAATGTATTGCCAGCACAGATGTTACCAAATATTTCAGTTAATGCTAACCTCTTTTTTCTTGTTATTATAAATTGTACAATCTCCTCAATGTACACATAGTACAACTAATTCCCACAAAATTAAATTGAGTTTATGAAGGGATAATAATTCTGTCCTGGAAGGATTCTTTTCAAGAATGATGCAGTAACAGAACATGGCTTCAAGTGACGTTTCACTTCAGAAGTGAAAAATTAATATTTTTTTAGTATTCCTGGTGGTTGGCAGGTTCTGTTGTACTGTAACTTTTTTCTTTTATTTTAGAAATTCTCTTGAATTAAAAGATTATGATATATCAGAGTTAGGGACCTCTGGTTTATAATTTCAACTAATCTGAAAGAGAAATGGATTCTCTGAGTTTTATGTTGATTGCTAAGACTTGAAGAGGTGCTTTATGTTGTATGAAATTATTTTGCTGTTAGAAAATATTTTTAAAATATCTGTGTTGTGTCTCGAAGATTGCTGTGTGGTTAGTTGTGTTACAGAGTCACAGCTTCTATTATTACTGTCACAAGTGCTCTGTTAGAATGGCCTTTCTTCCTGGGTACAAACCAGTAATGCTATTAAAAATTATCACTAGGCTGCATATTCCATAGGAAAATGCCAGTGTTTTTGGAGAGAGAAGCAGCCAAACCAAACGTGTGCTTATGTTCACATCCACCAAGGCTGTTCACCACACCTGTGAGCCTTTGAAACGATGCAAACCTCAGAGCTGCTCGGCACGTGCTGGTAGCGATGCTTCACTCTGGTGTCCTTGTCTCTCCTCCAGACCTGTTCAAGCAAGTGGCGAGCTCCACTGGCTTCTGTGACCAGCGCCGGCTGGGGCTGCTCCTGCATGACTCCATCCAGATCCCACGGCAGCTGGGGGAAGTGGCCTCCTTCGGGGGCAGCAACATCGAGCCCAGCGTCAGAAGCTGCTTCCAGTTTGTAAGTTTGGCTCGCTGTTAATTTTCTGGTTTGTATTTCGTGTCAAGCTAGCCTGTCCCTCCTGAAGGATATGGAAAATCCAGAGGAAGGATTAGGATACTGCAGGGGGTTTATTGGTGGCGTTCATCAGTGTATTGAACTGTTCCTTTGACGAGGTGTATTTGAATTATCTCAGACAGCAGGTCTGTCATCAGGGCTTATATTGGAACTGAACCCTGCAAACAGTTTAAGTCTTTGTTACAGCAGCTCATGGTTTTACAGTTTTCTGTTTCCAGCAGTAGATCACTGTTTATTGCTGCCATGCAGGTGAACAGCAGTGGCTAATCTAAATTTTGGGCATGTACATCCCAGTGACAGGCAGGAGCCCAGGGGAGCGAGAGGCAACTGCCTGCAGTGCTGTCTAGGGGTGAGGAGTGCTCAGTGTGTGCCTTCCACTCCTTGAATGGATAATGCCAGTTTTCTGTAAGGAGTACTGAAAGAATTCCTGTCCTGTCTGTTGAGGAATGCACAGGAAACTGGAGGCTCTTTTTCAGACTTGTAAATTATTTAATCTGGGGAGGAAGAGAGTTATGGGAATTATTCATCCTTATCATAACTACCAGCAGAATGCACCAGATGAAGACAGCTGCTTAATGAAAAGGTAGAGGAGGGGAGGTAATGTATGGTCTGTGATTAACTCTAAATGCATCTTCTACATTACAATGGAAGAAAGCTCTTTTCCCATCCCCTGACTGTCCCTGAGGGATTTTTTGTTTGCTTGGGGAAGGGGGGAGTTGTTTGCTTTTTTGCCTGCTGTTGAAGTTTCATTATGTAGTAGTTTCAGTTCTGTAGTAAGCAAAACACAGCAAGTGTTTTCAATGAATATTAATGCTTGGAAGTAGACTGCTTACACACAGTGACTATGAAAAGAGTCTAATTCTAAAATCACCACAAACTTCAGTTGAGATGGAACATTTGTTTCTGTATTTTTTTAGTTTCTTTTAATGGACTAATTCTACAGGATTCACATTTTCCTGTTTCCATCATTCATGTCTTGACCTTTTACAATTCTGGTATGTATTTAATGCCATTTCCAAATGAATGTTTTATAGGGCTATGTCCCTATATGGATAACCCACACCCATGAAGTATGCGTAGTAATGTGGCTGTGGCTTTCAAGCCTCGAGTTCCATGTTGGACTTTCAAGTGATACCAACACAAACTGATGCTGCAGCAAATTTGTGGTCAAAAGTCCTTCCTCAGAAGTTAGGACTTACTGGATTCTATCATTTTCCCAAGTGAATGGCAGCAGCATTTAAGAGCACTGTTGAAAAACTGATGGAAAGTGACCTCAAAATCTGGCAAAACCATAGTTTTTGTGGAAGGGGGCTGCCCTTCTGTGTGTTTGTACTGGGAATAAAAGAACTAAGTTCTTAGTGATGGAACATACAAAGCCAGTTTTTATAAAGTGGGAAAAAGACCTTGGGATGATTCTTTATTTGAGTAAAATGAGTTAGCAACATTGTCATCACAAATGAAGACGTGCCAGTGGGCTGAACCTGTACTGCATCCAGCTGCTGGCATTTCTAGAAAACGCCCAAGCACAGCTGGCCACAACCTTTGACATGTTCATAAATCAGAACATCAGAAAACCTGAAGCTTCCTTCTCTTACCTGCACTGGAAAATAGATTTTCATCTTACCTGCAGTTAAAGAAATTCCATCCTCTCTTTTTCCTCTGGATGAAGCCTCATTTTAACTTTCAGAGTGGAAGGGTGGTTTCTGACCTGGGCTGCTGCAGAAGAGGCCGTGTTTTAGGAGGGCCAGAAAGGGGGAGGGAGGCTCAGCCAGGGAGGGCAAATACAAAAATAGGTGGGATGGAGTCCTAGAGAGAGGAGCAGAAATCCAAGCATGGGGAAAGCCTAATGGAGGGGAGGGAGAAGGAATTAAGGAGTGGAAAACTAAGGGCCACCCTTAGGGAATTATGGTAATAACAGTAGTAGGAATAATAGTGATAAAGGAAACAGAGGGTGGGTAGAATGAGGCATGAAAGAAAGGAGCATCCAGGAATAGAGATGGGGAAGAAGCAAGAACTTTCCAGGAGAAAGGGAGAAGGGGAACACAGAAGCATCCTTTCAATGTGAGATGGGCACCAGGATCCAGAAGCTGGGGTGCAGCACAGAGGTGTTGGCAGAGGGAAGCAAGGAGCAGCCAAGGAAATGGAGAGGCTGGAGAAGCTGAACAGCCAGGGAGTATTGCACAGGGCTCCCAGTGGCCTCCTTTTACTAAAGTGAGATAATTCATTTTTAAAAAATATTGTTGGGGTTCATAGTTTACATTACTGTGTGGAAACTAAATTAAGTCTTTCTTTGTACACCCACAGTGAGAAATATTTTTTTCTTCAGGGTTTTGTGTTTTTTTTTTCTTTTTTGATTTGTTTTATTCTCTCTGGTGATGATAAGCCAGCAATAAATTGCAGTCATGTCAGAGTCTGCAACAACTGTGTGCTTCAGAAATGGCTCTCCCAGCTCCCTTAGGTTAGGTGCCCTGGCAACGGCCTTGTCTGTCTTCACAACAGCAGAAAAAAAGGGGATGTTTACTGTTCCCAGCGATAACAGGGGAAATCTGTCCTGCTTTTCAAAGTGCAAGTCCTTGGGAATGAGGCTTGGGGAGGGAGGAGCGCAGCCCAGCTGTTGGCAGCAGCCTGCCCACTCCTGAGATTTGGATCCCCTTGTCCCAAGGCTGCTGCTGCTGCTGCTGCTGTCCTGCTACTTCTCACTCCCCCAGCACTGACTTGTGCTTTCCATAGCTTTCTTCATTTATGGGAAGGGGCTGGTAATAATTGTTGGGAGGAGAAGGATATCATGGGACTCATCTTTCCTATTCAGGGCAGCGGCTTGTAACTTCGGCTTTGGGATTTTATAAGGAAAAATACTTTTAACTGAGAGCAAAGAGCTTAATCCAGTGACCACTTGAAGACTATATACTTCTGCTTAAGCTCAGAATGCATCAAAGCAATATATAGATCCATGAAAAATTGAGTGAATTCAGTATTGCTGCAGTGTGAAAGGACTTCCCTTTTAGTTCTGTGATGGGGTACATTTTTTTAAGTAAACAGGATGGGGAAATGATACGGACTGAAGGACACACACTGTTTTAATCATAGTGGAAAATTATTAATATGCTTTCCTCATATAGTGTAAATAGAACCTAGGAATTCACATCACTGCCTTGGATGAGTTACTGTGACATTGGGACTTTTGAGAAATGTGATGTGATAGCAGAGTGCAACTCAGATGAAAATGTCCCTTGCCATTCCTCAATCAAATGTTTGATAGTGGATTCTTGGTTATAAACTTCTTTAAGTATGCTTTCATTGAAGGATGTGCTTGAATTAGAATACTTGATGTTAAAAACCAGTACAGATGAAGCTAAGGAATGGTAAAATATGTGCAGTTAACTCATACATGTATTTTAAACCTTGCTTCATTTAACTTTGACAAAGCAAAGTATTTTAATGTTCTGTCTTAATTACTAATTTGTACTTGATCAATGGTAAGGTGAGATCAGCCTGGTTTCTAAAACCACTTAACTGTGTCCAAATCCAGTGTATGTATGCAGACAAATAAAAGCTAAAATGGGCTGTTAGTCCTTTTAGGTGGCATTTGGGTATTGCAAATCCCGGGTCAGGACCCTGATAGGTACTTTGGCCATAAATGCTTTGATTTCAATTGGTTGGGCAGTTTTGTGAGGGGCTGGTTGGCGTAGTTTATTGTTTTTGTTTTTTGAACAGCTAGGAAATACCAGTACTGTGCACAAATAACTATATATAGTTATATACAGGTCTGTATGAAAATAACAATGCAGTGTTACTGTGGAGGGACTTGATCTCTTTTAAAAGATTCAGGCAGCCCTTGTTTCTATTCATAGATATTTCTTTTGCTTTTGGCTCTGACGAGAGAGAACTGGCCAAAGGGAACTAGCAAATCCTTCCTCAAGCTGCTGTGCTGTAAATGTCATAAAACAGCAATTCTGGTTTTATTTCAGGAGGATTTTGTGAACCTGTGCCTGACTTTGGAGCCAGTCTTTAAGAGTCCTAGAAGTGAACTGCTTTAAAGAGCTATTTTAAAATGGTTTAGGGGATGGGGATCAGGAGGATGGTGTTGTTCAAGTGTGGATGATATAAAACTACACTAATTCACTTCTCGGTTCATGTTATTTTATTTTATTACTCCTGGCCACAGCACTAAAAACATTGACTGGGTAGCCAATGCAATCAAGTCCAATGCTGGAGTGGAAGACAAGGTTGAACAGGGTTAGGTCTAACTCTGGGGAGACAGAGCTACTTTTGCTGTCTTGCTCTGCACTTTTAAACTTTTAACAAGTCACATAAATCCCGTTTTTCAGTTAGATTTGTCCAAAATGCCATTTACTAATGTAAAGCTTCCTTTCCCAGATGAAAAACACAATTAAATTAACAATATTAATTCATTTCCAGTCAATTTCCTACACTGCACCTAAAGAGAAAATAGCTCATCAGAAATGTTATGAGAAATTTCTGCTCTGTTATTTGACTCAGTCCAAAAACATATTGCACTGTTCATGTAAAATCTGAACTGTATTCTGGAGTGTGACAGCTAATAGAGCATAGAATATTTTTTAAACTACTAGCTGAAAGAAGAGGGAGGGAAAACCAGAAGACTCAACTCCCAAGTATTGCATAAAGATGCTGGCACCACCCAACTTCCTATTCCCCCATTGTTTCTGCAAAATAAATACTGAAAAACAGATGTCTGGAACATAATGAATTTGAATGTCCTCCATAGCAAATTGTTACTTGTAAGCTGGAAGGGCCTTTATGAATTTTACTTTATGATTCACTGTGTTGTTACCATAAAAATTGGGAGTTGCACAGAAATGTGTTCAAGAGAAGAATCATTAATATTCTTTACAGCTTGATCTTGTTGGTTCAGATAAGAACTGTATGAATTCAGCCTTTTTCCTGTATGTAAAATCTTCAGCTGCTGCCTTACCGGATTTAGAGATTATTAAAAAAATCGTAATAGCAGCTCAGGGAACAGTCGAGAACTGTCTGTCCTATACTGCCTGACCCTGACCAGCTTTTCTCCACGTGGCTTTAAATCTTCATGTAATATAATTCGGAACCAGTTCTGATACATTTTAATGCACCTAATCTCTGTGAGCACAGGTCTTGTACAGCCAGCGTGCAGAGCTCCGGGTAGGCAGCCACTGGGACTGCTGGCAATTGACAGTGACTGCAAAATTAAAATAGATCTTTGGGTGTTACAGAAAGTCTTTCATCGCCGCAGCATTTTCCCTGCAAATTTAAAGCAGCTACAAGTGGAGAGCAGCGCTTTGAGCAGCTCATTCTTATTCTGACTGCAGCTTGCACTGCAGCATTTCTGTACACTTCATGCTTTTCTATTAGAAATGGTATATTAAAGAGATCCTCTTTAAATTTTTTTTGAGGCTTAGAGGACCTCTCTACAGAAAGTGTAGACTGCTAGACAGAGTAATGTTTTGCCAATGTAGTTCCAGGCTGATGCTGGCTCCCTGAGTGAGCCACAGAAAGTCTCTCCCCAGACCCTTTACTCTTCCCAGGCTTCTAGCTGAAAAATAGACATATAGATGATCATATTTTATAAATATGCCTTTCTCTTAGGAGAGTTCTAAAATTAATTCAGTTCCATTGAATTCATTGATGTCCTGTGGCAGAAGGCAGTGTCTGCTGTTCTAACAAATTCTGTTGCCCATATTGGCTGGACTTTACTGTGCTTTTGATTTTCTCTCTTTTTACTTTGGGAGGGGGTTCTGAATTCTGTAGCTACATGAAAAAAACACAGAATAGGATTTAATGCAGAAGTCTTCAGAAGTATTTCAGTATGTATTCCATTTAATACAGATCTGTAGTGGCTATCAATCTGTGAAGGACTTTATCTGAATAACTGTAGATATGATGTGGTTTGAGGGTTTTACCGCAGACATGCAAAAAAGGATGCTTTTGACTGTCCTAGAAATCCATATATGTGGATCTTAAATATAATCACAGTAGTCTTTAAACTGTTTCCCAAACTAGCATCTCAAGAAGAAAGCCGTGACTAAGAATCTTTGTTTGTAATGAACTGAAGTATTGCAGCAGCTTTTCAAGTCAATTTCAATGCAATGCATTATTCAAGGCATATTATGGGGTTTGTGTTCCACATCTCTTTTGTGAACATGGGTTCTGTGTAGGAGACTTTGCATTTTTCTCAGCCTTCAGGTATTGATCAGTTAATTTGTTTGTCAAGCTTATAAACAGTGTTAGATTAAAAAAAAAAAAGAAAACAAACACACAACTAATTGGTTTTCCGTATAGCTCTCTCTCCTTTAAATCAGTTGTGGTATTTTTTTCTCCAAATTTGTTGCTATCATTTTTAGTGGAATAAGGTTTTAGCTAGGTCATACTAAACTCCGATTTCATGAGAAACTGGAAAAATAACTGAGAGCAAGCATAAAAACCCCCAGCACTCAATCCCCTAGTCATCTTGGTCCGTGTACATGATACATTAATGCTTATTATTTATTTAAATGCTTCAAATAGGTTTGGAACCACAAAGGAAGACAGTCTGCCTTGTGAAGTCTGAAATATAAAAGACTGGCCCGCTGAGAGCTGTATTTGAAAGCCCAGAGAAAAAGGAAAACAGAGGATTTAAATATATTCAGACCATAAATATGCTGTTTCTGTGGATAGCATGGAGGGAAATGTCTTGAGGAATTGGAATTAGCATGTAGTGATGGTTTAGAGAAATGGAGAGGATGGTATTGCACTTCATCACTCGGGCTGTTCCCTGTGCAGACACATCCATCCCCCTCCAACCCTCCCCACCAGAGCCCCTCATGGTTCCCACTTGCTGCATCACTTCACTTTCAGAGCTGGAACCAACTCCCAGGTTCTCAGATAACCAGTTGTGTGCGGGCTTTGTGCTGCCCCGCATGACAGAGAGATATTTCCTGTAAACACTTACTCCGTCATTTCACTATTTTCCTTAAAATCCCTTTTGATGCTCCTTGTCCTTATTCTGTGCTGTTTTCGCAGTGTCTATAGCAGACCTCTACTCATGCAGACGGGTCACTGTAGTCCCCTGTCACTTGTGTTTCCTGCCTCCTCGCTGTTTCTCTCTCCATACTGTAGGTAGTGCAGGGTAGGGATGGCATTGTTTTTTGGTGTGTGCATGGTACCTGCTGCCAGGGGATTTGGCTCTGTGACTGAGTTGCCTTAAAGTTACCATAGAAGGGATGCCTGAAATGTCACACAGGTTAGGATGGATGGGAAGGTGGCAGAGCAGTGGGTCTGCTGGGAAGTGTTCAGTAGCTCTTCTGCTGTTGGCAAAGAGGCAAACATGGGATGTAATGGAACACGAGGCTCTCATTCTGTGGGATGGAACTGTGTGATGTTTGCAGTCAGTGATGGGAAATTTAGAGATGGCATGGTGGGAAGAGGAATTTTGAGACTTTTAAGGAGGCAGAGGGTTTACATGTCCAACGACAGACTTGAGAAGGGATTTGAATGATTTCCTTATCATGTGCATTTTGAAGAAAGGTCAGTGTGATAATGAAGGATGTTAAGGAGAAAGGAATTTTGATCAAGAGACATGCAATTTTTGGGGCTTGGATAACACAGTTTTTAAAATAGGTGAGAAGCAGTGCTATGCAGGCTCAGATAAGAGACAGAAAACGTGAGATCAGACATCAAAGGTGATCCTGTAAGTGATGATTTTCTCTGTGACAAAGTACATGGTAGTGCTGTCTATTGTAATAGGGAATAAGAGAGAGAGGGATTTGAAACGAGTGATAGTTTTCAGTTCCTGGATTGAAGACAGGATCCTGGAGACTTTTTTTTTTTATTTTTTTGCTAATGAATGGCTGGACTAGGGGAAGAGCTGGAATATATTAGGGAGAAGATATGGAATCGACAGGAAGCAAATAGGTTGAACTGTTAATTAGCTGGTAGTGTTTGTGCTCAGCCCCTGTCTTTTTTTCACCTTGTGTTACAGGCCAACAACAAACCTGAGATCGAAGCAGCCCTGTTCCTGGACTGGATGAGGCTGGAACCACAGTCCATGGTGTGGCTGCCTGTCCTGCACAGGGTGGCTGCTGCCGAGACTGCCAAACACCAGGCGAAGTGTAACATCTGTAAGGAGTGCCCCATTATTGGATTCAGGTACAAACTCTCTCCCTTTCAGCCATGTGTACTACTGCTTGGTGGATCAATGGAGCACTGCTTGATTTCAGGGAAATCATGTGCTTGATTTTATCCGTGTTGTTCGTGGGAAAAATAATTGTGATGGGGCTGTGAGGGAAAGTGACACCTAGACTGGGCACAGTGATGTGAGAGTTGAGGAGGACAAAAATCATCTTGTACTTACGATAGGGCACTTCCTCTGTGTCCCAGTCTTTCCATGCCTCAGCCAAAGCATTGTTGGATTGCATAGTTAATACAATTTGCATTACATTCGGCATGTCCTGTGCATGCAGTTTCATTTTCTGAATTGGGCCCTAATGAATGGCTTTCTGTCATGGTATAAAGCAGGGAACTGCCTTGAAAATTCTCAGACATGTAAAGCTACATGTGCGTTTCTCAGAGAAAGAATGTTGGTGGTAAAACATTAACCTGGAGTGGGGGAAATGTTGCTGGTCCGTTTAAACATCTGGATTGACACCATGGTTACTATGGCAATGAATAAGTCACTGTGTTGTAAAATGGCTGTGTGTTGGTATGCCTGTCGAGAATCCACTTAAGGGCTAAGTAAATACTCACTTTCAATTATGCCTGGACTTGTTTTATCACTTTGCTTCGCAATAGCTGCTTTGTACGTTTTCTGTCCTTTTTATGCACAGTCTTCTTTTATCATTTGCATTTCTCCTACTATGTTGCCATGTTGTTTACAAAGAGCTTTCTGTAATTTAGTTTCTAAAACCCAGATAGACAACAGCAGCAAGCAGTGCTACACAGAAAAGCCATCATTTTGCTGTAACCTGGGAAAGTGTGAATGTTGATTTTATGCATGTAGTGGGGCAGTGCTTTCTGCTATGCAATTTCACGGGCAGTAGGAAATGGGGGAACTAATGAAGGTATTGCTTTGTTTTGAATCTGGGTTTTCCTGCAGTGAAGCTGTTCCTCCATCTAAGTTCTTCTTCCTCTGCTTTTATTCGCCTTGAATATCTTAACTGGGAAAAGATAAATATTACTGAGGAAGAGCTATGGATGGGATGTGAGTAATTCAACACATCCACAAAGTCTTATTTTCCTGTTCCCAGATAGAGTTTATGAACTACTGTATTACTTACACCGTTTAGTATAAACCAGCCAAAGACAAGTAGGTGGAATTGAAAAGTGCAGCACTTGGAAAAATCAAAGGATGGCAAGTGAATGGATAGTCTGTTGTAAGCAGAAAGAACTCAGGAGGCGGACACTGGAGCTCTGTGTTTGCGTCTCATTTTACTTGACTGATCTCATCTGTCTCTTAAATTTATATAACAAATCTATTATCATGGTAGTAGAATCTGCCTGTCACAGATTTTTTTCTCTGTCTTTGCAAGTCATTGAAACCCTGTGTACACACTTGACAAAAAGATACTGTATTGGAAGGCTTTTAGAAAGCTAATACTGTGCACTCAGTACATGTAAAACAATGTTCTTTTGAGGTCGTTGTGGCTGAACTGCTTCGTGTATTTGGAACAAGACAACCCTTATGCCTCCGGCTCTTTCAAGCACTTCAGCACAGCAGATACCACAGTTAGCTGCCTCATAGAGCTGATGAGATTAAATAATGGCCCAAAAGTGCATTTGGAGTTTTGCATGGATGGAATGCTGTACAGAAAATTGTTTTTATAGAGGTGCTAGGAAGGACACAGGGGGTTTGCTGGAGTGACTTACTGAGAGGGCATTGCTTTCTTGAATTTTCCTCTGTGAGAACATTCTGTGTTAGGAATCATGATGAAGAGCCAGAGATCTGAAGTTAGTGTTATGGAAATAAAAGTGTGGTGGTGTCTTCCGTATGTTAAAGGAGAGTGATTGTTTAGAAATATTCACTGTTGCCCAACGTTAGAAATTTTTTTTGAAGATTCAGATCTTTGACAAACATCTGAGGCAGCAGAACCTGTCCCCTGGGGGCAGAGAAGCATTCCTGGGCATTGCACACCGTGTGACATCTCAGGGAAGAGAACTTAGTAACATGGAAAACTTGACAGGATGATATGAAGTAGTCACATACAAAGCTCTGAAGCTGTGAAATTTTTTTATCCTCTTTCAGGTACAGAAGTTTAAAGCACTTTAACTATGACATCTGCCAAAGTTGCTTCTTCTCTGGCCGTGTTGCAAAAGGTCACAAAATGCACTATCCCATGGTGGAATACTGCACACCAGTAAGTAGCTGTTCTACTGACCCTTACTGTCCTTCTTATGTAGAATGGAAAAACTTCATTTCCTATATGCAAGGTAATGGAGTATTTTGGGTGGCTTTTTTCCTCCCCCTGTAATTAAATCATCTTTTATATACCATACATGCCAGCAATTTCTGATGTTAGTAAAGGATACTCCAGTGGTTTGAAGTAAATTGAAGTTCATTGTACAGTTCTGTGTTGTAATGTATTCTGGTGTGTTAATGACTTGTTCCATGTTCAGTGCCATAGTTCACTTTATGGATCCGCCCGGAAACCTGTGATTTGTGCAAACATTCATATCTTAAGTCCCAATGTGTTCTCCATATCAGTGTGTGATTTTCCTTCCTACCCTCAGCAAATTGCCACTTCACTTGCTTTCCCACACAATGCTATGGTTGCATTTTTAAGTTCTTTACTATTTAGTAGTATCTTTGTATTGTATGATCACTTGATGGTATAAAATACAAGGGAAGTTCTCAAGGTAGCAAGTTGAATTTAATTTCTGAGAGGTGGAAGCCGGGGTGTTCAGTGCAGCACAATGCAGATGTGCTGCAGTGATGGTGTGGTGAGGGTCTTCACCCTTCTTTCACAGCTCTCAAAGGGATCATTTTTGTGTAAACATTTCTTTCATACCAGACAGCTGGCAAAGGAAATTCCGTATTCCTCACTCAGTGTGCTCCTTTTTCTTTTTGGCTACTCATCAGCAGTTCAGAGAGGCATAAATTAGAGGTGCTCTCAAGTTATTGTTCTACCCTGTAGCACAACTGAGTTTCCAGCTGCCTTTGCTATTGTTTCTGGTGCTCTTGAAGCAGTGCACTCTCTGATTGGCATTTCCTGCTGAGAGTGGACGATTCCTGGTCAAATCTTCATCTTCTGGTCAAATATAAACGCTGAAAATAAAGCATCAAAATTATACATGGGCTAGCTTTTTAAAATTATATGAATGGTCTCTACATCTTCATTCAAGCAAAAAGGCATGGCCAAAATGAAGTAAAGACTCTCAGCTTTTCTTAGACACTTAGAGAGAAAAAATTATTCCCCTAAAATATAATGCAAGCCAGTGTTTTTGTTAGTTTTCATTTATGGATAGTATTTTACATTATCTATCAACTTCCACTGTAGCATTTCAATGGCAGTATTTTATCTGAGTCTGCAAGGGCACTAATGCACGTTTGCTAGTGCTTTGTCAGTATTCCTTGAGTGTGGTTTTCAGCATCATCCCCCAGGGATTGAGGTTACTGGAAAGGGCAGTTTGCCTGAAATTCTGCACAAGTCAGAGGGAAATGCTGGCGCTGCCCGGGCAGGTCTGAACAGACTTCTCCGTTGTAGGAATTCCTAGAGCAGAATCTCATGATCTGAGTCATAGGCAGCGTGAACCAGCGACTGACCGCCTTGGAGTATTCCTTCCACCTCCTTGCTGAGTTGACTGCGTGTTTCCTTCGCACTTTGCCACTCTTATTCTTGCTGATAAGCAACATGGGAGATTTGTGAATGGTGCAGAGTGCAGGAAACAACATCTCCCAACTGTTTTCTTAAGCTGTTGATGTGTTTTGAGGAAAGAGACATGAAAAGGATTGTGAGACACATCCCCAGCCTGCAGCAGTTTGTTGCAACGCGGTGTCCGGCAGGTTTGTGTTCTCTCTGAAAATGCAGATTACTAATAGGAGAAAACGGTGGTGAGCAGAAAACCTGCCACAGCATCCAGATTGGTGGATCAGAATAAAGAACCATTCACAGCCAGTGCATTTTTTTGTGAATCCTGAACTCCAGCAGCCCGTGCTAATGTGCTGTGCCTGGCTGCACCAGCAGCCAGTTGAGTTAGAGAAGGATTAACTTGGGAAGGGGGCAGGGAAGTGAATGTGGCACACTGCAAGCCCCATTCTTTTTTTATGTTGCTGCTGTTAAAAAATACTAACCCAAGTACTGGGGGATTGAACAAAACATCCACTGAAGCTATCATGTCTAGAATGTAATTGTTCTCTAAATAAATGAAAAAGGGTTTGCATGTGGCAGAGTATTTTTCCCCTCTTCCTCCAGGCTAATCTCTCACCTTAAAATGCATTTTGGCAGACACAAGACATGTGATGCCTTCTTTGATAGTATCTTTGCAATGGTTAGATGAGCACAATCAAGTGTTTTGATATTTTTATTCTCCCTCTCTCTTGCTTTCAGAAATTTCCAAGCACTGCAGTCTTTAATTCTGCTTGGGGGAGATTTGAGAACTCCTGCTAAATATCTGAGGGAGGTGCTAACTTTTCCTCTCCCACAAAAGGCCGAGGCAGAATAAGGGCAAGGCAGTTGCCTAATTTTCATTTAGACAGAAAAATTGCAACAGTTATTCCTGAAAGCAGCGCAGCTCGATTTATTGTTCAAAGAGATGTGGCTTTTAAAGAGGCTTCAAATAAAGTATATAAGACAACTTACAGACTGAGATGTAAATGTAGGATCATTTTTCTGTTTGGGTTTAATGAACAGTGACATGCAAGCATAAAAAACACCTTGTTAGAAGGAAGCATGTCAAACTGAGGTACCTGTCTACAGCTAAAGTTTACAGTGGGAGCTGAGGTCTGGGGTGGGGGTTTGGCAAGGAACTTCCTTAAACCAGACTGGGAATAGTCAGATGCTAGTGAAGTTACTCCTGTGTGAATGAAAAGAAGCTATTTCTCATGAAATAGTTTTGGTTTCAGAATAATTTTGGAACATGCTTGACCCGGCTGCCTATATGTTGCTTTTATTTAAGAGAGCTGGGATGCTGAAACTCCACGGTTTCTTCCTCATAAACCAGTTCAGCTGAGAATTTTTGTTTGGAGGATTTTACTTTGAAAATCACATGTAATAAAACATCCATGGAGTAAACCAGAAAGTTTGGTTGAAAATAGCCTCAGTTTATTATCTTCTCCACATAATAATCATCATCACATTTTCTTTGCCTTTCTTGTGCTCCTCAGACATTTTTTAAATGGCAGTGTGATTGGTGCCTGATGCTTTTTTATCATTAGAAGACATATCTTTTTCTTAGGATTCTTGTGGTACCAGATAGATCGGGATGTTTCTGTGCAAACACAGTGTTTCACTGTTTGGTTGTCATGCATAAGGTTCAGGGGAGTGAGGGGGCAATAACAGTTCTAGGAATGTTGAAGCAAAGAATGTTTTATTGTTAGTCATTCCTGAAAATACTTAATAGAAATTACAGTCAAATGCAACAGAAAGTGTTCACAACATTGAAAATAGACAAGGCAGGAATAAATGATTATAAATGGCACAGGTGAACAAACTGGACAGAAAGCTGTGTTTAATCCAGTTATACCGAGACTAAATATTAGAACTTTTTCTCTGTTTCCAGCTGATGTGTTCTGTGTGCTCTGCCGATGACAGCCTGCTTAGGAGCTGTCCTGGCAGGCATAGCAGATGGAATTCAGCAGAGGGAATTCCCTCCTGCTGGGCATGGTGGGGGCAGAGCACAACCTCAGTAAATCCCCTTTCCAGGGTCCTCTGGGTGGTCTGGGCACACACTTAATCCCTCCCTTCCCCAAATGACTTTAATTCTGATGTATTAAGGAAGTGATACTTAATATTATCAAACGTTGTCTCAGTTTCTTGAAAATACAGATGCTGCTATCCTGCCTTTTAGGTTCTGCTGTGTCATTTGTGTGCCAGTCATTGCTTACACTAATTTTTCCTGCCAGAGACACTGACCGGAAAGGGAGCCAAATTCTTTCCAGCTTTACATGAAGCTTGTAGGTGTCATAAGCACAGGGATAATACTTGCCTTTTCTGTTAATACTTTTCAGACTTTCTGCAAATTATTTTTCGGGGCATCCTTAATTTTTCTACCTGGGCAGTTGTTAAAAATCTATGTATCTGTGTTCGAGGAGCTCTGTGAAGCTTGATTTGACTGATAGGTCTGAGCACCTCCTTGCTCTCTAAGTAGAAGGCATAGAACTCATTAAAAATGTCAGAAAGGTTAACTTTTCCTTCATTTCTTTCCTTTAAAGTAGATACACTGGAGAAGCAATGTTGTTATGTGGGTCAGGAAGAACTTAATTTAATGTAAAAGACTAGTATTTCAGGGTCTAGTTTCTGCAAGGTGCAGAGAAGGGAGTGCAGCCTGACTAAGGTAATTGAAGTCTTAACATTAAAATTCATCAGAAAATTGCCTGACTCTTCGTCAGGCTCTCAATAAGTCTTGCATCTTCCCAGCAGACATCCTTTGAACTCTTTCTGGCTCATTCTGGTCTTTGGGAAACTAATTCCACTTGGCACTCCTCTGGTGGTCTCTGCAGGAGCAAGGGAAGCTGCTGCAGGGGAGGGAGTAGAAAACGTCATGCAGATTGTGCTCTCCCAGGGGTATTGATCTGAAATGCCTGATAGTTCACATTGAACAGGTGCAGGAAGAAACAACTGCTGCTTTCAGCAGCTCTTATCTGCTTTTTGTTGCTCTTTGATCAAAACACTAACGGCAGAGGAGGCTGAGAAGGGAAACTAGAAGGAAAACGTACCAAGAGACTTTCATGGACTGACAAGTCCGTGAGATGTGTTAGGAGTTGGGATGCAGCTGGCAAAGCACCTGTGTGGACACGTGGACTGGCTGTGTGTCCTGCACTGCAGCCATTTTAGTGCTGAACTAAAAGCAGGCAGAGAGTCCCTGGAGCCAGGTGAGGAAATGACAAATTCTTGTCTAATTAATATCCTGAGATCACCTGAGGTGAGGCATGAGCCTGTCAGGGGGTTTTGGAGCTTCTTCCCTTTTCCTCCTTCCTCCCCACCAGCAGTATGGCTGTGTAGTGCATTGTAAGGTGACAGTGACAGACAAATAAAATGCACAATTCTGGAGCTCAAGCCATTGGCAGCTCCACTTGGTGTGACCACAGCTCTTCCAAGTGACCCAGCAAAGGAAGAGGCAACTGAAAAACAGTAATAACCTCATGACAGGTGATTTCATTGTGATTTGTGGCTTTCAGACAACTTCAGGAGAAGACGTCCGTGACTTTGCCAAGGTACTAAAAAACAAATTTCGAACAAAAAGATATTTTGCAAAGCACCCACGAATGGGTTACCTGCCTGTGCAAACCGTCTTGGAGGGAGACAACATGGAAACGTGAGTAGCTCTGAAGTATCTAAATAGCAGCTCATTTGGTGCACTATTTGAGCTCCCCAGCTGGTGCCTACTCCTTTCACTTCCTAAATGCATAAAGCTCTTTATGTCTTTCATTTCTGTTTAACTTGGCTGGCAGGAAAACACAAGCTGGGCTTCCAGTTGCCATTGTCTTTATCTGCTTTCACCTGTCCTTATGCAGGAACTTCAGCTCCAGTTAGTAAAAGAAAAATACTCACTGACTGACTGACAGTCTTATGAATGTCTAAGTTTGATACGCAGCTTGGAGACTAATGATATCTTCATTCAATTTTTATTTTCTTCCAAATGGGTATCTTTCCTTCATTTTATTTTTTTAATTAAGCTACTATGTTTGCAAGCTTCCCAGATGATTTCTTCTTTTCTCAGCCTATAAATTTAATCTTATTAAATGGCTTTGATGTCTTCTATGGAAAAAAAAAAGCAATAATGATGCACATGGAGTAATCCATGAGTTAACTCAGTTCCCTTTGTTTTTTTACAAGTTTATTCAGTTGTTTAATGGCAATTGCACACAGCTTGTTCTCGCTTGCTCTCTTTTTCTCTCTTTTTAAATTTTAGATTTCAAGTTTTTTTCTTCCCTCACTTTTTGGTTGGTTGCTCTTCACAGCCATTCATGTTGATCTGTTAGATTTCTGTTTTTCAGTTGTTGTGTTTTTGGTTTTTTTTCTTTTTTAAACCTTTCTGTAATTATTTTGCTGCTGAGTTTCTTCTGCCTCTCTCTTCACCTCCTCATTTTTTGTCTTGCAGTCCTGTTACTCTGATCAACTTCTGGCCAGTAGATTCTGCGTGAGTACTTTTGCTGAAGTGTGCTGCTGCTGCTACTGCTGCTGCGCTCCCTCACTTTTTTTTTCCGTTTCTTTGTTTAGTTTTACATAAGATCATTTCCTTCTTTCTTTATGACTATTTCCTTTGATGCACTCTCTGAAGGAATGTTCTGATCCCAAAAAAGTAGAATGGGATAAATCCTGGAATTTCCAGCACTCATGGATTGTGTACTGTGTACTCTTTCTGGAGTATGTATTTTCATCGAATTAACAGGGATTTTGTGCAGATCTACTAATGCTTATGAAAGTTTGTCATTTAAAAGCCTGTGTTTCTGAATAAGTTTTGATCTCTCTGAATGTACCCTGAATGCTCTTTGAAGGACAGAGTGATGGATTTAATTCAGTTTCAGGAATGACATCATTTTGTAGATAAAGCTGTAATTTGGTTTTATGTGAAACCTCACACACTTGCACACTCAAGTGCCCCAGTTCATCCAGATCTCACTGGGTATTTTATTAGTCCTTTAGATACATTCAGATTTGTGAAGGCAGGTTGAAATGGGGAGAGATGTTCACTGTATTTTTTCAGAAGTTAAAAAAGCGGAGGTTTTCAGCAATGAAACAGGTTTTCATTCTTGCAGCACTCCTGCACGTGCATTGTCTTACTGTTGTAGTAATAGCCTCAGCATAAACTAAAGATATATATTCTTACCATTGTGGCATTTGCTACTTCTAGTGTTACATGGATGATTCTAGAATTATGTTAAATAAGGATTACTTTTAATTTACATATTGATAACTAATGAGAAACTGATAGAGTTTTATATATTTCTATATGGTGAAATGTATATGGCTTGCACCTCCATTGAATTTTTTGTAGAATAAACAAGAGTGAAATGTATACATTGGAATATTGATTTATAATTTTCATTTGGAGCACAAACCATTGGGAAGTCGAGAGAAGTGCTCTACCTCTAGGAAATTCAATCAACCAAGAAGCACACCTAGTACTGCAAACCTCATGGTTGAGGATTCGCCCACAAAAAAGGCAAAAAGGCTGGAGCCAGACTGAAATAGAGGGGCTTTGAGCTTTAATGTGCTCTTTTAAAATGCACTTTTATAAATGCAACTGTGGATTTAGATTTCTTAACCTTTAGAACAATTGCAGAGCTAAAAGTAACATTTAAAGAAAGCTTGGATCATATGGAATGTCACTGCTGTGTCTGACATAACATGAAATTAAACTGTCATAACATGCTTAATTCTAGTTACTTACAGTAATAACCTTGTGGTATGCCTACACCCTTAGCTTCACGTCACAGGTTTGGTGTTGTACACTACAGGGAGTTTAACTCCTGTGTGATACTTACAAAAACTTGAGAAATACTGAGAAGCAAGATTTGTACAGAGAGGTTGCACCTTTTGTCAGACCAACTCAGGTATCTACCGGAGCACAGTCGTTTTGTATGGTTGACAAGAAAGCAGAAAAATAAGAAATGAATAGTGTCTGGAAAGAATTGCTCTTTATTTTGTTCTGTTAACTTTAATTCCTTTCCTTTGTGCTATAGTACTTGGCTTACAACTCAAGTTACTAAGCTACCCAGGTTTAAAGCTGTTTCTTAGTTACAGGGCTGATTCCAGCTTCGACAGACAAACCAGTTATCATAAAACCTGCCTGTGATTTCTACACTCATGCCTTTTTCTGGTGCTCTCATGCCAGTTTTTTTGTTATCTTTGAAGCACTTCAGAATAGCATCACCTGGCAGCAGTCACCAATGCTAGTGCTATCCTGACATCAACATCTGGTATACATGGAAATGTTGATAAACAGATGGGGTTTTTTGTTGGAAGTTAGTGGTTCTGACTGCTTACTATCCCCTATTTTGCACAGCTACTCTGCTTGCCAGGCCTTAAAAGGACAGCTCACAAGTTGTGAGAATTTGTGTCTTTTTACTGAAAATGTGGTTGTCAGTGATACAAATACATTTTGCTTTATTCTACACTTTTCAAGAAGCATCAACTAAAATTCAGACCAGCAAAGAAAAGGGCCCTTGTCCTGCCAGCCAGATCTCTGGGGATGCAGGGAATTCCAGGAGCTGGTATTTGCCACTTGGTCACCACTTGACTTGACTAGAATTCCCAGGCTGTTCCTGCAGACCCCAGCTTGAGCAGTGCAGCTGTGGAGGCCTTGTAAAAGGGATGGTTATCTTAGCTAAATATTGGCTGTGTCACTCAGCCTTCTTGCTGGCTGTTGGAGCTGATTAGGTGTGCTGGGTATGTATGCTCAGAGAGGAAGGATTCTGAGCTCTAGCACAGATGGTCGCTGAGAGTATGTACAGTGCAGCACAGTTCTCAAGCTTGCTCAGAGACTGGCAGAAGTGTACCTATGAGCAGCTCAATTCAACACAACGCTGTGCTTCTCCAACAGGTTTGCTTTCTTGAGCAAACTTTTAAAAAGCTCTTTGAGGTAGATCTCCATTGCAGTACGTTCTGAAATGGAGGCAAACATGGAAATGTAGCCTCACCTGCCTGCAGCTGGCAGAGGGAGTCAGCTTCAACAAGTTACAGAACTGTGTTATCTTCAAAAAATATATATGTATATGTATATATTGCATAATTTGGTCACTTCTGAAGTTGAAGTGTAGTTTCAAGGCAGCAGGGATGTGTTCATGCAGTCAGGCCCATCTTTTACCTTGCACTACTGCCAAAAAAGACATCTCTTCATTGTCCAGAAGGTCCCAGCCAAGTGCTGTCCATTCCTTCACACTGATACAAATACATGTGCAATGCCAGTGTGAGAGGGACTAAAGGAATGATCCAGCTCAAAACTAAAGCTACTTTTAACGCAGACTTCCTAGGCTGTACAGTATTGGGAAAAATGTGTGTTGAAAACAAGGTCTTTCATTGATGGTACCAATTCAGACCAGCTTAACATCTGCTGTGTGGCAAACAGAAAAATGAGAATACCATCAAATTTATGAGAAAAATCAGTGTTATCTTGCTCCATAGTCTATCTCTCTGAAGAAATTACATCCTTTTCCCTTCCTTTCAGTGTGTATGTTCTTACACAAAGTAGAATATCCAGTTGCAGAGAAGCCACTGGCTGTCCAAGCGAATCTCTGCTGCACTGAGGAACTGTGTGAACTGAGTATTTATCCTCTGATTTGCTGTGGTAAAGTTTGAACATGTGATGGGTAAAAATACAGGTGGAGGCCAAAGCTCATTTAAGACAAAATAAGATTTGTGATTTACTTAGCCTGTAATGTCTTAAAGAGGAAAAACTTTGCTGTTCTGTCAGAAGAGACATTAATGATGATGAATTTTGTGTATCCAGCATACAGCTCTATAAATTCAGGACCCTAAACTGGAGCCCTTTGCAGGCTGATTAGAAACCTGGAAGCTGACCAGTCTAGTAGATTTACAGCAGGATTGTCAAACTCCCAACATGGGTGCATTACAAACCAGAAGATTGTTACAGTTTTGGTTTATAACCAGTAAATACAAAACTTGCCTGCTTGTGCAATGCAGTGCAATCACTGTTGGGCAGCCCCAGCCTGAACCACGGAATCCAACAATATAAAGTGGGGGGAAGTTCCTTGCTCAGTCAGGAGTTCCAGAAGGAGACTCAGCAGAGATGTAATAAAGGGCAGTTAAAATTAAGCTAAAATATGAAATCACCATACAATTTGTGAAGCTGCATCATTTTTTTTATTCCAGCACGCCCTTATAAATGTCAATGGGCAAAATCTCACATGGCAGCAAAGGGTGCTCTCTGAACTGCATAGGCAACGTAATTTAATGTTGACATTTCCCAGAGTTGAGGCTGTGAGAAACAATGCTCTAACTGATGAGAAAAATCCCATTAATTGCTTTCAAGCACAAAAGAAGTGAAGAGGATCTCATACCATCTGATTTGTAAGGCAGAAACCCCAAATAATTGCCAGTGTGCCCCTGTAGAACACACTGATGTACAATTCAGATGGCAGCTCTGGAAAGTCACTAGGCAAAATCATCAGTGCCTGCAGTTATTAAAGGCTCATTTCAGACATTGTGTGTTTCCTGTATTTACTTCTTGCTGCTCATGGAGTAATCCTTGAATGTTCTTATGAGTGGGATGTGCTGGAAGCAGGCACTGGAGCAGGGAGGGAGGCAGAGGAGAGGCTCCCAGCAGGACTTTGGCAGCCGGTGCAGGGCTGCACGTGAAGCAGAACTGCCAATGAAGGAGGCAGGTGTGAAGGCGAAACCAGGGTGAAAGCTCTTCTCTTAAATCCTTTGGAAAAGGCTTCTTCAGGAGCTGGTGTGAAGAAGAGTCGTGGCAGCAGATGGATTGCAGAATGGTCAAAATCCCTGGTGTGGTACCTCACAACATTGCACCGATGGCTTGAGGAGGCACACACAGCGCCTGGAGTTACAATTTGCTGTTTATCAAACATGGCATAAGGCGTAGAGGTGTGAGGGTATAGGCATAGCTAAGTGTCTTTTTACTTTTGAAGGGGTATTGTTTGTGATTAATCAGTGTTTTCTGCCTTATAGGCCTGCCTCGTCCCCTCAGCTCTCACACGATGATACTCATTCACGCATTGAACATTATGCTAGCAGGTATGAGACCAGCTGGACATTAGGCAAATCTTTCTATAAAAAATAATTAAGAAAAAAAAAACAAACAAACCAAGGGCTAGTGGCTACCTGAACACTTCTTAAGGAAACATAGAATTTGGGGTTTTGCTTTCCAGAGTCTGGGATGCAGAGCATCGTCTGTGGTTGCTACTAACCAGCCTGTCCTAACCTGCATGCCAAAGCACCTCTGTGATCAGAACTGGCCTTTAGGTTCTCTGGGGTCCTCATTAAGCTGTGCACTCAGTTACTGACTTTTTAATAGGAACTGTAGTCATAGGACAAGGGGTAATGCTTTAAAATAAAAGAGGGTAGTTTCAGACTAGATATAAGGAAGAAATTTTTACAGTGAGGGTGCTAAGACACTGGAGCAGGTTCCTCAGATTGGTGGTGGATGTCCCATCCCTGGAAACATTCAAGGTGAGATTGGATGGGGTTCTGAGCCACCTGGTCTAGTTGAAGATGTCCCTGCTCATTGGAGGGGGGTTGGACCAGATGACCTTTAAAAGTGCCTTCCAACCCAAACCACTCTATGATTCTAGGGTTTTGTCTTTAATATGGACCCTGGTGTAATCATACAGATGAGAATAGCAAAAACCTCCAAACGCTTACATGAATCTCAAGTGTCACTGTAATGTTAAGTAATTCACCTCGTGAAATACTACAAACAGGATTTTCCCTTGATTTGGGGGATTAAAATAGTGGCATATTGCTGCTTTAGTTCAGTTCTCTGCTTTCATATTGCTGTTAAGAATCAAAAAGTGGGTTAATTGCACAAATATGAAAATGTTTTTACACCAAGCAAGTAAATTTGCAAGGGCTGAAGTAATGAAAAATGGTTATTCTGGCCTCCTCTTTCTCTCCCCAACTACCACTTAATCAGGAGAGGTGTTTCTGAATTATGCAGGACATTTAGGAGGGGCTGAGCATGAAAAGCAATGAGAAATGACTGATTGTTAGTTCTGATGATGATATTGCCAGGTACAAAGCAATTTGTGTAATCCCCTGGCACCTTAAGGCTTTTCTTTGATTGTGGAATTAATTAATTAAGAGGAGTGGAATATAAACTTAGAAATTATTTTTGTCAGGTCATTGTAACAAACAATCCTTTGCGATAGTTTATTGCAAAACTTTTTGGTAATCAACAGTGAGTGTAAATTAATTTGAGTTTCAAATTCATCAGAAACATCATGCTCTTTAATTCTTTCCAGAATGTTAGAGCAGATGAAGTTTCTGGAAAACATGATTGGTTTTAATGAGTCTTGTTTATTTTTCTGCAGGCTAGCAGAAATGGAGAACACCAATGGTTCTTATCTAAATGACAGTATTTCACCTAATGAGAGCATGTAAGTAGGATGTTTTAGTGGTTTTGACATGTATTTTCTTGGGAAGGTTAATAACTTGTAATGAAATTTTGTAGTGCTGAATTTGCATGGCCATGTAGCACATCTGGTTCAATTTAATGATGAACTCATGTCCTTTCAATCTGTATCATAGCGTCTAGATTTATGGCTTACAGCTTAATACCAAATCTATGTAACACATGATTGATACCTTCAAAATTAAAATGACTGAATTCTGTCCAAAAATTACCGATTTATTCAGCAAATAGTTCCCACCTTACTCGGAAAAGGTGTACATCATCTGATGTTTTTTAAGGGAAAAGATAAAAAGAAAACCCTTCCATCTGTACTGCAAGGTTAGCCATGGTTAAGTGCTGTGGGCAAAGTGTCATTCAAAACATTAGTGAGGCTAAACAGAAATCTTTGGTATAAAAATACCTGAAATGCATTGCAAGTGTAAGCCTGGAGGGACTCATCCTCACCATGAAATATTAGAAGTAGCAAACTGTAAGTTGGACGGATCTCTGACAAGCATTCATTGTACTGCTTTAAATGTAAAGTCATAAATAAAAGTTTACTTTTTGAAAAGTAGTTAAATCTAATGTCACACTGAGACCTTTTTGTGGTTTTCTGACATGGTAGTATATTTCACCTCTGATGATATTCTTGATCTTGTTTATTCTTGGAATGAAAGGACATAGACCTAGGAGAGTAACTGTGGGTAATGTTTCTGAAGACAGGATGGAAGCACCTAAGTCACTGGCGTGTTTGCAAATTCAGGCAGAATCTAAATTTGTAGCATTCCTTTAAAGCACAGTACTCTGGGAAGTTTTCATTCACTTAAATTGACATTCCCAATCCATGTTTTATGAGGTCGGATCTAAGCCTGTGAGATGTGCTTGGACAGTGATAAAGCTGTTTTCTTTGTTTTGAAATAGTTTCTCTTTTGACTTGGTAGTATTGTTGCCTACCAGCTTTGAAAGAAAATCCCCTGTACATCCAAGTATATTGTTCCAATATATTGGTTCAAAAAGGAGAAAGTTAAAATGCCACCTCAAAACTGGTATATATGCAATGTCAGTATAGTTCTGTGCAGTTAATGGAAGCTTTGTTTCCAAGTGGTATGTTAATTTTGTGCTTTTATGAATAGTAGTAATGCTCCAATAGATGGAATTTTGTGTTGTCCCATTGAAATATTTCAATGTCCTTATCACACAGACCTTGTGTAGGCAGTATCTCTTGTATTACACTTTGGTCTTTTTGTTCAGTTCATTTTTTGATTAATTATGAGCTGTATTAGTATGACTCAGTTAAGAAATTAAGCAACGACTATCCAGTTTGTTAGTCAGGTTGTATTATCAAAATGAGAATAAATCTATACATTCGGAATTTGGAAAAAATATTATCCAGATAGATACAAATAGCAGCAAAAAAAGCTTACCATGAATTCACAACTATAATTCTTTCAGTTCTGTTTTTCAGATTATGCTTAAGTATTATTTGTTGCCATTCTTAGAGGGTTTGGATTATTGGACTGATAAGTGCGGGTTAGGGTTAGAATGGTACATGAAATAGTTAGGTTAGGTTAGGTAGAATGATAAATGGAGACAAGGAAGGAGGGAAATAAAGACATAACATATATATATATTTACCACAAAACATTTCACTATGTAGTGTCACTGCAATTATGCCTTAAACTTATGTGCAGGCTGAAAATCACACAAAAAGAGTATGCTTGTAAAGTGACATTATATTGCAATAGTTATGTCACTTGTTCACTGTTAATTCATTTAAGGTCCCTAAGAATATTTATAAATGCAAAGCAGTAGTTTGAAGGAAATCACAGTTGAGGCGTTTCATGAAAAGTATAAATTTAGAAACTGGCAAGCATTTCTTTCTGTGAAAAATTAATACTTCTCTTTTATGAACTCATGTTAATGTGCTCTATATTGCTTTGGCACTCCTGCAGTCATAAAATGGCATCATTAACATTTTCAGGAACAAATGGAAACAAGGAAAATTACAATTTTTGAACAATAACAGCTGTTCAAAATGCCTGTTAAATTCTGATTTAGAAACATAACAGAAAAAAAAACTGGACTGAATTATTTTGCTATACAAAATTTCCAAGCAGTGTCATTTTTAATGTCCATGTCTTGTGGTGTTAAGGGAAACCTTGCGTGGTTTCTCACAGTTACTGCTGGTGTGTGGCTTAGGGCCTGGACGCATCTCCTTAGCACCTAAACCACACCTGAAACAATTCATGTAATTCTGGGAGGTGATCAGGGTCTTGAGAACTGAATTTGTTTTTCTCTTCCAGAGATGTTTGTTTCAAATGCCAGACAGCTTCAAGGGCAATAGAAAAAAAGAGATCTTAGCTATTAAAGCAAATATATTTGTATTCTGACAGTGTACATCACTTTAAATTTTAAAAAGAAACCCACCTGAGTGAAAAGTAGCATATTTTTATTAGATTAGTTCAATAATTTGTTTTGTTTAGCTCATTTACAAGTTTACAGAGAAAAAAGAAAATAAATAAAGCACGCATTTATTACTTAAGGAGAATTTGAAGGTACAAGAATAAACACATTGCCTTTGCTTGAATGACCCTTCCATGACACAGATCAAGCAGCAGAGGATAGCCTTTTGTTTTCAAGCAAATCCCTAACTGAAGTTAGGCAGAACAGGAAAGATGAGGCTGTCAGCTTTTGCAAACTTGGTTTTAAGTATCTGAGAAGCAAAGGAGGAGAGAGGTGGACTCTGCAGAGAAGGAAAATTACCAGAAACTAAGTGAAACAGGTCAGCAGATTTTACTTTAAGGTACATTGCTCTGCTGTTGGTTACAAAGAGTTCAGCAAATCTCTTTGCAAGAAATGAAAGACTGGGAGTGAATCATCTCCTCACATTCACTGTGAAGTTAAAAAGAAGGAAGGGAACAGCGTGTTTTATCCTTCTCTGTTTTCAGCGATGATGAACACTTGTTAATCCAGCACTACTGCCAAAGTCTGAACCAGGAGTCCCCACTGAGCCAGCCCCGAAGCCCTGCCCAGATCCTGATTTCTCTGGAGAGTGAGGAAAGAGGGGAACTGGAGAGAATCCTCGCAGACCTGGAGGAGGAAAACAGGTGGGTTACACCACCAGGTGCTGCATGTGTAGTAAAAAAAATGTGAAATAATTATACTGTACAGTTACATGGAGTTCAGTTGGGTAGCATTTTTAGGGGTAAAATTAGTTATAAAGTTGCATTTTCTTCTAACAAATAAGTACTTTCAAAGTGGGTAAAAGTTGGGCCATCTTTGCTATTTGTTTGGTGTTCTTGTTGCCATTTCTTTAGTCTTTCAATACCAAGTATCATTTACTTCTAATTTCAAATTGAATTGAAGTTATCTTCATTATTCACCACAAAAAACCCCAACTGGATTACTTGAGGCATCACAACACTGCAGTCCTCTTTCTACAGTACTCAGGAGTCTGAGGCCATCGGCATAAAAAAGGGGAGATCCTGACCTTGGCAGATTTGTGATTTGAACTGTGAACTACCAAAATCAGACTCTAAGAAAGAAATCATTTAGTTCTACAAAAAACGTGGTTTTGTTTGGCTTGTGCTATCTTCAGCTTTTATGGTACAGTCTGTTGGCATTTTCATGCTGTTGTTTTCTTGCTTCTTTAAGAGTTAGGTACTTGTGTTTATATTGAGGGTTTAATGCAGTAATCATTTACCTCAGGCATGTCAAGGAAATAACGCAAGAGTTGGCAGTGTCATAGATCTTCTCCCCATGCATAAGACTTCTTTGGATGGTACTAATCAATTACAGAGGCTCCATCACAGACTTCTTACCAGGAGGATTTGGGAGAATCTGGAGGATCCGTAGGCATCGAGGATGAGAAAAGTGTTCCACACAGAAAGCTGTAGTAAAGAAAACTCTTGCTCACTGAACAGCAATGAGATATTGTTTGAAGCAAACCACAAACTTCCTACTGCACATTAAGCCCAAGTACTTTCCAAAGCAGAGGAAAATCAGTATTTTGAAATATCTGGTAACTAATACAATACAGATAATAAGATAGCTTAGTTATCAGGAGATGAGTTTTACTTTTTAAACAGCATTATGTAGTGAATCATGGAAGAAGAAAAAAAATCATAGCGCTCTTCTGTCTGTATACAAAATAAGCCGCCTACCAGAAAGGAGATGGCTTTCAAAGCAATCTAGTTTTAGATTAGAAAGGTAGTATATGAAAACTACTATAATGTGGAGCTAGATAGCTAAACAGGCTAAAAAGTCCTTTTCAGGGTTTATGCCTTAAATTTCAGCATGGGCCTTATTTAATATAGAAACTGCTGATGAGGAATAACATGGTAGAAAATCTCTGAGAGGAATTATACCTTATAAATACCTGATTTGAAGCTTGCCAACCCTGGATTAAACAAGAGTTGTAGACTACAAGCTTGGCTGTAGCCTGTTGTTTTCTCATTTGTACTGCTGGAGGCACAGTTATGGATGGGATGCCACCAGAGGCAACCTCACCTTATGTGGGGTCTTCAGGTCTCAATACAGCAGGGACAGAGAGGTCTGTTTCTGTGGGATTGTGGAGGTTCATTGATTATGACAAAATCATGACTTTCATCTCTAAACAGCTCTAAGTAACTTGTACTTAAAAAATAAGGTAGCTGCTGGAAAGCAAAAAAAATTCTTGTTGTCTTGATAGCTTGTCACAGCCAGATACCCATGATTTTATGGATTAAACAGTGGCTCCTGTTTATAAAAGTAAATTATTCTGACAGGGTTAGTCAGGAGCCATTCAGGTAACTTACCTACTTCTAAAAACAAGTCTTGTCTCTTTACGTTTCTATTTTCTAGTCATTCTCCTTTACGTTTGTGCAAACCTATTTTCGCAGTTGCCAAAGACTTTTGCTAATGAAGATTTAGCTCTCTCTGCTGTATCTTGTACACTTTTACAGTAAGACTCAGCACATGCAGTCACCTCAGCAGCTCCCTGAACAGCTGCATCACATACCAACAAGAAGCAGTACTGTGATATTTGGAGCACTTCATTGTCATTTTTCTTCTTCTTCCACTCTCCACAGCTTCCTGCTTGTCCAAAAAGCCCTTTTCTGTTTTGCTTTGCCTCTTTAGAGCCACTTACTGAATTCGGACCTCCATTTGGGTTTCAGCTGCAGTTTCTGGTCTCCAAATACTAGCATCTTGACTCGTTACTTAAATGAAAAAGGCTGTTTGAAATTGTAATTCTGAGGTTTTGCTTTTGGACAGTTTAAAAAGCTCTGTTGCCTGTTTTGAATTCTTCTGAAATGCATTATCTGACTTATAAACTAACCTAGCTGTGACATGGTTCTGACTGGGGGTTTTGTCTGTTCCAAGGACCTCTTGTTAGATATTCATTATTTATCTGCTAGCATTTTAAGACCTTGATGCTTCTGTAGTTTGTAAGTATGACTTCCTTAAATAATTTATGCCTAAGATTTGACTGCTAAATAATTTACATTTGTTAAAATGTGAGCATTTTAGAGAAGATTTTCAATTGCTGAGAATGTTTCATTTGAGTTTTAGGCCTTCAGGCTTATGCAGAGTTTTTTATCACCTGGAATATTGTGATAAGAATGTTTCTTGTGTATTCAGTAGACCAAAAGTAATCTTGCTATGGAAGGCATTATTATTATATTGCAATGTAAAAGAAAAATCTAATTATAAAGCCCTCTGAAAAACATTTTGAGATTTCCTCGAGTGAATTTACTTCAGAGGCAGAGCAGAAAGATTTTTGTTATTCGTCTAAAGCAGTACATTACATAGGTTATATGGTGGGATAGGTAATACTCACTAGGATATACTCCACTAGCATTAAATAGAAAGTGTGTGATTCTGCAATGACAGACTCAGAACTTCTTGCAAAAAATTAAAATACTTTCCTGCTGTTTTAATGATTAAGAAAGTTAATGTTTCCTAATATTTTAGTTGCATCAAGGTCACTAACATATTTCTGTAAGAGGGAGACTTCTGTTTGCCTCCCAGCTCCTAGCTGTCCTGTAACAAGAACTAAGTAAGTGAGATCTCCAGCCAGAGCTATTTGCCTCTCCTTGGCTTTCCTGACTTGCTCTGGGAGCACAATGGGCTGTGTGCCACCAGAGCAGCACTAACACCCCAACTCTCAAAGCTGCCCTGTTTCAGTGTAGCTGTGGAGTTCCTTCAAATCTGAAGACTGATGAATGGCCTCCTCAAATAAGTTCCCTTTGTGTAGCTGCCAGTAGCAAGAGAGTGATGCATTTCTAGACATGCTGTGACTCCTTTTGGTATTTGTCTTGGCATTGATGAAGGGGAACTAGATCTTCTGAGTGTGAAGCATCGTGAGCAAGCATTGTCACCCTAGTGAGGGACAGAGGTGGGTGGTTCAGTTACCAGCTTTGTCTTTTTCTTCAGACCACTGATTTTCTGTAGGGAGATGAGAAATAACATGGATTCACGAATTCTCAATTGCAAATCGGGTCCACGAGGATTTCTGTCACCAGGCAATTAGTGCTGCCAGTGATATATGTGATTAATAATTCATTAGCTCTTTACTACCCAGCTCTTTCCAGTTGCATAAATCAGGGTTCCACTGCATGCTTTATCTGTTATTTTTCTTCGTGAATGCCTCAAAGAGTTGCAAACATCGTAAATGGAATATATGTGTTGGGTTTTTTAATATTCTCTTACTCAAGAAGGGTTCATTTTCACAGTGATCAGAAGATGCAGCAGCATGGTTTGTTTGTGGCAGCCCAGATGTAGAAGTCACCCAGCATGAGCTGTGGTGAAGAGAGGCTGGGTTTCCAAGTACTGCCCATGCTTGCTCAGTTGCATTCATTTAGAGAGGATTATGTTTTAATCTCCTCTTTCTCTTAAGTCCCATTTTATGCTGAAAGTTCCTTGGGACACTGAGGGCTGTGGGCAGTGCTTTGGGTGCCTGGCTCATAGCAGCAGTCCTTTTTCACCCCCACAGCCTAAAACTGTTTCAGAGGTAGGAATAAGAGCCATTTGTTCTCTCTTAGGGTATTCTTACAGCATGTTTCAGATTCTTTCCTTGTTTTTTCTAATTTTTCTTGCCCTGTGTTAATACACATCATCATTGCTGTGTGTTTAGATCCCAGTTATTATGATATTGTTGATCATCTTCACTCTGCATCGCTCCTGTGGCTCTGAAGCTGTGATGGATCTCACTTCTCTGGACTAAGCACTGTGTATCTGGACTGAAAAGCTGCAGTGGGAAAACTCAGTGATACAGGTGCACTGGGCAAACCCACATGCATCCTTCAAAATGACATTCCTTTGTTCCAGCAGTGTTACAGTATTTAATTACAGAACTCCCAATTTCAGACATACCTCTGCTTGGATAGTAGGCAGTATCCTTTATATGACTCTTTTTTTCTGTAGGCTTTCGGAAAGATTTGTCAACTGTTTTTTTGTCAGACACAAGAGCATTTTTATCTGAATTACTCCCTGGTCCTTATTTGTATTTCAATACCATAGTTACTGGAAGGACTTCTCTGTATTGATAGAGGTGATAATGGTGGATTTCTTTGTAGCAAGGTATCCGATTATGTTGTAAGTGTGACCAAGTGCATTTATTTAGTTGCCCTTAGGGTGATGTTTTATCTTTTGCTTTACAGCACTTCAAACTTTTGAGTCTGCTGTTTATAGAGTATTGCCTCTATCGTACATTCCTCATGGGATAGTGACAGCCACTGTCTACAGACTTTGTGAAAACAAGCTTAATGATCAATCCTGTAAAAACTTTAGTCAGCAATAAGACCACGTGTGATACTGTTGTCATGTTCATCCCTATTCCCTTCTGTATTTTTATTAATTATTCACCAGCTTGTTCAGCTAGAAATATCAGAAGACATTAAGTCATGCAGAAGGCATAACTTACATATCTATAGCCAGTATAGATAGCTCTTCCTTTTTTTCAGATAATTTTCATGGGCTTGAAACTCCATTTCATTTTAAAAAACCCTTCATTTGAGTGAACCCCTTCCATAGTGTGGGTTTTAGAGAAGGAAATTTGAATTTTTGAACAACCTAAAGTGATGACCAGTCAGCCTCTTTTTTTTTAAGCTTTTAAAACTTCTGCAGAGGAGAGATCATGTAGGTCAGACATCCCTTAGGGATTGTGTTCTGGAGGTTGCCACAGTCCCAGGTTAGGACGTGTCCATCATGCAGCTGCTGAGGAGCATAGAGGACCTCTAAAGAACAGTCAGTAGCCTGTCTTTGTCCTTGGCATTGCTTTCTCACCCATGTGAATTGCTGCAGACTGCTTTAGTTCTTTTTCTGGTCACAACAACATACCTTTAGAAGTGTTTCAGAGCTGAATGAAGTTTACTGGGAGGTTTCTGAGGTGCTGTTAAGCTTCCAGACCAGACTGTCAGTGTGCATTGTGGTTTGCAGGCAGAACTGGCGAAAGGTGCCTGTTCTCACAACCTCAAATAAGAGCGAGTTGGAAAAATTAAAATCTGGGTCACTGCTTGTGATGAGTAAGCAGTTACCAGAGCATGGAGCTGCTCTTCCCCCCTCTGGGAAGCTGTAGAGGAACATCACAGCAACAAAATCCCAGTGCAGTTTGTTAGGCCTCCCTTGCCTGTGAACTTTCTGCTAGAAGTTGCTATTTTTGCAGTTTTGGACTGTGTTATCCCTAACAAGGTTTTAGTTTCTTACCTCCTATGCTCTTCCTGACTGGTAGATTTTTATTTTTTTTTCATGTGGACCACTATAGATCATATTAATCTATGGAGGGTTTTTTACTGGAGGAAAAATTGGATCTTTATGGAATAAAAGAAAAAGCTTAGCAGTGCTGTAAAGTTACAGTAGACTGCACCACTCCAGGCAGTACATTCCAAATGAAGATGGAAATTATAGCCCCGAAAGTTAGTGCAGTTCAGTTTAACAGACTGGCTCCCTAATTTGTCTTTTTCTCATCTTAAGTTGATAATTGTAGCCCTAGGCTGGAAATGCAGTTGGAGATACGAAGAGAGGAGAGTGATGTGACCTGACTGATGACACAGCAGAGTTCTGTCTTTTGCTGTGACTTTTTGTGTGGCCGCGTCTCTGAGCATTCTCATCTGTAAAACAGACAGGCCAGCCAGGTGGCACCCACTTGGGTTAGTGTTTGTGACATGCTTTGATCACTCAGTCCTGTTTGAACACTAATTACTCCTCGAGTGTAGTCATGCATGAAAGCAAACAGGCAGTCCGACTTCTGCAAGGAAGGATAAAGCACAGGAGGCTGAGGGAGGGCTGAGCCCAGGGCAGACCATACCCGGGCTGCTGGAGGGTGTCTGGAGCCCAGCCAGCCTTCAGCATCGCGGAGTTCTGGTGGTGCAGAGAGAGCCTTTAGGCACTGCTTGTATCCAGATCCATGCAGATCTGTGAGGTGTAAGCCCACGTGTGTGGATTCAGCAGAAGGAAGGGCAGGTGGTGCGGGTGAGCCTCTGCCCCCCGGGAATTAAGCACATCACACCGTGCAAGAGGAGATGCCTTGTCACTGCCCCTTGCAGAGGATCCTCTGCACCCACCTGTTCGGCTTCGTAAAGCTTTTGCCTCCTTGTCACTTCTCAACAGAAACTTGCAAGCAGAGTATGACCGTCTGAAGCAGCAGCATGACCACAAAGGACTGTCCCCACTGCCGTCCCCACCGGAGATGATGCCGGTTTCTCCGCAAAGCCCGCGGGATGCTGAGCTCATTGCAGAAGCCAAGCTGCTTCGCCAGCACAAGGGCCGCCTGGAAGCCAGGATGCAGATCCTGGAGGATCACAACAAACAGCTGGAATCACAGCTGCACAGGCTGAGGCAGCTGCTGGAGCAGGTGAGTCCTCGGGCATTTCTTCTACGTCTCTGTAGAGTCATTTTCCAAATGTGAAGCATTATCAATAACAACATAGCAAGAAATCATATCTGTAGAGGCTAGCCAGAGACAAATATTAAGTTGTTCTACAGGCTGCAAGTGAGAATATGAAATGAGGTTTCAGTGCTCTTATTTAACCTTCTTCCTTGTTTTATTCAGAATTCAAATCGATTGACTGCATGGATATTTTTACTAAAAAACAGACAGAAAATTGTGTATATTCATGGAATACATAAAAATTACAGAGATGTAAAGTAGTGAGCTGTTAATAACAACCTCTTCTTTTTTTTTTTCAATTTTCAGCCACAGGCAGATGCCAAGGTGAATGGTGCAACGCTATCATCTCCTTCTACCTCTTTGCAGAGGTCAGGCAGCAGTCAGCCAATGCTTCTTCGTGTAGTTGGCAGCCAGACTTCAGAAACCATGGGTAAGATAACAAAGTCCAGATTGCCATAAAAATAATTATAGTCCCGTTTTCCAGAAAAAAAATCCTTAAACACAGAAATTGCTCTTCTCTTTAGTTAAAATGAGAATGAAGTAGACATTTGCAATAGTCTTCAATGTCATCTGGCTGTTTACACTTTACGTCTTCATTTTGATTCAGGCTTTTACTTTTTATCATGGTGGACACAGTAGCTTGGATATTCTGACATTAAATGCAAAGCTTAGCCAGGGTTTGACTTCTGAAAATAAATATCACTGAAAAGTTAACTATTTTATTCGAACTGACTTTCAGTTATTAAGCATGACATGACTGATTTAAATGTAGATAGTATTAATTATGGCTAACAAACTAAATGTATGATTAGTCATCCTCATGTTAACTGATGTGATCTTGTTTTTAATAGGTTGTGGCTCAGTCAGTAGGATTGAACTGTCTGTCACTCCTAGGCAGTGCTCATCTAGTGTCTTTTCTAAATATCACATCAGATGTGATAATGAACATCAAATGAGTTCTGGAGTAAGGTTAAGTAATAATATTCTGTGCCTAGAGACTGGAATTATTATTTTCATGCTTTTAGTAACTGTTCTGTAGTATTTTCTTGATTTTCTATCTGTTGTATAATTAGTAAGTATTTATTACCAAGCAGGAGGGATTTTTTCTAGTAAAAAAACAATCAATCATTGAGTCATCTTTAAGCAATGCACTTACATTACTTCAACAAGATAATGTTTCAACTGTGATGATAATATTCAGTTTCATACACAGAAATTTATCTAATGTATATTAGAGAGAGGCTTAAGTGAGAGCTTTTCTTTTAACTGCTGTTGTGGTGGGAAATGCAGCTTTTTGGGGGATTTCTCTTCCATTCCAAGTGTAAGCAATAATGTCAGCCTGTGCCAGTATCAAACAAGTTGGGTTCTGTACACCCTGCAACAAAAGATGTGAAATGAATAGTACCTTTAGAAATGCTTAAGTGAAATCCTGAGGGTGAGAGTACAATCACAGGTAACAGCAATTTCATTTGGACCTCTCGTCAGTCAGATTACCAACGAGGAAATATTTTGCTGTGTATGGCGTACACAGAGAGACAAAATGTATCAGTGGAGTAATTTGCATCGGGTTTCTGAAGAAATGTCATGAATTTCATCACATAAAATATGTTAATTAAAATACGTAGGAAAAAATAGGAAGACAGTGATTCCCAGCCATCATATTAGATGTCTTGTAGTTTATAGTTTCTTACGTCATCCTTTAGTAGGATAAAATACAATAATGTGCTTCTTTTCATGTGACTCAATATAAAATTTTTCCATTTAACTTGTAAGACTGGACTTAATTAATTAACATAATAGAGTCATATGAACTGCTAAAACTTTTTAAAGCAAGTATTTAGACATGACTTAATTTTACTTGATTTGTTTGATTGAGCCAATATGTGGAAGGACAGTGAGATGCAGAGTCGTTATCACTGTGATCGTATTGAGACTCAGCAAAGCAACACTGTTGGCAGCATGGAGTGGAACTTGTAGAAGGAATTACTAACTGAGCCAACAAACCACAGCTAATGCAGTTTGTTGAGTCTCCTTTCACACCAGAAAGCTTTGCTTGCTAGTCTGAGAGTTTTCTGAAGCGCAGCTTAAAATAATCTTGCATTGTGAAGGGAAGCAGGGTGGCGTTGTAAGTAATGCTCCCATGCAGCAAGCATGTGCCCAGGAATGAGGGAGCCATCATTTTTGAGAAAGTACTGAGGATCTCTAGGTCTCTCAGTCAATGAGGTAATGTAGTGGTAGCTTTTATATGTTTTTCTCTTTAAAATTAGACCTTAGTTGTTTCTTTCTTTGAATGTAGACCCGCTGCACTTCGGTCTCTCTGCTTTCCTAGGCAAACTGTGAAAGGTTTTCCACCAGCAGTGTTGTCCATTTGGTAAAAGCAGTGACCCACTCAAATCATAGTTTAAAAATAGGAGAGCTTATTCCTTGGTAACCTGAAATACACCTGGGCAATCTGAAAGGTTCTGCTGTTCTTCTCATAGAGTCTTAATGGCAAAGTCCTTATCTTTGGCCTTTCTGCCGCAGCAGTGTCGCAGCAGAGAAGGTTCTCTGAGGTGTGTGAGGCAAGAGGCTGTTGTGGAACTTTAATGCATTCAGCTACTACCAGAATATTTGAGACTCACCCAACTCTAAGCCTTTTGTAGAACCACAAACAGGGAAGGCTGTTTTGTGTAAAGAGAGCAGGTTGAGGTCTAGAGATATATTTACTTTTGTCGGGTTGTTTGGCTGATACACTATTTTGTCATTTACAAGAAAATGCTCAGAAAAATCATCCAAATGAGGAAAAAAATAAAAATAACAGATTTTAAATAAAAGATTATACATTTTTGAAGGTCAACATAGTTCACTTTGTGTTGCTTCAATTTGTGTCAGCACTTATGGGGACATTTGGGAATCGGTAGCTGTCCTCAGTTCTTCTTCACCAGGACAGCAGAACCACTGCCCTCTTTCTCTGTTCTTTAGGGCCAGGAGGCTCTCTGCAGGCTGATAAAGTCCTCAGCCTGGGTAAAAGCAGCAGCATCTTGCTCTGGGTTTTCACCTTGACATCCAGCAAAGGCTGGAAGGACATTACTTTTCCTAAGGCTTCTCTGTCAGTGCAACGCTTACTCCGAAAGTAACTCATGGTGTGAGTTGATTTGTGTGAACCCAGCACCAGCTGAAAGCTGAACAAACTGCAAGCAGTCTCAGCATCTATTTTTAGACCATTAATGGAATAAAAGAGGCTGATACAAAGACCATCATTTATGTGAATTGAGTGCTTCTTGCAGACACTCTACCCCACTTCTTGTAGTGGAGTGGGAGAAATCACTCTTGGTCAGTAATAACTCTTGTGAAACTCCTGACCGAAATACAGGCAGCCCTGAAGTGTTACTTTAGTATCCCTTTTTCTAGGCTCTTCACTAGCATGGAGCACCTCAATGTTTAAAGAACCTAAATGTTAACAGAAAATCAGAGTGTATTACTTGAGTTGAGTAGGGCAAGACATGTTACAATAAAGGGTCATTAAGTCATTTTCAAAATTGTGATTATTACAGCAGGCAAAATTGCTTCTGTATTTTAATAGGGATAAAAGACATCTAGTAAAAAAAGGAGAGTCTTATTCAAAGTATATCCTTTAGGTGTATTCGTTTTCCAGATGCGTTGTTTGTATTGGAGGCTAGGGCATATGGTAAAAACAACATATGGATTTTAGTTATATGAAGCCATGAGCAAAAAAATTCCAGTAAAAATAAAATGTATTGAATTTCCCATTAAGCTGCTGCCCTGTAATCAGGTTATGGAAATTATTCAGTGGGAGAAATGTATTTCGCTTTATTAAACTGCTGCTAAACCCTTTTACAGTACAATTGAGTGTTCTTGGAGCGCCAATCTGATGCAATTAAACTGTCAGAAATATTAATACTGATGCAGATGAGACTCTGATTTGTGCAGCTAGGCAAAGCAGTGCCAACATGGATCCAGCACTATTAGAAAGCTGCTCAACAGCAGCACTCACAACAGCAATTTCTTTTTCCATTAATAGAATAAGAGAAGCTGAAACGATGAGTGTCATTTATGGAACTAAGTGTTCCTAGCAGACATTTTACCCTACTTCTTCTACCAGAGTAGATTATTTCTTAAATCCCCTTTTACAAATTAAAATCAGTGTTAATTGTTTCAAATTCATTATTTAGTTTCACTGAGATCCTTAAAAAGAAACAGATGCGTAACAGTCAATAAAATTCACCTTTGAAATTTTGATTGTATACTAAGCAGAAAATGTGTTTATTAAATGGACAGCCTCAGCTTTGTGAAGGACTTATGCAATGGCAAACTGTTAGCAAAGGGTTTTGTCTCTGAGGCAATGGTATGGATTTGCTTTGCAGGCGAGGATGAGCTGCTCAGCCCTCCCCAGGACACAAGCACAGGTTTGGAGGAAGTGATGGAGCAGCTGAACAACTCCTTCCCCAGCTCCAGAGGTGAGCGCTGCTGCCCATGGCAGATGAGAGGGAAGAAGATAAAATTGCTTTCTATTCCTTGATGTTTTCAGGGGTTTGTGTCTTGGTGTCAGTTTTTTTGCTGCTCTTTGTTTTCATTTTAATGGCATCTATAGAGAAACCTTCCTTATTTAGAGTGGAGAAGCAGCCTGCTCCTCCTTTATCTTGTGCTACCTCCCCAGCTAGTCCTGGCTAGATATGTGGATGAAAACTGTGTATATGAGACTTTCCTCTCCAAGCATTTTCTTTGCTTCCCTTTTGCCATGTTTCTTTTCTCACAGCTTTTCTCCTTTTTTTTTGGTCAGTCCCCTTGCTGATTTATTTTTCATTACATCTTAGCACATTTTTCTTCTGTCCTTCCTTATCTTTCTCCAAAAAGAATCTGATTTGAAATAATATTAAAGTTGTAAGTCAAAATTCTTAACTTGGGGCTGGAAGGATGCAGGAAAAACGAGTGGGCTGCTCGTTTGTGCAGCGTGGGCTGCACTTGTGTGTACAGCCACAGCATTTCGTTCACTGTTCCCGTTCTGCTCCTTCCTGTTGTTTGCTAAAGATAATAATTCGTATTACTGGGATTTATTTGTTCAATCTTTTCTCGGTTAAGAAGGCCTTTTCTGAGCCCAGAGAAAATACTCTGCTGCCAAGAAAAATGGTTTAGATTCCTAGCAGGAGATGGAAAATTTTGGATATTGCCTGTTGCTGTGAAGGAAGGCTCAGACACAAACGTATTGGCAAGAGAAAGTCCCGGTGTCTGTTGGCAGCCTGTTGGGTAAAATTCAGTGGGGACATAGACTTACCAACAGGGCCCCTTGCACAGGTTTCACACATCACCCAGAGGTTCTTTAGCAGATAAATGCATTAACCGTTGTATTAGACCTTCAGTGGAGTCAAGTTTTCTCCATCCTTTGTTTTCAAAGCAAGTTCAGGTCTCCCCAGACATCATCTGTGAGCAGTGGAGAAGAAGGCAGTATGAACCATCTAAAATGTTGTGCTATAGATCAAAAGATGGAATCATTTAGAAAGACCTCATTGAAGAAAATCTAAACCATTAAATTGGTAACTGCATTCATCTCAACATTATGTGAAAAAGTCATATGTCCAGCCCTCGTTTTCCCTAGATATTAATTATGAGAGACAACAGATAAAAAATGTTTCTAATAATGCTATGTAGATAAAAAGGGACTTATTTTTAAAGTTGCTGTGTACACAAGATTTCAACAAACAGTATTTTCTTATCAGTGGTCATCATTTATGTAAATATGTTGTATTTAGGAGATCTTGCATAATTGTTTGTGTCTAGATATAGGTAGCCCCTGTGTTAAAATATTCACCAAATGTGAATGATTAGGTTTCTCTGTTCTTCATGTATCTTTCGATGCATTTGCATGAATGCCAGGTTTGTGTTATTACTTTTTGTTGAGGTGTAGGAATGGTCAGGCTCTCTTGTAAGAAACAGTTCATCCTACAACCAGTGCAAATGGATTTCCATTCATAGGTTGGTACAGAAGGCTACTGACATTGTCAGTTTTGCTGAGATCTCCTGGAAACTTCTGTTACTGGAGTTTTCTTCTTTTCCAGTTCTAGCAATTAATTTGTAGTCAGCTGATCCCCACATACACAAAGCTCCCATCCACAGCTGATATGCCACAGCCTCATGTAGATCTTCACTATGACATGAAGGATGCTCTGGTCAGTCAGATTCCACAGGCATCAGGGATCTGACTTAGAGTTTACAAGACTGCAATAAGAAGGAAGCAGAATTTACTGGTATCAACAAACTACTGAACCAGGAACCTTTTTGCTGTTGAGTGGTACAAATCTGCATCTCAGGTTTCTAAATCTATAATAAAAGATCAAAATGTAATTGCAAAAGAGTGAAAGCAGCCTGAGAAGAGGGCTGACTGCAAGGACTCAGATGTTATACAAATAAAATTTTATTTCTTTCCATTACAAGTTGCATTGAATCTCAAGGTATAGGTGTGAATACCTAACTCAAGCAGGTGTTTGGGAAACACAGTAAACCCAAAAAAGCAATGAGCATAGATCTATAAAGAATACACTTTCTTATACTGATTCTTATTAAGAAGAATTAAGAAATTCAGGTGCAAGAAATGCAGTCATCCCAGTCTGACATTCAGAAATGGGTTCTGATACAGGAGCTTATGAAATATTATTTGACTACTCGGGTAACGTGAGACCACATTTATTGTACAATATCTTTAGGATTTAAAACAAGAAGGAAAATGGATTAAATGCCCAAGATTGACTGGTACAAGAAGCGTCTTTATTTATTTCTGTACTAATGCTGTACAAGTCATCTGCTACGATATTGATAGACAATGTAATTCCAAAAGAGCTGCAGAGGACACAGTGCACTTATCAAAACATACCTAGATTGGAAGGGAGAATAATAAAATGAAATCAATGAAGTGACAAATATCCATAGAAATAACCGGAAATCTATGCATGGAATCAGTGGAGGAAATCTAGGGGCATATTGAAAGGCCTGGGAAATTACTGGCAGGACATTAAATGTCCTGCTGGTTAAACTTTTGATGAAGGGTGCAGAGAACAAGTCAGGAGCAGCTGAGGGAGCTGGGTGTGTTTCGCCTGGAGAAAAGGAGGCTCGGGGGAGACCTTATCCCTCTCTATGACCTTTAAAGAAGGGTGTAGTGAGGTGGAGGTTGGTCTCTCCTCCCAAGTAACAAGCAGTAAGACAAGGGAAAATTGCCTGAAGTTGTGCCAGGAAAGATTTAGATTGGATATTAGGGGAAATTTCTTCAGGGAAAGTATTGTCAAGCATTGGAACAGGCTGTCCAGGGAAGTGGGGAAGTCAACAACCATGTTGGTATTTAAAAGACTTGTAGATGTGCCATTTGGAGACATGGTTTATTGGTGGATTTAGCAGTGCTGGGGTAATGGTTGGACCTGGTGATCTTAAAAGTCTTTTCCAACCTTAATGATTCTGTGAAATGTGGTTCCTTTGTGGCCTGTAAAAACAAGTGTGTTAAATTTCAAGCTAAATATCCAGCATGTCACAGTACAGAGAGTGATGTGCCTTTTGAATCAGGGACGTAAGTCTGGGTGATCTATTGCCTTTAGGAGAACATCAACTCAGAGGAGTGCAGAACAATGTGACAAGAGTGAACTGGGCCCTGGAAGCTTTGGTTGGGAGAAAAGTTCAAAACAGAATAAGCCATGGAGAGAAAAGGACTGAATTTCTGTGCTTGGGTGCACAGATGTGTAATTGAGCATCACAGGATACAAATTAACAACAAAATATTTAGTCTAAATACTGTCAAAAGCACCTGAAGAGTAAGATTTACTCAGGGTGGGAAACAGTTCACTAAAGCAGGTAGTGGCTCTTACTTTGGACATCTGAAACAAAGGAGTTAAATGTAATGGTAATTAATTGTCACTCACCTGGAGATAGGTTCCGTATGGTTATGATATTTTCCAAGCTTTTGCTGCATAGCTTTTAAAAGGACATCAAGGCTTCATAGCATCATTTTGAATGTATTTTAGAGAAGCATGTGTAAAACAAATTGTGTCATAGACCTGCATGAGAAGACCTTAGATGCAATAACTTGTGTACTGTATACCTTTTATAGGGTTTTTTTTTGTTTCTTCAGTTTAACTTTTTGGCAGTTCTTGGCATTTCCTAAGGAGCACAGGACCTCCATGCTCCTTGCACAGCTGGCTTTTGGTGCTGAAAGCTGTTTCATTTCTGGAGAGAGAAATTCTGCTGAATACCTGATGATTGCTGTCCTTAAGGAATTTTTCCTTCCTTTTAATCTACAAGGTTTCCCATCCATTCCTCTTTTACTTTGCTGCTCCCAGCAAATTCACAACTGCTGCAGCTGCTTCAAACAGCTGCTGTGTTAACTCAAAACAGATGTCAAAGCCAGAGGTCTGACATTTAGTGGAAATCTACCATTAAATACCACCTCAGTGGTTTATTTGACCCTGCTTGATAATGGGCCACAGAGGAAAACATTTTCACGCTGTATTTGTGCCCAAACCACTAAATCTCCAGGGAATTGGTTCCCAGTTAGAAAGCAAGATTGGCAGGCCAGTATTTTTAAAACGAAATTCATCTCTCCTGCAGCACTGAGGACAGGCAAGTTGCACCACTTCAGGTGGATCTCATGGTGGACCAGACTGAGGTTTGCAGTTATGGTTTCATGGTAAATGCTTTCTATGAATGAAGATCGGATTGGAATTTGGGGGCAGAAGTTCTTGAGCTGAGTGAAGTTGGTGAGAGCACTTCCCAGGTTTCAGTGCAGGGCCCTTGATGGGGAATAATGAAGGAGTAGGAGCCAAGAAGTTGTTAGAAATGAAACCATGAAGGCTTAAAAGAGCTAAGAGGCCATGACATAACATGAAAACATTTGGAGAGAGATCAGTATTCATTTATTATTTAAAATGGTATTGCTTAACACAGATGTGGTCTTGTGCAGTGAAATTACAAGACCCCACAGCAATAAATGAATGGCACTAAGAATACCACCATTTTTTAGAAGTTTTATTTTTCTCTCTGTCACATTAAAACACACCAGTCTCATTTTCTGCTCTCACTTCTGCATCAGCCAGGCTCTGTTATGAGTGGACTAATGTCCTAAGTGGAACTAATAACTTTCAACACTTCAAAAAATGCAGTTTCTCTTAATCTGACAGCAAAATGATGCAGACTTTTCACACTGTACTGAATCAGTGGAAGAGTACCCTGGAATTAATATGCTCTAGGGTACTCTGGAAATATTCTTCCAGCTGAGATACCCTGGCCCCTTCTATATGGTATCACCTCTCTGTGCTACAGTCCTGTATCCCACAGCAGGGAGGACTGAGCTCCCTCATCACTCCCCTACGGCACAACAGTACTGATCTGGCAGGGCTTCTCTGCAGATGGAATAGTAACGAGGAGGACTAAGTCTGTATAATGCCCAGTTCTGATCTAAACAGAGAATATGCCAATGAATTTACAAAACTTCAGGGAACTTTTAAGAAAAAAAAGCTGCTTGCAGGTCCTGAGCTCTTCTCTGCAGCCTGTCCATTTCCTGAGTTCAGTGAGAGGGGCAGTGCAGAGGATGCTTTGTGCTCTCTGTTTGTACCTGAGTCTGCATAGGTGCATGAAGCTTTTATTAGTGCCTCTGCTTTCAGGTTTGATTTGATCACTTGCTGTGTACCTTTGCATGTGATACAATGTCATGTAGCTTTACAAAAAAGAAGCAAGAAAAGCTCTGCTTGTTTGTGTCTGATCTTCTAAGGGCAGTAAGTATTGATTTGAGCAGGAATAATAGATAATTAAGCACCCATGGATTGCATATCAATATTTTGATGCCTTATAGGACACAAATTTTCAGAACTGTAGCCTATAGGGAATCTGCTTCCTCTGCAATTTATGCTAAACTACAGTCCTTGCCTTAAAACTTAGAAACATGCATTCATTCATATGCAAAGAAGGAAATAACGTAAAATCCATTAAACCCTTTTTAATCTTCCTCCATAAGAAATTAGCTGTTGCTGTAGTAGCGCTGCTCTTTGTTGCGTTTAACAAATTCTAGGGCTGATTACTCACCACAGACTGTCCTCACCAGCTGTTTTGTGTGGTGCTGAGCTATCCCAGTTACCTTTAAATACATTCATTTGCTGGCAGAATCCAGTCTGTCTCATGAAGATTTAAATTAAACACTGCCTAGCTGCAGTTGTAGGTGCTTGTGCAGACAGGTGGGTGTTTCTTAAGACCTCCAAAAGGAGCCAGTATTTTGCATGTAGGCAATTCCTTCTCTCTTCTTGACCCAAGCTACACTGTCACCTCCTGGATCTCATTCCTGCCCCAGGACTCTTGCACACCAAGCTGTACTGTGCTGTAGTTTCTTGGAGTCCTTTAGGAGACCACCTGCTGACCTAAATCCTGGGGCTCTTCCTCAGAAGATGACCAAAGTATGCAATGGATTTTGTATCTTCAAGGATTTTGTTACATGATTTATATTGATGAGAGATTCTCATCCTTCCTCCCAGAAGGCATTTTTTAGGGAACTCGTGACTCCTGATAAACGTGCCAGAGGAGGTCGCAGTCTCTGTAGGCACATGTGTAAGTCCTAGAGAGTTAGGCAGGCCTACGAGGTGGGGTCCTTAGTGAAGGGATGCCTCTCCTGGCCATCTGTGCACCACCAGCACATGTGGTATAGATATTACCAGAGTCAAGGCTCTGCGTAGGAGCAGAATAAAAACCTACATGCAGAGCTTGTTATTATCAAACCTATTAGTCATTTCTAATAGTAAGTATGCTACTGAGGAGAAGGAGGGGGGCAGGAAGGAAATAAAACTTTCCTCTGTTCCTCCTGTTCCTTTGCTGTCCAGCCCTTCAGAGGCTGCCCAGCCCTTTCCATTGCCTGGAGTTTGTGGCTGAGCTGTGGTTGTGGCCCATGGTGAAGCCATTCCCTTCCTCTGCTCTCTCCTCTCCTTTACTGCCTCTGCCCAGCTGTGTTCTGCTGTTGGCACTTGTTCTGCAACTTGTAAAATGCCTGCAAAGCTATTGATTGCCTTTCTTCCCTTCTCCTGCAGGCTGCCATACCTAGAGGAAAGCTCGATAGCAATTAGGTTACTGTTATGGTGACCAGCATGTTCTCCCATAACTATCTGTCTCTCTCCCCGTTGTCCCATACATTGTTTACAATTACATAGTTTACAGCTGCTCTGGGGCAAAGATCATCCTCTTACTTGAACAGCATCTACCACAGTGACTTTCTCACCTAAGACTGCAAGTCTGGCCATGCCAGTGCGGGCAGTGAGGTGACAGTGACAGTGGGACGCTGCTTCTGGAGACAGCAAGCATCTTGCTGTCACTGGCTGTGTGATGGGAGAGGGGGCAAGGGGGTGTTTGCTGTTGATTGACACCTGGCTTTATTTGCTTTTAAAAAATATGCTATGAGAAGTGTTTGAGAAGAATCAGCATGATCAAAGTATGGCTTTCATGAAGGCTTGTTAGGAACATCTTTTCAGCTAAACCCACTATTTGGCAGTTCTTGAATGTGATGAGATACTTTCCTTTTTCTCCTTTTTTACTTGAACTTTTTTTCTCTTTCTCCCTCTGCCCCCTCAGTTTTACCATGCTTGCAGATCAGCATGTTACAAACATATTTTGGAATATATTTATCTTGAATGTGAGCATGTTGTATTCCAGTGTACAGCTCTAGGTGTAAGATAAGTGCGTGTGTACACATATGTGTTTATATATTAATGCATACCTCAATGTATGTAGGACATAATACGATGTAAAGTGTCTGGATAAATTAATTTGACGTTGGGGAAAATGATTTTACCATTTACACTGATTGCCAAAAGTACTCAATTTGAGGAAATTAGGATGCTCAGAAAGTGAATTCAGATCTTCTCTGCAATCCTTATTCTCAACTGAAATGCCTGTATGTTGTTGCTGGTGGTTTTCTCAAGTGTTTTGCGAGGTTAAACCCAGCCACAGATGTCAGAACTGTTGTTGAATAAATCAGCTCAGAATCTTCAGTGGATTTCAGTGCACTTTCAGTCTTTCTTTAAGCAGAAATGCGTTGTCTTTTAATATTAAATTTCTAAATGGAAATTGAAGTGTCTTGTACAGTATAAAATATATATTCATGTGTGATTTTTTTCCTTTCTTTTCTGATATATATTCCACTTCCTCTCTCTGTTCCTAAAGGAAGAAATGCCCCTGGAAAGCCAGTGAGAGAGGTTAGTGAGACGCAGGCTCACTGCCATGGCTTCTGTTTGTCACAGCTTGCTTTCTGTGCCCAGCATGCTTGTGACACAGCACGGGTTTGCTTGGGTTTGGTGAAGGGTGGGGGTGGTTTTATTTTGCTTTGGATTTTGTTTGATTTTGCTGAGTGCATTCCCCATGTGTGCTGTAACAGTAGCGTACCTCTCAACTTTCAGTGGAGACAACATCAGCTCAGGGGATGTGCATTTCCTTACATCCTCCCAGAGGTGGAAAATCATGAATGGGGAGGAGAAAGTAATACATTGAAATTAAGCCTCTGAATGATAAATGTTGTAAGCAAATATGCTGCAGTCATTGACTTTTGTTCTGTTGCTCTTGTATGTAAGCACAACAGGGAGACCCATGTCTCTTGCTGCTCTGCTCACATACTCAGAGTTTTATCTACATATATAGGCCAACCATCATCTCCAGTTACCAAACAGTTTTTTCTTTTCCTTTAGAACAGTGAGAGTTGAGAGGTACAAGAGATTCAGGTATTTTAATTTCCTGGTGTACCATTGCAGAATGAAGAATGCTGCTAACACTCACCAGCTCCACAGCATTGTATTCAGCAATGCAGATGGGGGATGGTTTTCACTGTGCACTTCGGACATGGTTGGTTTGATGCAAAATAGGTTTCAGAATTTTTATGTCGCTGCTCATTAATGGAGGAAAACGTTCTGTGCTGTGTTGTCACAGCACCTTTGAAAGTATTTCCAGAGAGCCTTGATTTTTCCTCTGTGAAGCTGCTCTTCACTCGCCAGCCAGATACGACACTTGAAAGATGAATTTCTAGTGAAAATTATTATTAAAGATAAAATATTCAGAGACTGCCTGAGTGCAGTTGCAGTAGCTGTGAAATGACCTTTCCAGCACACAAGATGTTCCATGTGGATGAGGCAGAAATTGAAGGGCAACCCAGTTTTCAAACTTCTGCTGCTCATGGAAACACACTGCACCAGGGTTTTAGCAGAGCTGTTGTGAATCCCCAGTCACTGACAGGCTACCCTCAGAAAGCTGGGATTTGTCCTAACGTGGTGCTTTGAAATACAGAGGTTCTCTGCATTGGCTGTAGGAGCTGGGACAGGTCCAGCTGCTTTGAGGTGTAAGATCTTTGGTACAAGTCTGTCTACAAATGGGAGGTCCTCTCATGTAGATCAAAAAAGAATGCTTGGGATGGAATCAACAGATTGCACCAGTCCAGAAATTTTATGTCGATTATTTCACATTCAGCCCTGCATGTTCTCGGCTCATACACTGAGAACTGTTCTTCAATTCAGCAAAACAGGTCATTGATTTCCACTATCCTCATTCATATTTATGCATAGTATTCAAAAAAAGCTTCTGCTATGGAGGGCATTCTTGGTACAATTAATTTTTTAAAAATACATAAAAATTGGCATGTTCTACCTGATCAGATTCCAACAGCTTAAACCTAAAAATCTGACTCGCCACTCTCCAGTTGGGTTTGTGCTCACTGACAGTTCCAGAGGAGCCTTGGCAACTTACAGAGCTGAATACAAAACTCAGCTGTCCACCTGCTTATGAACTAAGCATGAAGTATGAGCTAAGGTATAGAACAGCTTTTGCTTTATGTGTGAATCTATTTGTGCAAAGGCAGATCATGTGGTTTTAAACCCCCTTGGCCAGGTTTTGATCCCATTACTCACCTTAGGCATTGTCTTCATATGTAGGATTTCTCTCTTGTTGGGGAAGGGGTTAGAAATCTGTGATGCCAAAAAAGGTTCTGCATTGTATTGGGGTTTCTTAATTTACTTTCTATCTGTTTCCAGTCTGAATGCTCCATGTTTATTTCTTTGACAAGCTGTAGGATAATATTGGTACTCCATTTTTTTGCCCACACCCACAGGCCTTAATTCCTTTAGAATCTCTAAAGCAAATTCAGCAGATGTGAAACACATCATTCTGTATGTGACCAGAAGTGATATTGTTAGTGTCTGCAGAAATAGGTGTCTCCTGCTTTCCAAACAGAAGCAGCTGTGGTTTTTATAAGTTGAAGTTAATACTGTCCATGTCCATTTTGAGCTTTATGACTGCATTTCAAAGTCTGTGCTAGTTTTTTTATTTCACAGCAGCATTTTTCAACCTTTCAGTGCCTCAAGCATGGAGACTTTTTCAGCTTTAGTGTCTAAAAAAAAAAAAAGAATGGAATTAATGCCTTCTTTGATGGCATTACTTTAGAAATACTTTAGAAATATGAATAATAATGGAAGGCTCTGATTTGTATTTTTCTAAGTGCTTTTAAGACAGTATTTTTCTCATTTGCTTCTTAGTTAAAATTGTGAATGTCCTATGTTTCAGTATTAGAGAGGGCAAGTGAGCAGCATTCAATAGAAGCAGCAGAGCTCTACAGAAATGGCCAGTGTGAATTTTGAGCCCTTTTTTAGGTAACAGACATTACAGAAGGGGGTGCATTCCTTGCACTTACAGTACCAGGAAATTAGCATATATTTTGTTCTCAGCTGTTTGCAGTGTTGGTTGACTTGGCTGTCAATCCCCCATCCAAGAGAGGCAAAAAACCCGCTGGCAGTGCAGTGACACCCAGCTGAGGGCCCACCAGTTGTATGGCTCGGGCACAGCTGTATCACCTGCTCCTCTGGCCCATCCTGCCATCCCATGGCTGTCCTGGAGACCATGGTCCCCAGGCTGCTGCACTTTACAATCCAGCTATTAACATAAACTGCAATCAGCAGTGGTTTATGGTCATGCTCTGAGCTGTAAACTCAGATGGCTCAGGAGAAGACACACAATTGTTCAGGTTTTATGCATAGGAAATTAAGAGCTGTGCTGGAAAGGGAGTGTGGGTGTTGTGGGGGAGAGGAAGTCATATCTCCTTAATCACCCCAGAATGCCCCTGTGCAGCTTTTGAGGAGGCAGACTGTATTTGAAGCATGGTTATTTCAAAAGTATGGCATCACTGAAAAGAGAAAAGCAAAAAAATTACTACAGGACATTTCTGTAATTTTTATGTACATAAAAGTACATAGGGATTCCTGGATGTATAGGGATGTCTTGGCTTATGTTTTAATTACCTGAAGAGTTCAGCAGTTGGTATCTACTGTGGCATACATCTGAAAGGCTTTTTTTTTTTATGTTTTTGGTTGAAGTTTTTCTTTCTAGACGTCTCCTCTTTCTGACAGAACAAAATACTATTAACAAATACTGATTTTTTCTGAAGATGGGGTTTAGCAGTCTGGGTTGCTCTAAGTCCCCAAAAGGGTGATCACTCTTCCTGAGCTGGGAATGAGTGGTGTTGGAATCCCTGAAGAGCACTGGAGTCCCACTGTTGTTTCTAGAAACAACAGATGACAAATCTGTATGAGAGATTTGCTCTGCCTCTCACAGCTGGCAAGCCAGTTATAATCTCACTCTGGTTACAGCAGGGTTATTCTGATAAAACCACGTCAGAATTTCAGGTAAGCAGAGAAGCCCAGTGGCAGTTACCTTTCAGTTTGCATAAACATCTCCCATATATATGTTCTTTCTTTCATATGAGTTTGTCAGGTTTTCACTTTGGCTGGTGTAATTTGCTGGATTGATCTCAGTCTGCATGATGCCAGTGGGATAGATTATCCCTTGCATCTAAAATAAATGTGGTAGGATACATTTATTTTAAATTAAACTATGTTTTGACCAAAACTTGGCAGGAATCTTTCATACGCTGTTACTTGTCGTGCTGATGAGCAAATTACAAGTTTTTGCTTAGGATGAATAGGATGGCTATACATTAATGATTTATGGATGAAATTGCTGGTTGGTGCATCTGTTTCTCTGTGCATTAGTGCAATTAGCAAACTGTCACAAGATTAGAAGCAAGTATTTCTTTGTACTGATACCTGGCAAACTGTGCCACACACAGCATAGCTCACTGTCCAATGGGCAGCTTGTTGAATAGTTGTCATTTAGATCCAGCCTAGTTTTGTGTAATGAAAGCTACATTCAAAAAAAGAAATTGAACAACTTGAAAAAACTAGTATTTGAATGTAAAAGGTGGTGGTAGTACTACAGAAGAATCAAAGTTCTGGGGTCATTCAGCCTGGAGAAGAGTAGGCTTTGGGGACACCTCCTTGTGGCCTTCCAGTACCCTGGCAGGGCTTATGAAAAAGCAGGGAGAGGGACTTTTTATACAAGAAGATTGTGACAGGACAAGGAGCAATGGTTTAAACTGTCAGAGGGGAGGTTTAGGTTAGAGGTTAGGAAGAAATTCTTTACTCAGAGGTACTGAGTGGTGAGGCACTGGAAGAGGTTGCCCAGAAATGTGGCTGTCCCATCCCTTGAAGTGTTCAAGGCCAGGTTGGATGGTGCTATGAGCAACTTGATCTATTGAACAGCATCCCTGCCCATGCCAGAGGGGATGGAACTAGATGATCTCAAAAGTCCCTTCCAACCCAAACCATTTTCTGATTCACTGAATAGTTCTCAGGTAATTTTTTTCTATTCTATTAATGCTGCTGAACTAACGTCACTCCAGGCTCTTATTTACTGTAGAAATGTCAACAGTGTGTGACAACCATAATATATGAACATTGGGAAGAGGATGGTGAGTCTGAGTTGCTCCACAGGGAAGGTTCATTCCTGTTGTTGGAGAAGAGAAAGTCCAGCCCCCTCAGACTGCACTGATACATGGTTTTATTGAGTAATACTTCACCTGTTATAAATGTTCAGTTGCTGGCACTCTGCAGCAGGGGGTCTTCTTGAGTTGGAGCTCACGTGTACTTCTTTGCATCTAAATAAATCTTTCTTCAGCAATTATTTTCTAACTCTTCTTTTAACTCATTTATGCGTTTGGCCTCAGCATCAGCCTGTGGCGATGAATTCAGTAATACAATTATGTGCTGTGTGCAATATAATTTCCTTCTGCGTGTTTTAAGACCTTCTGTCTGCTCATTCCTCCTTGTCCTTGCAAGAAATCTTGAGCATTTAGTCCTTGATTTCGATGCTCATCTTGTAGGGTGACTAGATCTCTATCCTAGTCCCTCTTCAGACGTATTTTTTTCAGAAGGGAGATTCCCCATGGGATTCAGCTGTTTAAATTGTGATGTCTCTGTCATTTAAGGTGCCAGAGGGTATTGGAGACAGTTGTGGAGGGCTGACACAGGATTTGCAGGAGACCCACGCTCTTTTGAACAGCAGTGGGAGACCAGACAGGGTATGCCAAGGGTCTAAAATGGCAAATTTTGGCAACTGAATCTCCCTATCTTCAAGTCTGTTTGGTGATGAATCCATTCCTTACTGCCCATGAGTGTTGCTGCCTTTCCTTTCCTTTGCAGCAGTGGTGACATGAGTGTAAAAAGTTGCAGGTTTCATCTTCAGAATTGCACTGTGTGTTTATTTATCACTTCTGTGTAGGAGGTTGTGGTTATGGGGGAGGAGAAATGTGCAAGTGAGCCACTGCATAGTAGTTAGTTGATAATTGTGGCATCTTGTTTCTGCTGGACTGCTGTCTGAAAAGAAAAAGATATTTTAAAAATGATTGAATGAACTGAGCTGCCTGGTTTGGTCATTACTATATCTATCTGTGCAGGTATCTTGCTGGGACCTCTTGGGTTTAATGATTTAGTTAATTACTGCTGATCTGTTTGTTTCTGTTTTTCTCCTTGATAGAACATTGAATGCTCAAACACTTGCAGCATCAGTCGGAAGCTTTTCTGTGATGTCAGTGGACTTAATTGTTGCTTTTGGGGAACATCGATAATGATGGAGCTTCGTCACTGTGGGGGGTGATGGCTTAATGTCATGATGGTTTGCCAAAGCCATTCATGCCAGTATTGCTGTTAAAGTGTTCTGCACAACCTGGCAACTTTTGCTTACCACAACTTGTTGGACTCATCTGGGAGACTTTTGGGAAGTGCTCCCTGGTGTACTGCCCTGGGGATGGCAGAGAGCTGTACACGGAGAGTGACGGATCCCTAAAACATTCCTACCAACACACTGCCGTGTCCTCTTCGTTTAACTTCCTCTTCTTTGACTTTCTTTTTCAGGCCACAATGTAGGGAGCCTTTTCCACATGGCAGATGACTTGGGAAGAGCGATGGAAACCTTAGTGACAGTGATGACCGACGACAAGGTGTTAGAATAGCAAGATGTGTTTTACAACTTCAGGCGTTCCGCATGGTTTTTATAATATTCATACTACAAAGAGGATTAGACTGTAAGAGTTTACAAGAAAACAAATCTATATTTTTGTGAAGGGTAGTGGTACTATACTGTAGATTTCAGTAGTTTCCTAAGTCTGTTACTGTTTTGTTAACAATGGCAGGTTTTACACGTCTATGCAATTGTACAAAAATTATAAGAAAAATACATGTAAAATCTTGATAGCTAAATAACTTGCCATTTCTTTATATGGAACGCATTTCGGGTTGTTTAAAAAAAAAATTTATAACAGTTATAATGAAAGATTGTAAACTAAAGTGTGCTTTATAAAAATAATTGTTTATAGAAACCCCCTAAAAAAACCACAAAAAAAATATACTGAGGCAGTACATTTGTTTAGTTTCATTTCAGCTCTGTAACTGCATCAGAGAGATTCATGTCCCGTGTTCTTTTCCTTGCCTATCAAAAAGAAAAAAAAAAAATATTTCCTGCAGTGACACCAAAATGGCCAACTTACATTTCTCATTGGTTTTGTCTGACTAGGGCTGGCTTAAAAAGACGAAACAGAACTTCCAATGAAGGTAGTTATGTCGTATCTTTACAGTAAAATTAAGAGTTACATGAATTACTGTCCTGGTTTTGGACAGCAACTAGCAATTACACAGCTAGTTTGCAATAATTAAATGACAGAGCACATTACATGACAGAGCTTGCAAAAAAAAAAAAAAATTAAAAAAAAAAAGAAAAAACCCAGAAGAAAGAAGGAAAGGAAAGAATTTAATGACCATCCTATGTGCCAGTGTTTCCTCTGCTGACTAAATTCCTGAATGCTGTTAGTAAAGGAACGTAGAATTTGCCTTATGGGTTTAGACCTTTGGGGCTCGGTGTGCGGTACCCGCTGGCTGTGCTTCAGCAGGGAGAGCTTCTCTCCTGAGCCCCCCCGAAGCAGCTCCCAGTGCTGTTAGTGAGCGTGAAGCTCCTCCATCCTCTGGGCAATGAAACCAGAGCTTTCTGCAGCCCCGTGTCTCAGCCTGCTACAGCAGCTGGTCCCAAGGAGCTCTAACACTGTGAGCGACCTTTGGGAAAGGCTGTGGAAGAGTTACTGCTGTTCTTGCGCACGTGTGGTGATCAGGTGAAGGTAGTCACACTGCTCCTTGAGATATTTATCACCAAAACAAAGGCTCTGGTCCTTTCTCCTTCCCTGTTTCTCTTTACAAGTAATCCTGCACAGTTAACAATAACGTGAGAAGGAGAGGAACTGGTAGTGAAACACATTAGCCAGCTTGACTGCAGCTTGGGAGAGACAGGTTTGGGTATGAGGTGCTGTCAGCAAAAGCTTTACCACTTCATTTTCTTAACCAGCCTTTAATTTTACCTTAGAATACATAGAAATACACCATCTGACTTTATATTGCAAGAGTAAAAAATCTGTTACCTCTTCTTGTATGAAGTGTAATTAAACTTGGGAAAGATTTTATTTTGAATGCTAGTTAACATTGAACATGGCTAGTCATGCTATTTCTACCTCACTTTGGTTTTGTGGTGTTCCTGACAATTACGTACGACAATGTTACATCATCACCACGTGTCCATTGTGTGACCAGGTCTCATTGTTTAAATAATAACAACAATGTTAATCATTTACAAAAATAAGTACAATGCCCCCAAACCTTTGCTTTCCTAATAAAGAGCTTTTTTAACACTTTATTACAATAGGAACCCTCCCTATTTCTCATGGCCTTTTTTTATCAGAAGGTTTAAATTGCAATTTGAGAAAGAGATGGGTTTCTTCTTTTTTCCCCCCTTATACGTTAAACCTTCTCTTAAAAAAAAAAAAAGGAGGAAAAACAGATTGCACGATTGTTTTCATCAGGGTTTTGTTTTGTTTGTTTTACTTTCTAGATCTTAGTTTTGGAGTGAGTCTGTCAAAAAGTATTTAAAAAGTTGAAAGCTTTATTGCTGCTTTTTTAAGCATAATTTGGGAATTATTTCATATTCCTTATAATGACAAAATATTAAACTGTAAAACATAATCAGTGTAGTTGAATACATAAATACCATATGGCATGTTATTTCATCGTTACTCAGTACTGGTTTATTACTTGGATATCATAATATATTGTGTTTTAACACCAACACTGTAACATTTACTAATTATTTTTATAAACTTCTGTTTTACTGCATTTTTTTTCACAACATACCAAATTTCACCAAATATATGCCTTACTATTGTATTATATACTGCTTTACTGTGTATATCAATAAAGCACGCAATTATGTTATAAAAGGTGCAGTAGTTTTTGTTGAGGTCCAGCACTCACCCAGTGCATTCCCTTGCCAGCAGCCTCTCAGTGCCTCAGCTGAGGTTTTTCTCCCCTCTTGAAGTTGTGGTTTTATGCTCCCCAACCTTTTGGGGGTTTGGCAGCCCCACGCTTCCTCCCTCATCACAGATGGGAGCTTTGCAGCAGAAGGATCTTCACTGTTCAGTCCAGCACTTGATAGTCTCCTTGCCTCCAGGTCACTTAATAGTCTCCCTCTTCTCTGGGGCTTTGGGAAGTGTGTGCTCCCATCAGAGAGGCTGATCACACATCTCCCTTCTTATATCTAAGAAATGCGTAGGTTTTGATACCCAGACTCCACTCAGCTGTGTCACATTGCTGTCTTTGATCTACTGTTTGGTGGTAGAAATAATATGATGAAAAGCAATACAATACAAAGGCAAAACCAGCATATGTTTGCCTATGATTTTGTTAATACACACTGAGGGAGAAGGTGAGAATTTCCTCATTTCATTCACTTGAGAAAATAAATATGCATCCCACATCCACTCTCCCCAACTCAAGTTACTCTGGATTCACTCCTACATAAGTGAATCAGCATGTGTCTTGCAGTGCTGAAGTCTTCCCTGAAGATTATGCAATCCACAAAGCACAGCAGCCCCCAGTGATGACTGCTATTGAATTCAATTAAGCAAGAGGGAGGATAAGTTCACTCATTTCTCCCACGCCCACAGCCCTATTATTTACAACTCCTAACACCCGTCAATAAAATGGTGTTTTTGAGTGGCTCTTAGGAGTGTTTTCCTTATGCAAGTTCAGGCAAAATATCCTCTTTATTTTAAGGACAAGGCTATGTACTGGTCAGTGTGTTTCCCTGGCTCTTTAGGCAGAGGGGAAGATTAGTTCTCTTTGATTTTAGCTGCCTTTTTAACATGCTGCCATTTACTCACAGACTCCACAGTCTTTCCTTTACCTTTGGAATAGATCAGCAATATTGTGGGGGTGGGAGGCCTTCCCACTGAGGCCACACTTCTCTGCTCCCCAGTGCCCATCACAGCCACAGACCTTCACAGCTCAGGCCAGCGCATGCTGCACAGCCCCTGATCGTCACTTCTCAGCCCAACCAGAGCTGCCCAGCCCAGCCCTGGGCTTCTTGCCACAATTTAGGATCCCAGCACACCCCTGCCTGCCCTGTGGGGCTCTGTGGGCAGCAATGCCTTCTCTGCTGCAGTGATGGGGCTGGAGAAATCAAGGAGAGGGACAGCTCACATGGGAGAGGAAAAAACCCTGTCTGGGAAGGGAGAAAGAGGGAAAGCAAGATGCAGAAACAGTAATTCACTCCATGGTGATGCCTGCTAAGAGCATCCCTGGCCTTGCTTGGCTGGATACGCACAGTGCCACGGAGTGCTGTGTGAAGCCCTTTGCTTCCAAGCCCACCCACGTGCAGCCAGCAATAGCTGCTTGCACTTCTTTCCCCGTGGCAGCTTTGAAGCTACTGTGATGTTACAGTCACTTGTACATCAGGTGAAGAACAACTACCAGCTTCCCTGCATGAGTGTGATCCACCCCTCCCTGCGAAGGTGCAGGAGCAGCAGGAGCATCGTGGTCCCCACACTCAGGCACTGGGGGCATTTCACTGGCTGTGACCCATTTTGGCTGCCTGTGGGCACATGTGTGCAGTCAAGCTGAAAACCCATAAATCTTCCTCTTCCTGAGAGGATTTCACTGGGAATTTGTTTCAGCTCAGAGCAAGCATATCAGCTGGCTAGAAAGTGCCATAAATCTGTGCAAGGAAAATGGGCCTGCTGAGATCAACTAAGGTGTAACACTTCCATACATGAACCCCATAAGCTGATAATGCTGCTTACCAGCTGAGGGAGATGAGTGCAGCACACACGTAGCAGCTCATAAAGCCAAAAACTTGGTTTTAAAGCACCTGTGGTTAAGGGAGGGATGAGACGTAAGGAAATCTTGTAGCTATACAAGTGAATTGTGGGACTTCACAAATACAGAGTTGCTCTTTCAGCCTATTGCCTAAACCCCTACTGCTTGTCAACCTGAGGCGTATATTAGTCACTTGGCAATCGTTTACCGGGTGTAAAGACTTCTTTTTGTTGTTGTTATCTGAGCATTACAATGGATATCCCATTTATTCAATAGCTGGCACATGCTTTTTACTAGCCCTGTCCAAGCAAGTTCTCCCTATTTGCTGACATAAGCAACTTGCAAGACTTTCCTCTCTCTCTCACACACCCCCCTATGCACACATGCACACATACAGGGAAAATAAAAACAACAATCTTTTATTCTCTTTCTTGCTGAACGGAAGAGGTTGGTGTTTCTCCACAAAATCACTTCCAGGAATAACAGCATCCTCACCCCATATTATTGGTATGTCCTTATTTGCAGCAAGTATTAAATTACATACTTCTGTAATAGGAAACCAGGAAATTATGTTAATTTTCTCAGCATTCCTATATTTGTTTCCTTCACACATACTCTGTTTGATGACTCAAGCCAACAACACAGAGTGCTATTTTGTAGGTGTAATGTCTTTCAGACCATTAGCAGTAATGCAAAATAAGATGAGGGTCTTTGAGAACACATTATTTCATTAAGTCAAGGGCTAGTTCAGCAAATCCATCACTTAAACCTCCATGAGGCTGTAGAAAGATTGCTTGGTCCCTGGAACACATGAACTTTCCATTTCTTCATGCCTATCTGTTATGAAGCTGCCATCAGCATGTCCACATCTTCCAGCTGATACAGCTCACTGCTCACGACTCTGCTGTGTGCAAGGGAGAGCCATGGCCCCTGCTCACCTCCAGAGTGGTGCTCTCACCTCAGCAAAATGAAAGCTCTTTCCCTTCTGACAGAAGCAAAATGATGAGCAGCTGACCTGAGGCAGCATGGTCCAGCTGGGGAGTACGGCAGTGGTAAAGGCTTCTGGTGAGGTTGGGCACCACAGCCAGGTCAGGCCTTGCATGGTTGTTCAGGGAATTAGGGAGGCACAGTGAAACCTCAAAGTGTTTGTGAGAACAGAAGTCAAGTGTTGTGTATACAGGGAGATTTACATGAGAGTGTTTTATACACTGGTGGTGTTGTGACACAGTGTCAGGTCAGAGCAATTTCAGAACACATACCATATCCCAAAATAACATTAAAACTATTCAATTAAAACTGTTCAAACTCCTTGCTGTTCAGTTTGCACTACATAAAGATGGCCCTCTTGATGATCTATGGTAGACTAGTACATAATCAAAAATATCATCATGAGAGGATTTTTACTTCTGCATCAGGGTAATTTTTAGTTGTGCCTCATTCACCAGACAAATGAGTTTATTTTAACACTGATGTAGGAGATGCTTCTTTTTGCTCAGAAGATTAATGGCAGTTGCCAGTATAATTCCCTGCTGCATCCCACAGTGAATGTTTAGATAAAGGCTGCAACCAGCTGCAGGTGATAAGACATGAAGCTACTGGGGTTTTTCCTACCAACCACAAATATGAGCTTAGAAATTCATGGTCCTGAGAAAATACTAGGGATGTTAGAATAAATTCTAGATACATGAATAAGTACCAATATGCACACAAGCAGACAGAAGCATGAAACACAAGTCTTCCTTGTGTGTGTGTGTGTACATTCATGCACACACATGCACACCCAGACATGCACACACAAAGCCCTTTGCTGTGCTGAGCCTGTGAACCATCCAGTTGTGTCAAATAGATAAAGCTTGACAAGGTGCATTAATTCAGCTTTATCTTCAATTGGAACAGTCTGTGTTTTGGAGCAGCAGAGCAGTATTTTATTCAGCAGTTGCTAAAGTTTCCTCAGGAATTTTGATTCCTAAGGAAAGTGGCCGTAAGCATATTGGCTCTGTGTAACTTCTTCTTTTGTTATTCTTCTGAAACACCTGGCAGAGCTGGCATGGCCTTCCAGCCTTGGCAGAAGGTAATAAAGGCATCAAGCCTATAACTTCGCTTCTTTCATCTTTTTTTTTCTTTTCCACCCTATATTTTTTTAACCTCACTGATAAGCTCAAAGCCTTCCTTCAGCAAGACCTTGCAGGCAGACAAATGCCACTAAGTCTTTCTATGACTTACTGTGCATGTGGTTTTTTTCTACCTGTTTTTTGCTGGCTTCCTCTTCTACATTAAAAAAACTTATAAATCAAAACTGTACTTGAAGGGAAAATATCATTTGCATCTCTAAGTCTTTTAACTGCAGGTACCCACACGAAGCGCCAGAGTTCCCTATTTTCATATTTTTCATTCTCAAAGCTGCAGCACTGTTAGTGCCTGTAGGCTTTTATCAGATGCTGCAGGCACGGTACATGGGAGTCTCTATCCCCCACTTTTTTCAGTATGTAAGGATTCCTTAAAAGTTCTCTAATCCATAGGATACTCCTTCTCTCACAATGAAAATATGTTGACTTCCACTTTGCAGTCACTTTGCAGTCATTTTTTGCTTCTGATGTCCTGCCTGGTTCCCCACAGTCCCAGGCAGCTCCTCCCTGAGGTGCTGGATGACTGAAGCCAGCCCTGGCTGTACCATCAGGCACTTCCCTCTCCTGTCCAGACTGCCTGTACCCACGCTCACCTCCATTCCCATCCCACACTGTCCCCATGCCTCAGACTCAAGTGCAGCAGAATGGAATGGTGCCCCATTCCTCCTCTTGCCCCACAGGCCGACCCCAACTCTCTCCAGCTTCTTCCCCTCAGTGTAAAGGATGCCCCATTCTCACCCATTTCCAGCACAAGCTGCTGCCAAAATCCCCCACGACTGAAGCCACCCAGAGTTTCCCATCAGGGGCTGACACTACAGGGCTGACACTGACACAGCCTCTTTCCCCTCATGTTTTTAGCAAACCCCACAAACAGCAGCTGACCTCAAACCTGATCCTCCCTTCCAGTGCAATGCGTTTGCTTAACACTCCATGTTGTCTTTCCTCCTGCTGAGGTTTTTATTCCCCTCCACTAATTTCCCTACTGAGTCTCGTTTTTTCGTGCTTCATTAACATTTTCCTTTGTGCCACTTCTAATACACAGCTTTACTTACAGAGCAGGCTCTCCCCCTCCGGCCCCCATCTCCCATTCCCGCTGGCCTCTCCACTTGCTCTCCATACATTTAGGAACATGTGTAGGCACCATGTAGGTCTTGGGTCCCATATATCCCTTGCAACCTTGGAGTGGATTTCTTGTCTTTCTTTACTCTCGACATCCCTAACACTGAAGACTTTCAGTGAGAGACTCCTGTTTTTAATGCACTGATGCAGAAGATGATTACAGTCCCTGTCGGAAGGTATGCTGGTTCTTCTTTGATTGTTTAGGGTTTTTTTTTACTTGTTTTGTTTCTTTGAGGGTTTGAGGGTTTGGTTTTGGTATTTTTTTTTTGTTTGTTTTTTAATAACAGGAGTTGTCACCTTGCTGGCCACTGGAATTTGTGTTGGCCCACGTGACCAATAAGGCTGCATAACCCCCATGAACCGTGACTGCCAAAGGCAGCCCAAAGGACTCTGATTCCAAAGAGGGCTGCAAACTGCATGGCTCATGTCCTGTGAAGGCAATTCCCTCAAGTGGCCAATTTTATTTTTATTTTTAAAGAGATAAACACGCAAAGTCATTATCCAGAGTGTTTGCAGGCATCTGTACCTCACAGAAATGCTTCCTGCAGATTTAGCAGCCAAACCTGAAATATGTTACTTAGGAAATTAGGCACTAAAACGCATCTCATTTTGCAACTCGCTTACACCCCCCCACCGTCAGCACTGAGGGGCTCAGGGAGGTGCAGGATCCCCAGCAGGCGAAGCCCATGGTGAGGAGCCCAGCTGGCTAAATGTCAGGCGTCAGCAGCTCTGGCTCGCTTGGGGTACGTGGGGACGGCCATGGCTGTTGCTACGGGCACCAGAGCAGAGAATGATAATAATGCCACGGCAGACTGAGGGGAAAAGGGTAAAACAGAATGTCTCCATTTCATTTTGAATATGGTTCCAAATTAACTGCAGTGAGTAATTACCTGTGAAAAATAATAGTGATGGTTCTGTGGTTTAGCAGTGGGCTGCAAGAGACACCTTTGATTCTGCTTGCCATGAAAGGGCATTTTTTTGCTTTTGTATGAGAAAAATCATGGCCATGAAGGAACTCATATCAGCTATTGCTAAGGCAGCTGTTTCATTATGGCATGCACTACTTGATATTATATTTTCCAGACTGTTGGCTGCTGAGCTCGGGTGGCCTTCCCACCCATTCCCCCAATTCCAGTGGAAAGATTTCATTTCCATGGAAAAGGGAACATTTGCTCGTCTCCTTTGCACAGAGTTTTAATCCAGCTAGGCTCTGTGCATGATCCCAGCACTTTGATTCTTGCCTAGTATCTGCAGGATAACTTCCCTGAATTCCTGATTTATAAAAATTATTTGACCTCTTTCCTTTTACCTTCAGTCACAAAGCATTCAAATTCCACAAAGAGCAGGCTGAGTGTGGCACAGCCTGCCAGCATCCCACAGAAAGAACAGAGCATTGGAATGCCTATTGAGGTAGGGTTTACATTAACAAAGACACTCATTGCCCTAGAGCTTCTCAGGTGCCAGTGCCAGGTGATAGCATTGCTGGTTGGGATCATGCCTTTTATTCCCTTTGCTGCAGCTTCTTTGCTGCCTGGGAGTTACCACTGGGACCTGGCTGCAGCAGCGCAGTGAGGTGTGTGCTTCACTTCTTGAGAAACTATATACCAGAACAGCCTTCTCTGTCGGGCCAGGGCTGTTCAAGAGCCACCTTCTTCTTCCTCACCTCCCTTCCACTCCTTTCAGTTATTTAAGAAAAAACAACACAGAAGTGAGACATCCCAAAAGGCCCTGTGGTCCAGGGGAGGCTCAGTGGAAACCTCTCACTTCTCTTATTTGTCCCATGCCATATCCCAGAGCCAAGAGTTTGCACCTGCCCTGGGCTCTTCTGCCCTTCTCCTGTAACACTTTAAAGTATGGGGTGAAGATGGGACCTTTAGCCTCTGTGTAGAGTGAGCCTTCTGGCATTCAGAAACCTTGCTCCTTCTTTCTGAGGAAGAAGTCTTAGACTGAGTTAATGATGCCACCTAAATTTGTCATTTTCTAAGTCTGGGAACCTAATAGTCACACTTACAAAAGGAAGGCTATTGAAGTTAGTGCTCCTTCTCTTATGCCTTTCCCTATTCCCTTCCCTCTCCCTGTTGTCCCATCCACCTTACTCTGGAGCTGTGAGAACAGTTCTTCTGAGCTTGCAGCAGCAACAGCAGCAGCATCCACACCCCTGACCACTCACCCAGCTCTCTTGGCGCTGTCAGAACAAGTGTGTGACACCGAATCAGCTCAACTTCATAAAATTTGTAATGTGATCACAAAGTGCCACCATGGGTAAGCTGTGCCTCCACCAGGTCTCAAACGATGGCACAAGAGTGTGCAGAGACAGCCATGGTCTCAAACACAGTGCAAAGAGATGGTGTCTTTATGTCTGTCCTGATGTCCTGCAGCTCCCATTTGCAATTCCACACGGCTCTTCTGAGTACTTAATGGACTGTCTGGATATAACAAACACTTAGGGAAGTGCTGAATGCTGTGAACTGGATGGTCACTTAAAAAGCTGTCAGATCTAGAGAGATGGAGAGCTGCATGTATTTTTTTGTGTCCTTACTGTGTAAGAAACTGAGAAATCCTATGAGTGGGATTCATTACGTGCAGCACATTATCCTGTGACATGGAGAAGAGACACAGGATCATTCCCAAAATATCCTTCCCCACTGATAAATTGCAGCAAGCGGGTTGGAAGCTGCGCAGCGTGAAGGATAACCTACTTAGGATGAACACGTGCATGATGCTATCAGAAATATTGATGCAGTTACAGCCCTCATGACGGGGTTGAGGAAAGGGTTATATCAAATCACAATTTGCAGAAGCACCAGGGAGACAGCAACTTCAAAGCAAAGCCATCTCACATTTCCCCAAGGCTGGGCTTTTCCCTCAGCCCTGGGATATTTGTTTACTGCAGTCTCAGCCCTCTCATGCAGTGTGTATACAAATATAGGAAAGAGAAAGAGGGGAATAGCATTGTGTCCAAATGGGTGCTGGTAGGGTGTGGATGTGTGCCAGTGCATGCTTGGCTTTGGGAAGCCTCACACAATACTGCCTCCAGCTGATCAGACACATCTGAGGGAGGTGGCACAGCTGGGCTGGGGCTACTTCTTGTGGAGGATGACACTTTGGGCATCCCTGGAGCCAGATCAGGCATTTGCACATAGGAATTCAAATCCATTCTCCCCAGCAGTTCCTGGCACAAGTGAGGGATGGGGAGGACACACAGGGGCAGCAAAGCAGCAGGACAGCTCATCGGTCGAAGTGGTTTGGCTCCAAGTGTTTCTGAAGATAATTTTGAGGTGGCATAGGTGGTGGAGCACCTTGTTCAGTAGTGTGCCTGCAGCAGGCTTCTTTAAGGCAGAAATATTTTAATTTAGGGAAGGCTCATGTGGAGCTTTCCTGGCTGAGGCAGGAGCACAAGGCAACTGATGTTTTCCAAGGCAGTCATCCATTAACGGGCAATTTCCCCATCCTTCCCTGAACTCTACAACCCTCTGCTAAGCTCTGGTGCACATTGTTTCTGTAAGCACAAACCAGCATTTTAATTTTAAGCACTTGACAGTGTCATGGGTTTCACTTCAGTTGTTCTTACATGCAGCATGACCCCGGGTTTTACGCTGCACTCCGGTAAAAGCAGCAAGTAGCAACAGAAGAAGCAAACTACTTGGAGCTTGACATTTCTTCTGTAATGGAAGGAAAGGGAGGAAGGGAGGAAGGGAGGAAGGGAGGGAGGGAGGGAGGGAGGGAGGAAGGAAGGAAGGAAGGAAGGAAGGAAGGAAGGAAGGAAGGAAGGAAGGAAGGAAGGATATAATAAATGGACTGCAGAGCTCTTATTAGAGCTGCTCTGAACTTTACAGAGCTGAGATGAGACATCTGTCATTACTGGTAAGCATTACTGAATGTACCCAGACACTTGCAGCAGTTCTCCCCATGTTTATATTCTGGTCTGATTAGCTCCTGCTCTCTCAACATATATGCTTAAAGTGAAGTTTGCTTTTCTGTTTTCATAGATCTCCTTCCCAATATCATACTTACAGGTTTCAAAGGGCTTGTACTCCTGTGTCCTTCATTTTCAGACGTAAAACTTGAAAAGTGGGTTGCTGACATTGCTGCTCCTTACTGCTTTTCATTAGAGCTGTGGCAATTGCTGCCTGTGAGGTAACTTCCCAGCAAGTCTCCATAAAAATGAGACAAGCTAGCACAACAGCTTAAATGGGAGCTTTTGCTAATTTCAGATTGATTGAGAGCTTGTAAAGAGAACTTAAAGTTTAACAGAGGGATATAGGGAATAAATAGCCTTTGATAAAGAGAAGGTGATGAGCAAAGAAGGAGAAAAAGTAAGATAGCTAAGCAAAAATTCTCACCAGGCATAACTGCAGACATAAACTGCTCTTAAATTCTCTTTGTCAAAAACAAGAATGCATTTACTCCTCTTCACTGTCTACCAATAATCAACTAAATTAAATTTTATAGGATTTATCATCCTTTGATCTGCACTTCCCATGGGGGTTCACGGCTGTTAAGATGTGTTTATTTCTGCCTGAGGCAGATACAATCTTTGGATTTGGGATGAGAGGCAGGGTCAGAAGATAAACAGTTTCCCAGGACTGGTAATCACATAGAGATGAAGAATGCTGACAGCAGCAGCAAACCAGAAAAGAGACTGAGAATGAGATGCTAACTTTGTGAAGTAAGTCACTGATGACAAAAATGTTGGTACATATTAAATGTTTCATAGAACTTTTTCTAGTTAATAATGACATCAACCAATCAGAATACTGGAATTTTCAAATGCTACATTATAAAGACACAGCAATTTGACAAATTAAGTCTTTAATCAGGACAAAAAGACCAAGATAAACTAAGATAACCCAGTGTCTCACATGTGTGGGTCAGAACTGTCAGACATCAGTTGCGTTCCAACTTAAAGTTATTGGTTTAATGCATTGTAAATCTGAACAGGTTCTTATACTGCATTTGTACATTGCTTTTTTATCAAATGCTCAAATTCTTGCATATTCATCTGTCAGCTAAGGAACATTTACAGCCATGCAGCACAGTATAGAGACACCAATTTGAGTTCATTTTGAGAATCAAAAGTGATATAAACCCATTACAGCACAATACCAGCATAGGCATAATTTCTTCTGACCTGAGGTAGTGCCACCACAAAGCTACAGTAAAGTGCTGCATCGAGCTCTGGAGTCCCCAGCACAGGAGGGACACCAACCTGTTTGAGTGAATCCAGAGGAGGGTCACTAAGATGATTAGGGGGATGGAGTAGCTCTGCTACCAGGAAATGCTGAGAGAATGGAATTGTTCAGCATGGAGAGGAGAAGGCTGTGAGATGACCTGACTGTGGCCTTCCAGTGCCTGAAGGCAGACTGCAAGAAAGATGGAGAGGGACTCTTTGAAAGGACATGTAGTGACAGGACAAGGGAGAATGGCTTCAAACTGAAAGAGATTAGTTTTAAATTAGATACTAGGAAAAAAGTCTTGCCTGTGGGAGTGCTGAGGCACTAGAACAGGTTGCCCAGGAAAGTTGTGGATGTCTCATCCCTGGAGGTTCAAGGCCAGGTTGAATGGGGCTTTGAGCAACCTCGTCTAGTGGAAGGTGAGGTGTCCCTGCCCCTGCCAGGAGGTTGTTGGAATGAGATGATCTTTAAGGTCTGTTCTAAATCAGGCTATTCTGTGATTTTATGATTGTATAGGGTGCCCTTTGTGCACGTGATCTCACCTTTACAAGTCCCTGAGCAAAGCTGGGTTATCAGGAGCAGTAGGGATAACAGGCAGTGTTTGCAAAGACAAAGCGGGCACCTGCAGTGCTCAATGGATTCTATAGGTCTGTGTGCACTGTACTGTGGGTTCCCAAATGTGCACAACATGTCTGCTTCTGTTGCATGTGTCCTCACCATCTCAGTGCATGACCAGGAAACAAGCCATGATGAGCTCTAGAGGTTCATTGCTGCAGATGATCTGGGGCATTATGACTGTGTGGCACCTCAGGGAGCACAGTAGCTGTACTGTCCAGATGCATGGGATACCCAAATTCAAGCAAGGCACTTGGTCAAGATGCAAGCTTCATGTACCTCCACAGCTGACACAGGTAATCCTCAAGAACTGTTCACATTCCTGTGCCTATTTCAAGGCTGGGTTTATGGATACACAGAATGCATAAGCAGTTAGATCATATGCAGAATAAAGCACATTTTGGAAAAAAAACCCCTACTTCCCAGTAAAATACCTCGAGGTTCACCTGGCATCACAGTTGTCCAGTAACACAAAACAGAATTGAATCTTTCCACGTGATGAATTTCCTTCAGCCTTGCTGAGATAAGGGAAATTTTTTCATATTATCTGGAAGGTAGGAAGGATGTATATTATTCACCCTCTTATTTGTGGCAAAATGAATACATGATTAAAAAAGAGAAATGCTTATTTGTACATTTCTGCCATGGTATGTAGTAAAATGTTCCTGTAATGGGAGTATGTTATATCCATTTTATCTGAAAAAAAGACATAAGGATATGTAAGTCATTTGCTAGGATATTACCTGGAAAGAAAGATCACTGGGCTAAATAAAAAGGATGGGCTTTCTCCTAGGGTTACACAGTAAAGGTCTAATTCTACATTTATCCCCCAGTAAATTGCCATTTTTTACAATGGCAGACTCTACATTTAGCCCTCACAAAATTGCCATGCCAGCCCCTGTATGGTTAATGGAAATCTAAGATTTAATTATACCAAAATACAGTTCTAGTGCCATCTCAAATGCCCAGAACTATCTTGCCTGATCTCAGTTTTCCTCTCCTAAGGAGTAGGAATGTTTCATTTGTCCTGTGTCACATCTGCAAACCACATACATGTCTGCAATACCCTGGGTCATCTCAAACAGCTCTAGGGGCTCCTGAACAGGCAATTGAACAGAACTCTCAGTCAGTGAAACCTGAAGAAGAACTAAATTCACTATAAAGAAGGTAGTAAGGCAAGACAAAATTGTGTAAGCATTGACATCTGGAACAATTTGACTTGACCTAAAGTACCTGAGGTAGGTAAATACAGCACAGAGTTTGCAAGAGATTTTTCAATGGCATCAAAAGTGACACCTACATTTCCACAGCTGATCCCAGTCTTAACATTGATGAGCCACAGCCCTCTGTTTGTAGTGACAAGATGTAGTAGGTGTACGTGTAGTCACTACACTGTACCCATCCAAAATTAGACAGATTAAAATCCATCCCTGTTTTTCTGGTAAGATAAACGCAGCTTACCATGTACTTTATTCCATCCTAAAAAGCCACTCCTTTTTTGGAGCAATTCATCTACTTCTTTTCATTGACTATAAAGACTGCAAAGAGTACTACCTCTGATATTTACAATATTGATGTCTCTAGTTCAGTGAGACGGATCTTCTCAAAAGTCAGGGGCGGAAAGGGGAGGAAGCAAACCCAAAAACATATTGTTTAGTTTTTTCAAAGTTGTATTTATACCCTTTCAACTGGGTGTTGTGGGCTATAAACTGTGAGTCCTACAGGAAAATTAGAAAGATTGGGCCAGTATTCATCCTGCTCAGCTCAAGGCGCTTGAATACATTTACAGCTACTTGGTATTTCCATTCTGCATCCCAAAATAAGATGCCAAAATCTCCCTATGTTTCCTCCAAGGAGTATAGGACAGGGTTCAGGTGCAAGGGAGTAGCCTGCCTCACTGTAGTGAGGAGCTGGCTGGAATAGGAGCTCTCTGACACAGGGAATCTTCTGTTGTCTTCTCACAGAAGCCACCCCTGCACCACTCTTCCTGACAATACGCCCCTACCAAAATCCTACTACGTAATCCCAATACAAAAGGAAAAAACAGTCCACCAGAGACTTACCTTCTGTGTTCATGTGCATGACTGCAAGGTGAGCTGTAGAAAATGTGCAGGGCAAAGTGCCCAGCTGTACTGAAGACCTTGTGCTGACAGGAGATTCATCACAGGTGAGTGAAAAAGCAGGAGGGAAATTGTAAAAAACAATGATGAAACACTGCAAGAAAAAAAATAAAATATAATCCTTTCTTGGGACATATATCTGAGTTGCAGCTCCATCACAGTAGAGAGAATCCTATCACAGCTTTAGCTTTAAGCTAAAGCACCAGAAAATTATACAAAATTCATTTGGTTACAGAGTGTGTAGCACGTTTGAATAAAGCTGTTCAACTAGTGGTCATTTCAGTGAGAAAGTATGCAGGTCTTTTTAATGACGGGGGAGATATTCAGTTCTTAATTGATACTGCCCTACTTGAGCTGCTCTGTGGAAGGCACAAATATGAAACTTAGCAGTTATATGAAAATAGGAATATGCCATGGTAAAGGTTGGAAGTGCTATTTACTAGAACATGGGTGGATCAAGTTTCATGGGTGGGTCAAGTTTTGTGATTGAGCAAATATTTGGATAATCTCTTCACAAAAAACATTTCTGTCCATCACAGAAATTGATGCAGGAGTTGTCAGGTAGATAATGAAAAGTTATATGCAACAAATAAGTGAGAAAAAGGAACCTTTGCTTTTAGAAGCTTCAAAGTTTACATCTGTTGAAGAAAAATTTAGATCTACCTAATGAGTTCAACTATCTTTACCTTTTCTGCCCCCATAATTGCAGTGTATTCTGTATCAGAGGTACAGTGTCTTCGGTATGCAACAGATGCTGACTCCTCTGTCTTGCAAAGGATATGTTATAGGAGGCAGATTTCATAAAGAAGGAGCATACAAAATGTTTATCTTTACAATTTTTAGTTTGTGTGCAGTTTTATATCAATTTGGTTATTTTCAAAGCTATTTTTGTGGGGTTTTTTTCTCCTCATCAGGATAGCCATTTAACTGGCTACCCACTGAGTTGTTCCAATTAACAGGTACCCATACCATTATTTGTCTTCTTAATTTTTGTGCCATGAAGGTCCAGTCATTAGAGTTCAGGCTTTCCTTCTCCATGATGAATATGTAAGGAGGTGCTCTCACCTCACCAGCACAGTCTATATTCACATTTTAGTTAACTTAAACAACTGATTAATAGCCACGTGTTTAAGAAGCAGGGATTTGAACTGGATTTACATGACTTCTGCTCACATTTTATACCTTTGAAATGCCTGCAGTCTCTAGGACTTGGAAACAGGTGGTTCCAAAGTATCAGTAAAGTCTTTATGACTTTTACTTTGACATTCAGAGGGAAATGCACTCACCTTGATTATTCTGTCTTCTCTAACGAGAACACCCAGAAAAGTCAATAGTTCCTAGAAACAGAATATGATGCACTCACTGTCTACCAGTTCATCATCAGTTTTTTGCCTGAAATCCACAAATTTGCACAGCAAGGAAAAGAACTCATTCAGTCCATTCAATCTCAGCCCTTCTCTCCTATTAGCTGTTTAGGGGCTGCACCACAAGCATAATAGTTTGAAAAGGTGAAATTTTAAATTCTATGTAGTCAATTATAAAGGACTATTATTACCTATGTCACTGAAAGGGAAAGTGCATCCCTCATGCAGTAACACCTACACAATATGTTCATAAATTTCATGACAATTCTGACATCTTCTGTGTTTGGAAGGCAATGTGCCCTCCCTCCCACCTCCTAATCTCCTTCATCTGAAAGAGAAATGTATTTTTAGCTGCCTCAGTGGGGCCTAAGGCATTGATTTATGAAAATAAGGTGGAAGAATTCATGAATTTTTTCTGACCTCCATCTCTCATTCCTTAGACATTTCTATTTTAAGATGTTTAAAATGAATTGTCCTAATGTGGCATATTATCACCTTGGTGCTCTGTATTTCACATTACTCTACCATGCACGCATACATCCCCATACACCGAAATTATCTGAATGTTACTTTGTATTGAGTTTAAGATGACTTTCTGTAACTTATTATTTTACTCTGATTGTGATGTATGTTTTTTTGAGTACTGAGTCACCCTACAAATCCTCTTGAAAGTGTGGAATAACTTCCTAAAGGTACTCCATAAATGAGCAAAGACAAGCAGATGAAATTGTAGCCATTTGATGCAGAGATTTTTGTAATATAATCTACTGTAGCTAAACTAATATCTCATTTTTCTCAGCTCTTGATTCTGCAGTAAGAGCCCTGTACTTCACATTCCAGTGACCTCCACTGCTCATGCTAATTAATTCTTTGGCAGTGTTACTTTTGCTTTATATAAACATCTTTGATAATATAAGTAGTTCTCCATCAGCAATATTGTTACGTATTTTAAGATTCAAATGAAAATAAAATTACAAATAAGTCTCGGATTATGAAACCCTTGCCCACAGAAAACTAAACCTCTTCATCCAAATGCACCAGAAGTGGAGGGCATTTTTAAAGATGAGAAATTCCTATTTTCACTCATATTTGGGAAAAAAAAAAAAAAAGATAATTTTCTTAAACATAATTTTTCCAAAATGGTAGTCAAATTTCCTGACTATTCTTCAAGATTTTTTTTTCTGGTCAGAACTTTTAAAAAAATTGATACAATTTTATACTCAGTCTCACTGGGTGAAAATTATCTGTTTGCAAAGAGCCATCAAAAAGGCAACACACCACTTAATTCCTATTTAAACATCTGCTTCTGCTTAAGGCAGATCCAGTGTGGTGTCAAACTCGAGAGGATCTTTGTGCTATATTTACCCTGGGTCTACAGTGAATTTTACTCTGTGACATCATGCTGGGGGTAGCATTTTGGATAGAATGAATGATGACTTGAAAGTAGGAGGAGAGGCTTCACTATTTCATTTGCCATAGCTGTTTCCTGAGTATGTTCTGTTTCAATCCTATATCCATACAGCAGTTAAGGCTAACCTTTCAGAAGACATTTGGAACAAAGCTTCACCTTTAAGGCAACGAGAGGATGAAACCAATCTAAGTGAACTGGCCAGCAGGTAAGAGCTATGTTGGCTCAAACAAATGTAGAAAGTCAGGTGAAAGGGCCATTAATAATAAAGAGACATCCAGAACAAATGTACTGACTTCACAGCTGAGACAACTTGTGTGAATAATAATATTACTGCTGAACTTTGCAGAACACATGGAGTTGTCCTTGACTTTGCTCTTCTAAACCAAGAAAAAAAATCCCTAAATCTGCAATATCTTGCCACAAAACTTCCTTACTCTGCTAATACATAGTTCCTAAGGCATATAGGTGACACAGATAAAGAAATCCCTACAGAAAGCTAAATTAAAAAAAAAAAAAAAGACAAAACCAAAAAAGAGTCATCTTCATAAGACAGAGATCACTTTGTCTGAATGTTGACTTTACAGAAATTTTGATTTATTGTTATTATGAACAAAGGGTATTTGCATCAAGGAAATATCATATTTATTTAAAATCCAGTGCAGTTAACACATTCAGACACATAGCAACAGCAGTTGTCTTTCCCTTTTGCTTCTAAGTACAGATTTCTAATCACTTACTCTGTGGCTACACATCACATAAGAATTTGTTGAAAATAGAAAACACTGAAAAATAATGTTATAACTTATGAGCAAAGGGGATTTTTTTAGATGTGAGGATATTCTTAATGAATCAGCAAATCCAACAGCAAAATTAAAAATTACGAGAATATCCACTGCATTTAAAATTACTCAAAAATCATCTTTTATGTATCATGTAGGGTTATAAGGGAGGAAAAAATCCATCAACCCATTGGTTTAGAGTATATCAGGCAGTGCAGATTGCCTGTAAATGGGTAGCACAGATTCTGCCTATAATAGTAAGTTTGTGGGTGCCTATGGTGTTGTTATCTTTTCACGTCTGCTTTTGTCATTATTTATAGAACAAGGTTTAAAAAAAAATAGGAAAAGGCAGATGAGTGACTGTGCTGATTTTGGTTGGGGTAGAGCTAATTCTCTTCATGGTGGCTAGTATGGGCTGTTTCAGATTTGTGATGAGCACAGGGCTGATAATATATAGATGTTTTTGCTATTGCTAAGCAGGGCTTATCCGGAGCCAAGGACTTTTCTGCTTTCCATACTGCCATGTTGTTGAGGAGACTGAGGGTGCACGTTGGGGTGAGACACAGTCAAGACAGGTGACCCAAACTGACCAAAGGGATATTCCATTACATGTGACAACATGCTCAGTATATAAAATAGGGAAAGAAGGAGTAAGAGGGTATGTTTGGAGTGATGGTGTTTGTCTTTCCAAGTAACCATTACAGGTGATGGGGCTTTGCTGTCCTGGAGGTGACTGAACACCTGCCTACCCATGGGAAGTAGTAAATTTTTCTTTCTTATTTAAACTGTTTTTATCTCAACCCATGAATTTTCCTGCTTTTACCCTTCCAATTCTCTCTCTGATCCCACTGGTGGGGGAGTGAAAGAGTGCCTGCGTGGGGCTTGATTCTTTGTTGGGGTTAATCCACAACAGCGATTGATTAATAAATCCAATTTTAAAAGAGAACAACTAAATAAACTTCTAGAATTGACCTAGATGAGAATTCTACTACACTCAAGTAAAAGGAATGTCATAGGGGACTACAAAATACTGAACAGTGCCACTGGAGCAACTATCAAAAGCAGAACACTCTAGGCAAAGGCTGCATGTTTTATAACACAAGCCATGGTATAGAGAAATGATATTCAATAAAAAAAAGGTGCAAACTATTGCAGGTATATAATATCATTTAAATTAATAATACTCTGCACTGCAGTTTATCTGCATATTCTATTATTGGCTGCAGAATCAGGCCCTCACCCTCCTCAGTGTCACTGCAGCATATTTGAATTCTTTTATCAGCTTGAGTTGTTGCAAACGTCCTTTTTGCACTATTGTCCTTATATATTTCTTACTTGGGAATTGTCCTGGAAAACTCTACAGCTGATAAAGTTTCAGGGTTTAGGGGCCTAACAAGTAGGGTAACATTACAGCTGAAAGCACTAAGGTATTTTCTGTGCATCAAAGGAAGCATATTTGTCTGGTAATTCATAACTAGTGATTTTTCCCTAATTCATGTAGAAGGGATTCTTGCACTGCTCTGCTAATAGAAGAGAAGGAGATCTACTCTGTCTGCTTTGGGACCAAGTTCCCTCTAAGCCATGAGAGTGGTCCAGTGATAAGGTAGCCTGTGACAGTGAGCCACTGGTGATCACAATGCACTAGTGGTGTGCTTCTGAATGGTCAACAGCCCATGTGAGTTAGTTCTGCTGGATCATTTCATATTTTTGACTGAAAAGGCAATTATTGATTATTCTTTTCTTCTTGGACACACACAATCTCACATAGACTTGAAATATTAGTAAAAAAATAATAAGGACTTGATAACTAAAGTATGATTATTTTCACTGCTAAACCAGCACAATCTGCACTGGCTTACAGTATACTTCATTTCTGCAGAGATGCCATTTTTGTTTTAACACAAATGAGAAAACAGGTGATTGGACAGTGAGTTGCAGCTGAACTCCACAGTTCCCCTTTTTTCCAAAAGTTTAAGATGAAATAAACCTGTAGAACTGTTTTAAGTCTCTAAAGACACATCCCTACGTGCAATGATAACTTTGCTAAACACAAAAATCTGAATCCCTCACAACTTTGTGGATTCAAGTGTCATGTTTCTGTTAACAGTGTAGTCACTAGTTTTTTCTGAGTGCTATAGAGGAGAGAGAGGTCCTTCTGAAAGGCAATTCACATGTTTTGTCATCAGGAGGTGATTCAGACCATCCTTGCTTGACTATTAAGGGAGCCAGGGATGGCTGTATGCAAAAAATCTCTGTTCTAGATACAGTGAAATAGGAGATCTATCCAGGTGGGAATATCTTATCAGTGAGACTAATTCTCAAATATCAGTGAAAATCCTAGAAGTGGATGCTGGAAGGAACTTCAGCAAGCCATTCTGCCCACTGTCTTAAGGCAGAATCCAAAACACTTAATGCCTGACAGGTGTTTATTCAACCTCTTTATATAGAAATGTTACTTCACAATCTTCTTCCTATTGTCATGAAAGCGGCTCAGTACTTCATGTGGCATTATCATCCTGTGAAGGGCAGCCTTGGTGGAACTGAAGATTGAAACAGAAAAAAGACCTAGAAGGTCTCAGTGAACTCCAGACTTCTGAATCTCATTCATAGAAGTGTTTCATCTCTCCTAGTGGGATGCAAACCAGCATTTTTACCTTTTCTGTCACATTATTGATAATAATAATGAAGAGAATTTAAAATTCTCCTTAGTTTTTAAGTATGTAATCAAGGTATCAGATACTAAAAAAAAAATCACAATATCGTCAACACAAATATATTTTACCTCCTAAATAAACAGAATAGAAATATTTTTGATATTCACTATTTCAGATAAAATCATAACATTTAATTTAGTGCAATAAACTCAATATACTGTACTCAGCATATTAATATTTTTACTTTCTATAGCACTGCTTTTCTAAATTATGCACACCTCCCAGATGATTTTAAAATAAGAAAAGGAAATTTCAATATAATCCACCTACATTTGCACTGCATCTACCACTGATTACATAGATATCATGCAAACAACACTCACAGTCTTTATTTTTTTTGTCATTTTGTTAATGATGACTCATATATCCTTTCTTTCTTGGGCTCTCAGTGTTGTTTATATCAGTGGATATCATTCACTCTTCAGAGTAGCTTGAAAAAAGCACAAACATCCCTAATTAATAGGCTTGAAAAACAATTCCTGAGTTCTCATTAACCAAGAAGGCACAAAAATAAAAGCCAATGTTTATCAAAGATATTCAGGATATTAGATACAGTTCTGAAGAAACAATATGGTAACAAATGTACGAGGGTATTCATTACAATTTAAGAAATCATGAATTTCTTTCTTTGGATGCACATAGATCCTACTTGAGTGCATGCAATTCAATAATGAAGAATCTATTCCATCATTGAAAAATGAGGGATTTATTCATGAAAGCTCCCATTGCATTAATGAGAATTGGCCTTGAATTGATTGGAAAATGGATCCACAAACTGCAGAGAGCAACACATGAGAATTATATTTGTATCTATAAAGATTTTGTGATAATGTAGATATCTGTAAGGGAGTATGAGACCCTCATAGAAAAAATAATATTTATAAAAATAAGTAAAAGTCTAATAGGGTGTGGGCTAGAGAAGAGAAAGATGGAGAGAATTTTAGTTTAATTGCAGCATGACTAATTTATTTGATGCTGTTAGTTTTTTTCCATTTTAATTACATAGGTGAAAGGATCTCTAATTCAAAGATAAAATGGATACCATGCACACATTTATACTGATGAAAGGTTAGTCAATTATTTTTCATAATAAAATCCTACTATACAAGAAGTTTTAGAAAAACCTATGTATGAAATCCTGTAATGATTGTATTGAAATTAAACAGACATAAATCAGCAGGTACTTCATATGGTCATCATTTTTTTATAGATTCTACCATTTCTTTTGATGATACCACAAATGTTTAGATCAATCTGTTTACAATGTCATATTCTGTTTTAGCTATGGGACTTTTTTTTTCTTATAATATATTTGGGACGAAATCAAATACAAAAGATATTAAAAAAAATAGTCTTTGCTTCAGTAAATTGTAAGTACCAAGTTTATCAGGGGACAAGAAAGAGGAAATTTGAACAGGTAGGTATTTCATTGCATGTTTAAAACCATTCTAGTATCAAGAGGATTGAAAAGATGAAAATCCTTGGTAAACTGGTAAACATTTAGCCCTTAAAGTTTTTCCTTTTCAAATGTGTATGAAAAATGCCTGAGGTTTTGTTATTATATGCATCTTTGAATTGTTACACATATACCTTTTCTTTATGTAGTATCTACCCAAAACATAAACAGTCTTTACTTATTATCTGTTTGTTACCTCCAGCTTTGTTCCAGCTTATGGTCGGAGAAGGGTCAAATTCTTGGCTGATGTAAACTGTAAGAGATCCATTGACTTTGACAGAAAATGACAATTTTTGCCAAGTACAGGTTTGTCCCAAGGTCTCTTCATGCAGAGTGTTTTAGGATACGTTGCTACCGAGTGAAATATAAGTTGCTATCCAACTAATTTCTTCGAAGTAGAATGTATGACAGCACAGTTGATGAGTTTCCTACTACCAGAGCTCCGATGCAGGACTGTGGGTAAGCAGCATAAGTTGCTTATACATAAGACTCCCAAAGTTTTGCTGGTTACTAACATAGACTGTAAAAAATTTTACCCTGCACCCTACAGAATTGTCCGTGTGTGTAATTTATTCTAAAAGCACAAGTATAACTATAATTTAATCTCTTTAGTTCAGAGAGTGAGAGTATCATGCACTGCACTATTTGAAATTCTGGAAGTGGTTTTCATAGAAGAATAATATTCAGGAAATATGTAGTTTAAAATATCCGTTCATTATTTCTTTTTAAATATGGAGATAGAGGGTTGGAAGGTGGAAAGGAGGAGTGCAGTCTGTAGGGAGATGGATAGAAAATATTGCTGAATCATCTACTTCATAGAAGCTAAATCTCACTTGACAGAACTCCTTTCATTCATTTTTTTAATCTTTTTTTTTTTTAATTATACTTTTTTTTCCCCCTGAAACGAGTAAGAGGAAAAATTGTACTTATTAAACAAGCTGCACTTTCGGCAGAAAAGCCAACGCTAATCATAGCTCTGTATTAACCAGCTGGCTATTAGATCAGTATTCCTAGCCTTGATTTTAGATTTCTGCAAATCTCCATATTTAATTTGTCAGAAGATTATAGATAAAAGAAAATATAAACTAATGAGACACTGCATGCTTTTAATTTCAAAATCCTGTTATGACCATAGCTCAGTTCGATATTTAGGCACAAATGTTTGAAGCCAAAGGCACTGCTTGCAGCTTTCAAGTTAGCATGCTGTGTTTACCTGCAAATATCTATTTGTTTGCCCAAATATCTTCTTGATTAGAAATAAGGAATTCCTAGCTCCCATTCATGAAGATTCAAAGTCACCCCTTGCATTGCCTAATGTGGAAAAAATTGTATATTTCAGACACTTTTAATCAGATACATGATTTTCAAATGCATTTACCTTTGAAGTCAACAAACAGATGCCAACTTAAACCAAGTCCAATTACGGATCTCCACTGCTTCTGTTTTTCTGACTCTTTGAGTCATTTAGTATTTACTATGACTATTACTCGTACTTTGTGTCTATGTCTGTAAGTCCTACGTGTGTTAGAAATTGTATAGGTGAAGAATAAAGGATTCCTTTCTTCTGTCCTCCCCCTCCATCATTCCTACAACCTATAATTTATTTCCCTCAATAACCTCTGTTGAGATCATTATAATAGTGCACTAAGAGGGATGTTTTTTCTCAAATGCTTTAATCTATAGGTACAGATTAAATAATAAAAAAAGGCCCTTCAGGCCAAAAGGATTTTGCTGAGAAGCAGGAATAAAAAAGAGCACATGCAAAAAAAGAATCTTAAAAAACCAAACAAACAAACAACAACAACAACAACAAAAACATCAAACCTTCAAAATTACAAGAAGAAATATGAGTGTGTGAATAAAGACATGTATTCTATGTAAATGCAAAGATGTAAAGAAACATAAAAAGACCTCTTCTATGAAGACAGGCTGAGAGAGTTGAGGCTGTTCAGCCTGGAGAAGAGAAGGATTCAAGGAAACTGTACAGCACCTTTCAGTACTTCAAGGGGCTACAAGAGAGTTGGAGAGGGACATTTTATAAGGGATGTAGTGATAGGACAATGTGAAACATCTTTAACCTGAAAGAGAGTAGGTTTAGATTAGGAATAAGGAAGAAATTATTGACTGAGGGTGGTGAGACACTGGAACTGGTTGCCCAGGGAAGTTGTGGATGCTCCATTTCTGGAAGTGTTCAAGGCCAAGTGGGATGGCGTTTTGAGTAGCTTGGTCTAGTGAAAGATGTGCCTGTCCACAGCAGAGGGATTGGAACTAAGTAATCTTTATGCCCCCTTTCAACACAAACCATTCTATGATGCTATGATGATCCTTTCTAAATGTTGGGAAGTTTTGCAGCCTGTGTTTTTCTCAGTGTTAGCCATTAATTCCAGGAAAAAAGTGCTAGAGTAGTTAATCATCAATCACTAATCAGCTATGACTTGTAATTTGTATTCATATTCATGAGTCCTTTCTACTGTTCTAGGTCAGCTTCACCTCACAAGTACAGAGACAACAAACATCTGATCCAGGAACCATTGCTGAAAGTTGGCATGTGTAACCTTGGCCCCTTTTGTTATTATATCTTATTGCTATCTTTTTCCTCCCAGTTTTTCCTCCCAGACTGTCCGCTAAAAGTTCAACAATATGATCCATCACTTCAAAGCAGTCTTACATATGACTTGTCTTACCCTGGCAGAAAGAGATGGGAGATGGTCTGAGACATGTGTAGTGCTAACTACCTCCGGGTAGCCATTTTTAAACTCTCCGAGAACAGTGTATAGAAGATGACCTCTCTCCCTGAGGTAAACCGATCTTTCTAGCTAAATGCGGTCAAGCCTGGCCAGTCCTGGGAAGGTAGAACTGCTTCCTACAGCAGTTCTGAAGCTTTGCATCCGTCCTCCAAAGCACAATGCAGGCAACCAAGAAAGTGTGGAGGCAATTCTCTATGAGGTGCTTTATTTGGAAGAATATTCTTTCTCCAGAGGCAGTCTGGGCTAAGATGTACATATTCATCCTAAACTGCTTGGAAAGGAACAGAAATGTACCACCCCTTCTGCCAGAAGTTTAATGAAATTTGGTTTTACTTCGAGGGGTGGTCAAAGACAATGGTTGGATGATGTAAAGATCATTCATCCTGCCTGGTCAGAGAAGCTGATGCTGGAGCTGTAGCTGGGAAGGATATCTCTGTTTTCAGCTCTAGTTCAGGGAAAAGGTAAGTTGCCAGGAATGTTACTGGATGGTGAGGGCCAGAAAAAATAACAATCAAAACCTGGGATGAAAAAAGGTCTGGATTTTTTTTTTTTTTTTTTTTTTTTTTTCCCCAGAGAGAGAACGAGGGAAAACATCATCTCCTAGGACTATGCTGGCCCAGCTGAAATGTCTGGTCACTGCCCTATTTCCCTGTTTAACAGGACAACAGACCCTACAGGAGCTAGGAATAATCCACTCTGAAACACTTTCTGCCTTGTGCTTCAAAGCTTATATTTTTAGCAGTATTACACCTTTCAGGTGCCTCACATGATGACAGAAAATGCTCCTCTGTGTGTCTGTGTGGAAACTGGCTGACATCCAGCCCTGCACACCCAAAGTTGCTGAGTGAATCCTGTCTCCTGCAGGCTGCTGCAACATATACAGAACAGGCAGAGGGCTGGTATGTGCTGGGTAAATGTTAAAAAAAATGTTAGAGTGACAACTAGAGCCAGAATAATTAATAAAAATGTCCATGGAAAAATAATCATTCTCTATTAAAGCAGAATTATAATATATATATGCTTGGTTTTTTTTTTTTTTCTTACTCTTAAGCTACAAAGGAATTCTCAGTCTTTAGTAAATGTAATACATTGTTAATTTGAACTGTGTAAAAGGCAGCCTGACAGAAGCTGTGTATGTTATTGTACACATACACACACATGTACACATACATATGTCAATTCTTAGTGATGACACTCCATGGTATTCTAACCATTCCAATCATTGGTTTTTTCCTATGCTAGAATTATTTTTCTGGAGTGGTATGAATTTTTCTTTCTTTTCCACATTTTTGATGTGCATAATGAAAAGATTCAAAGTACCTTTTGCAAGTTATTAATTATACATCCCTTTACGTTTTCTTATATAGTTTTAAGAGAAATTTGCTTTTCAAATCTCGTTCAATGCATAAATTCAAATGAGTATATGATTCCAATTAGTGTAGCCTCTAAACAACTCAGCTTGTTCAACAAGATTTTATTTACCCTTGTGAGAGGAGGAAATATCACTTTTTTTGTTTACAGCTGAGATGAGTCTGAGAAAATAGATGATTTGTCCAAGGTCAGAAAGCAGCTTCAGGTACAGCAATAAACTGTTTCTAAGCTACACATCTCCCAAGTGAAAGCCCAACCAATGGACCATGTGGCCCCTCTGACTGCCTGAAACAGTACACCCCAATGAACTGTACACAAAAAAATAATAGTCCTTACTTGCACATATTCAGAATTCCCATCAAACTTGTAGAAAGATTTTCTAATGTTTTTCAACGATGTCTATAAATCAAGATGTCATCTAGACAAATGATGACACATGTATCCACCAAATGGTGAGAAGCTGTCATTCATTAATGCCATATAGACAGACGGTGTATTTGTCAGTCCAGAAGAATGAGATTAAGAGTCATATATTCCTACAGCTCATCGTAATGACACCTTGTCCTGCCATTTCTTTTTCTGCAATTTAATTTTTAACTTCTATGCCTATCTAATAACGATTGCAGTTCTGCGGTAACTTTTAACAATTTTAAGACAAAGATTTGAAAATTGTTAAAATATTTAAATATAGTTAATGAGATCTGGTATGAAGCAGTGATTATTTCTGCATTATTGCAAAGAGCCAACATTTCCATGCTAAGGATGGTTTCCCAACTGTCACAATAGCTTCTGCGGTTATATTGTCCTGAATCAATGGTTTGAATCCCAGCATAATCTAAACATAATGATCTGTTTTTATCACCTACATGAAGCTTATTCTAGAGGGATCTTCAATGGTATCTTAAACGCAGAGACTTTGTACAGCTAAGAGCTTTTCTTTTTTAAAAGTCCTAATTTCAACCTCACATTGATGCTACCTTTTTGTACATTTGGCTCAAAAACACCGAGGATGAATGAGCCATCAATGTGTTATTTTATGGAGAGGATTCCAACAGCCACAGAAATCGTTCTAGTCATCAGAATGTTGTTATTCTCACTGGCCCATAGTCAGATTGCTTAACAGAGAGCCAAAGATGCTCTTAAACACCTCCTGTGGCATAGAAATTCAAAAGGGGATTGATGACTGAAGACATATTCTCTGGATTTGTTTGAAACTGAAGAGAACTAATCACAATGTTTGGGTGAAGCAACTATAGCAAACACTCTGTCTGACTTAGAAATCATGACTCCTCATTAACTGAGTATGGAGCCAGAGACTGTCAGCTCATAAAGTACCATCTGAATCACTCATTTCCCCTGCAGTAGGTGGCCTGAATACAGCTGTCTGCTTCCCTATCAGTAAAAATACTAAGACTGCAGGATAAATAAAAGACTATGAAAACTTGAGACAGCATGGGAGATGAGTTATTGCTGACTGTGAGGCAGCGCCATCTCTCCAATACCAGAACGATTAAGATGAAAATCCAGCCCCAAGGAGATACTCTTCTATGCATAAACAAAATTTCTCTTCCATTTTTTTGGAAAGAACACTATATTCTTTATGAGACCACTTTTTCCCAAGATACTTACTTGGTTCTCCTTAACATGCTGCTACTACTACTAGCTGATCTCTTGCTGCTTGTGCCTCACCACATTGCTTCTGTTGGAGTTGGTGACAGAGAAGTGATAAGAGTGAGGGAAGAGGCACCAGAGTTGCTTTTTTTTTGGTCCCAGTATAATTTCTTCCCACTCTGTGGTGCACCTGGACCAATACACACTGCCTTGGGTCTTTTCAAGATCAAATTTTAAGAGAACTATTGAAGACAGATCTTGGGCAACAAAAGTCAATCTTTCCAGCTACAAATATCCCCAGCTTCTTCATTATGGACAGATCATCTTACATCAATGATTTTCCAGTCTCCTGTGACACTTTCACCTTGGTGTGACTATTGGCTCTGTTCAAGGAGCAACAGCATAAAAACCTTGTTAAAAAAGAGGATATTCAAGTTGCAAAATATTAAAGCTGCAAAAGTAGAATGCCTGCTTTAAAACAATCCATGTGTCACTTTAGGTTTTCCTAAAAGTATGACTGCCTTGATTAACATCCTACCTGGTCTGGTGTAAATCAGCAGTAGCTTCACTGCTCTCAATAAAGCTATATTGTTGTTATCAAAAAGAAGATTATAGCCACATGTCTGCGTCCACACAGTATATCATGTGTGAGTTCCAACCTATCTGCTTTATAAATTATGAATAGAATGGAAATAATTTCTTTTATTATTATTAACATGTATTTTACCACAAGTGCTGATTAGGGGGAGAGATTTTCTATAATTCCTTTCCTTTTTAAATTGCAGTGCAAACAGCTTCTCAGAATCATTGCCCCAGGTTCAGAAAGTGATGGTTAAAGAGGTGCTCTAATTTCCCCCTTGGGTTCATTGGGAGCTGAAACTGGCAAGACATGCAAAGACGATAGTGAAACAAGCCAGAATGGGAATGATTCAGAAGGAGAAACTAGTGCTCGTTTTCACTCTTTTGGTCCATTTTTCTTTGTTGTTTCTGGTGGATTTTTGCTGGGTGAGGGTTCTTTAAAAAAAAAAAAAAAGGCGTTTTTTGTTTGCTGGTTTTAATATAAACAATAATACTGAGAAGCTCTTTGCTGAGGAATTATTGCAAGCAAGTCCTTTTCTAAGGGTTCAAGCAATACAATATTTCAGATGAAAAGGATGCAAGAACAAATATTTAGAGTTTAAATAAAATTAAAGAAAGGATATAAAATAAAATAATATGTAAAAGATAAAGAAAATTTAAGACTGTGTGGATTGACTGTGAAGAAGCATGGAGAAAGAAAGGAGAATGAAAACACTGACCAGGGACTGGAAACATAAAAGTTATCCCCATTATTAGGCTGAGATGGTGTTGATCCTGCTCATAGGACTCAATCTGCTATAGTCCAAAGGGATGCTATTATCATAGCCATGAAAGCCTAAAGCAATTGCATTGTCAAAGATGGTTGATCTGACATGCTTCAAATTATCTAAATTATGTTGCAAAATGTTTTTCTATTATTATAAGTTTTAAAGAAAAACCTTTATGTAAGGTACTCTTGTCAAATGTTAACTGAAAACATATACCTAGTTAAGAACAGATCTTTTCTCTAATCAGAGGTGTAGAAGCTATAGAAAAATAATAAATCTCTGTTGGAAATATTTATTAGTTATGAGAAAATGCATTATTCAGTTCTACCAGTTTCCATTTTGGGTCTAGGTCTACAGTAGCCACACAAACAAAGCAAACCAAAAAGCAAACAAACAAACAAACAAACAAACAAATTGCTGAAACAACAAAAATTGCTGAAATATTAAGCTTTTTATGGGATAACACATTTCTGAGTTGTCTGTTTTGTGTTGAGAATATCCTTCAGTTTTCTTCACATTCCAGGACAGTTTCCTTTCTTTCTTTCCTTCATACAACTGCTCTTTTCTTTATGAAACAAGAATTTGTTTCAAAGCTCTGAGTCTAACAAAGGAGTTCCTGAGATGATTTATTTTTTTCGTGCTGATTTCCACATACTTTAGTCTTAATTTTCATTTGAATTTACAGGTATTTACATCACTTGAAAGGTTTGAGCTCCAAAGATGTAACGAAATAGGTTCCATTTAAATATCTGAATACATTGAACTTAGATGCATGGTAAACACACACAGGCCTTTACTCACTTCCATTGTGAGCTTCTCTGTAGGATGTACAACAGGTACTTGGATGTGTGTTGACAGACATGGCCATGAGTGAAATCCAAGCTGCTACGTATTCACTGTTTTCAGCAGTCCAAAGAAGTAAGCTAACGACCTCTGAAGTGTGTTGGACAATTTTTAAATCAGATTTTTTGTTTGTTTGTTTGTTTCAACATACTATACTATTTAATTTCTTTTCAAAGTGCACTGTTTAATTTATAGCAGCTAAGAAGAGCTGAAGAAGAGCTCGGAAAAGAGGAAGAACAAGCAAAATTGCAGTTTCTCGTCATTTCCCTTTCTCTTCCACCCACAGCTAACCAGAAAGGTTCATCCCAGCCAGCCCCGGAAGGAAGCTCATGTTGCTGATATAGTCCATGGCAATTTATTATCAGAGAACAACTTAAGATATATAGGAAATAAAATATGCAATTAGCTATCAGCTTGAAACTGCTATATTTCTACTTTTTCGTTTACTGCACAGAAATATGTGTGAATTCTCTATTAAACAAATAGAGCAAAAATAGCAGTTGCAAGGAGCTCTGGGCTGATGGATAAACAGATTGACTACATACAATACTTATCAAATCTAATATTCCTTGCTATAAAAATCCTACAAGCATGTGTTTAAGTCCACCCAACATTTCTTGGAAACATCAGACATACTGCAGAGGGAATCAATTAATTAAACCCAAATGCAGATGTCTGCATCTGAACTAGTCACCCTAGACTCCCTTTAAATTCAATAGAGAGAAATGAGAGTTTCTAGTGTGCAATTCATCTCATCCTAAAGTACATGTCTAAAATAGATCAAATGAATTGCACATAAAAGTGCCTATTCTCTCCATTGACTATAAAGGAATACCAAGAAACTAGCCCTGCTGTAGATGTCTACATCAGAGATATCTAGAGTGTGATTGATTTTATCTTACCTTAGACATTTAAAGTATATGTGCCTACACTCCCATTATAAGCAATAGAGATTAATCCAGCCAAACAAATGAAAGTGTCTGTCTTGGGAGGAGAAGAAAGCACTCCCCTAAACTTCGGTGAAATGATTAGCAACCTTGTGCTGGGTTGGATTTGTGTTAAGATAGAGGTATCTTTCCTTCCTCACCCTACCCCGGGAGCAGTTCATCGTTAGCAAAGCAAAATAGCTCAGCCTGCTGCAGAGTAGCCCTGGGAGAATTATTCAGTCAGTTCCCAAAACAATCCATCAGTTGATCTCAACAGCTTCTACTGCTACAGATTGGCTCTTATCATGGGATTTATTTTTTCTTACAGCCCTCAGGCTAGAATAGCAAAGCTACATACAAGTCAGCAGACACAACTTCAGTACAAGATATGGACTTGAAACATGAGTTGTCCATCTTTGGGCAAGAGAGCCAATATAACACAAAAGAAATACTCACAAAATTCTTCCAAGCAGTTCCAACTCTGTACTGAGACTTTTACTCAGGAACAATAGGCAAAGGTGAGAGAAACATGAATGCTCATCTTTCCACATGAGATTCATTTCTTTTTCAAAAATTGTGTTGCAAATGCTTAATCTAGTGTCATATTAATGCATGAACTAAGAGATTGATTCATTGGAAAAGTCACATGCTTAATTTCAAACTTTTTGATACTAGAAAATAATCAGTTCTTAAATAAGTGCAGTGGATGTCAGCAAAAAATATTTGCTTCCTTTTGACAGCATTTTATCTCCACTTCAATAGCTGATTTAACTTCAATCTGCTGTTATAAAATGTTTCAGCACTTTCCTGGTTTAAAGTATTGGAGTGTCAGTGCTTTGCAATTTATCCAGATTTTTCTGTAACACACAATTAAAATCCCAAGCAATTATAAAAGTGTAACATTTTCTGAAGTTCCTTTAAAAAATGCAAGAGAAATTCATAATTACACGTGGTAGAGGGATATATAGTAAGATTAATAAGGATAAAGGGGAAACTATTAGTGATATAATTGGCAGTAGTAAACTCTCTATTCTTATTGGTAAATGTTCGGTGTGCTTTATAAATCAAAACACTTCTAATCAAAACTGTTGTTCTACATAATTTTGGGGAGAGCTGAAGAATGTAAAATTTGATTAAATCATCTCTTCTTAATGCATATGTTATTAGATGACAATAAATGTGTTGTCAAAAACAAGAGATATTATATTTCTCAATTTTTATATTAATTTACTATATTTATCCATGTCAATATTGTCTTAACTTGTATGGTGGGTTGACCCTGGCTGGATGCCAGGTACCCATCAAAGTTATTCTATCACTCCCTCTCCATAAACCAGACCGGGAGAAAATAAAGTGAAAATTTCAAGGGCAGGGAGAGGTCACTTGCCAGTGACCATCATGAGCAAAACAGAGTCATCTTAGAGAAGTTAGCTTAGTTTAGAACCAATCAAATCAAAGTGGGATACTGAAAAATCAGACCAAATCTTAGAAACACATATTGCCCCCACCTCTCCCTTTGTCCTGGGCTCAATTTCCCTCCCAGTTTTCTCTCTCTTCTCCCCAGCTCAGGGAACAGGGAATGGGGGCTGTGGTCTGTTCATCACACATTGTCTCAAGTGCTCTTTCCTTCTCAGAGGGAGGATTCCTCCCACTCTTCTCCTGCTCCAACATGGGGTCCCTAGGTCAGGTGCCTAATTTTTCAGATTGATTCAGGTGAACAAGACAAGAACCAATTAAAACAAACAAACAAACAAACAACAACAACAAACAAAACAAAACCAAACCAAACCCACACACACACATATCATGAAACTGATTGCAAAATAAGGAAAAAACGCCACATTTCTTACAAGTTGTTTCCTTACCTTGTTCTTTTTCTCCTGGGTGGGAAAACTCTTGGCTGAAGAATTCAATGAAGAAATAGGGGTTTTAATGTGTGAAGCTTTTACTTGTTCTTCTTTCCTGAAAGAAAAATAAAAAAAAAAAAATTAAAAATTAAAATCTTTTGATGAAAACAATCATTAATTTATTCACAACTGTCTTAAAATTTCCTAGTATGTAAAAGCATATAAACATATTTGTCAACATTTCTTGAAAAAAAATTACAAGCTGCATAAGATGTCCACATTTCACCTTGGTTTTATCTATAGTTCAGTGAGAGGTGAAGCCATGTCATTACTGTCATGTTAATACTTACATGATGCAGCACTATGTATCTATATGGAAGCATCAGGGGTGGTTTACCATGATTGTTCTTTAAAGCCAGTAGCTTTAAAGAACAATTGTGAAATTTCCTGAGGTTAACAAGTTGTCTTGGGTTTGTGTGGCAAGGTTTTGGTAACAGTGGGGATACAGGTGTGGCTTTGGTGAGAAGCTGCTGGAAGCTTCTCCCATGTCTGACAGAGCCAATGCCCGGTGGCTCCAAGAGGAACCCACCACTGGCCAAGCCCAAGGCCATGAATAGACAAGGTAAATGACCTCAGAAGGTGACTCTAAAAATCTGAAATCCAGCTTAGCTGGACATAAGCTTAAGAAAGACAAAACACACCATCAAAGAGTTCACCCATGGTCTTACATTTACTTGCAGGAAATCTGTACTTTCTCATAAAAAAATCAGTATACTTGAATGAACCAGTTTATATATAGAATTGAAAATTTCCTCTGCTTCTTGACAATGAAATGCATTAAAAATCATCAGAGACAAAAGAGTAATACATGCTTTGAGCCATTTGAAGATAGATATACTACTTCTGTACTGTGCTGGTCTTTTAGCTGAGATTTGGTCTTTGACAGAACTTGCATAGGTGTCACAGCATGGTTAAAATATTAATTTTTCTATAGAATTTTTTTAATATAAATTGGATATTTAATGTCTTCATGAAGAAGAAAATGGAACTGTAGTTGTACTGGTAAGATGCAATTGAACTCTGCCCAGCTGTGTTCATGAGGTATAAAATGGCATTTCTCTGCTAATGTGGCCAACCTCACAAAAGGCAACTCAAACCTCAGAATCTAGACCATGCTGAAATTTCACCTTTAGAGAAAGGTTACTATCAGAAGAATACGTGAATAGAAAAGTTTCTTCTTCATCTAAGACAAAGATCTAGATAGAAAAAACTTCAAGAGATCTACCCGTTTGTACTTTACAGAGCACATATAAGTACATTTCATATTTCTGGAGAACTTCTGAATAAGTTACTTGTTTTGTGAAAGCAATTCTTTTAAAAAATGCACCAAGAGTTAACAAGATAATCAAGGTTACAATACTGGTTTCATATGATTCCCACTTGTTTTGCTGGATCACGTTTGCAATGAGAGAGCACTAAAAATGTTTTTAAAAGAAGAGAGTCAAATGAATGGTGATTTTCCTCTTTCATAGCACGTTTTTAAGTTCTGTGTGAGATCACTTACTGTCAACTTTTCCAAATGCATAAAAAGGAAAGAAATTTGGAGATTCATAAGAGTGAAACAAATACCCTTTACAGACAACATACCTTACCACTCTGCATTTTGCATGAAGTTTCTGTTTAAACAAACAAAAGACTCATCTGCTTCAAGGATGAAGCCTGCTGATTATAGTCTTATTATCACTAAAATAACACAATAATTTTGCTTATGTCTGTGCATTGTTGCTGATATTTTCTTCACCTTCCTGATCAGCAGCTACCTGTAATACTCTTGTTGAGCACGAGATCAACATTGGAGGAGACAAATTCAGACTTTTGTGTCCTTGCAACCTCAAAGAGATTAAAGATATGTTCACTCTTTAACAGTAAGGGGAATTGATTAGTGAGTTGGTATAGTAAATCTCTGTCTTTAACAGAAGTCTTTGACAAGGAAAACATTGATCATGAAGAATCAATCCGCAAAATCCACAAATGACCAGCTGAAATTACTGACCAATATCTCCTTGCCTTCCCTGGCAACAGGGCCAAACCTGTAGTCTATCAGAGATGAAAAGGTCATGTCTGTCTGCTGTCTGTCCATGTAGTATTATTGTGGAGGACAGTTCCTCCCTTAAAAAAAGTAAGTGTTGTCTTGATAGGTGAATTATTTCTGTCTTTTTGTTCAAGACCAGAAAATTATCAAAATTTTACACATATTTTTATGCTTCCATTTCTCTGAGTGAAAAAGTAAATCCGTTGCGTACCTGTTTCACAAAAGCAGACCTTTAATCAGCAAAATGTTTCTGTGATATTAAAGCCTTTTGTATGATTGTCATCATTTTTATCTATTAACTTTACAATTTTAAACTAATTTTGCCATACAATGGAAAGATGAAATACAGATTGATTTTGTTGTACAGAAAGGAAAAAAATCATTGAAAACTCTTAGCTTCTAAGTTTTATTCCCCTTCCAGCAGTAAGACACTATACAGAGTATACTTCTTTAGTAATGTAATAAAACTTATGTCACATTGAGCTAGACCTTAAAATAATAGTAATTAATTATTAGCAATAATTATGATATTAATAATATTATCTACAGATTAGAGAGAAAAAGGCAAATATATTTAATGTTTCAAAGCTATTACCAATATTGTAAGCTTTCATTTCAGAGGAGCTACATTTGCTGATTAACTATATACTGGAACAAGTCCTATGCTACTAACAAAACTTAAATACACATAGAGCTTCATTACCCACCCCCAGCTCTCAAATTCCAGTCCCTGAGGAATACTGAAGTAGTAGCAAGCATTTAAACTTTTCTTTGCTGAATTTCATTAAGAAAACACATCCTTGAGACTTGGTAGCCTGAGGATTCTCAGTAGACACACAACAGCTCTCAAATGTCTTAAAATGAAATCTCTGGTTCTTTTGCCTTGAGAGCAATCAATTTAGTGTTTTTCACCCTGAATTCTGTCCTGATTTTTAACTTGACTACTCAGTGCAGTTCTACTTTAGCAGCTACACCAATGGGGTATTTCCAACACTGACAATCCTTGAATTAGTTCAGGTAAGCCTAATGTATCCCGCCTTTAGTTCTTTATAAACTTCCCTATTCTGATGCTGATTGAAAAAACCTCACATTTTTTAAAAGTGATTGTTTCCTTTAAAGGAATTAAAACAAAATAAAGATCAAATCTCTTAAATTGCCATAAAAGGAAAAGAAAAGGAAAAGAAAAGGAAAAGAAAAGGCAAGGCAAGGCAAGGCAAGGCAAGGCAAGGCAAAGCAAGGCAAGGCAAGGCAAGGCTTCTGTCTGCTACAGAGATAGAAAATATATGCACTGATAGAATGTCATGTACCCTAACATATTAAGTGAGTACCCTGGACATATAAAATTTTTCATCTCAATCTTCAGTTGACTGATTTAATTATTCTACCTTTGAATCATGCTTAGTGATACTGAATGTTTAGAGATGAAGACAATTTCTCATAATGTATATAAATCTCTTGAAAAATGTATGTATTCATATCACGTGCTATCATTATGATTATTTATTTGCATTATCATAATAATCAGTTGTTTAGTTCAGGACCATCTGCTTAATAAGATATTTCCATTAAAAAAAAATAAATTAGGAAGATGGAGAGCACACATGAACCACAATACAATAAAAAGGAAAGCATTGGCATCTTAAGCTTTGTCAGTGCTTTTGGTACTCATGATGAAAAGAGGAGCTCTAAGAGAGTTACAAAAAGAATATCGTGTGTCTGCAGATGTTTTATTTTTGATTCTTCATTTTTACTTTCAGTGTCCTGACACATTGTAAAAATAGTCTACTGCTTTTCAGAAGTATCACTTGTCATTGTGGAGAGACTGATCATGGCTTACAAAATTACCTTCAAACTCAAATGTATATTTTCCTCATTATGTATATTTTCTAATATGTATATACTAAAGGAATTTGTTGAAAATCTGTATATAGATTTGTTTTAACTCCCTTTCAGCTTCATATTTTGAAAAGATCTTGAAAGTATTCACAGAAATGACAAGACTGAAAAGAAAAAAAGTGACCAAGCTATATTTTCTGACTCTTATTTGATATTAAATAAAATATTGATATGTTACAGTGAAAATGGTTTTTATCATTTCCTGAAGTTTCATTTCTATACAATATATAATTAAGGACATTACTCTGTCACCAGGTGAATATTATAAAAGTTTCAGAACTAGACACTCAGCAGTTTTTATGTTTCTAGAAGCTGATTGGTCACAATGTAAAAACTTGGTCTTCTACAATCTGGGTCAATTCACACCAAGATAAAGATACTTGCACTGTTGTCATTTATCAGTTGAGGAAGAAATGCATCACATAAAATGTAGCTTTTCCTAGAGGAAAACAGGTGTAAATCAGTTAAAATGTTTGTCTGGAAACTGGCAGTTTATCACCTAGGTGATGATCCCTTTATATTTTTACTTTGTAGTGTGAAATATAAAACAATTTCAGATGACAGGATGACAAAATACCATTTTTTCCCCTGCTGAAATTTTTAACCTCTCAGAGATTATGATTTGGATATATTTTACATTTGAGATGAACATCGAGAAGTCCCAAATCTCAGCAGCAAGGCATTAAATAGCTGTGTGCATTTGGCAGTGGCAGTTTGCCACTAAGTCACATACTGTGGAGGATCCTCCCTGTGCAAAGGAAAAAGCAGCAAAACAGTTTGGAGATGCGGAACAGCTTGCACCCTGCGAAGGGGCACTTATCACACAAACAGTGTGATTTTCCAGCCCAATCTGTTAATTGTGCTCATGCAACTTTCCAGGAGGCTCCTCTGGCGTGCTGCTTAGATGTACAAAAGTGCTGCTGATCTCAACAACAGTGTCTGCGCTATCCCCATGCTCTCCAAGGGAAGATTGGATCAGATGCACAAACTGGGACAAATAGATACAGTTCTGCTGACTTCAGGGTGCTTTGCAGCTGAGGATCTGAGCTAATCTGTAAAATGCATCCATCTCTGTAAACTTTTTTTTTTGGCTGACTTTCTGTTTTTATGCTAAGAGGTTCTTCCCTGGAATGTGCTGTGTTTGGTCTTTTTTTTTTTTTTTTTTGTTTTTTTTTTTTTTTTTTTTTAAGCATGCTGTTCAGTTCCAGCAAGATTTTCAAAACCAGTAATAACTACACTATAATCTATTGTATAATTTTTGCACAGAAAACGAGCCAATGATTTGCAGTCATTCTCAACTGCATGGCATATCTTTGACAAGTACTAAGCAGATTGAGACAGAGAGTATGAATCCAAATTCTATCCTGTCATTAGGTGTGGACTTCAATAAATCTGTTCTGCTTCAAGCCTGTGAATGATACTTCCTGCTAAAATGCAAGGGCTGGCTCTAGACCAGGTGCATTCCATTAACTGTCAGTATATTCTAAATTATTTTTCTCTGCAAATAAAAAACAAATATATCTGACCAAAAATATATGTCATTTATTTTGGCCAACAGGCATACTGGGTCTATACATTGGCTTGGATGACAGTGACAGAGCATTAGCATTGAGGCCTTCATCTTGCATTTTGCCCTTACAGTTTCCTTAATTAAAATGAATGGTACCTGCAAGAAAGATAAAGAATATAAGAATATTTTTGAAAGAAAGAAACATGCATTAATTCATTTCTTCATGAAGGGCATTATCTGGCAAAGTAGCATCTGTCTCTTCATGAGCCAATATTTATTCAATTTTATGTTCTGATTAATTTAGCAGTATTTAGAGTTCAGTGATTTTTTGGTGTTGTAAGACTCAAAAGTTTGTATGTGTAAAACAGAACCATAAGGCTCAGACCAGATTTTGCCTTCAGAAGTTAGTAAAATTGGTACGAGAATAGTATGAAGCAGTTTCTCAGAAGTTAACAGATTTATCTATAACTCATTTAGGTGATGGGAGGACAAGTCAGCATTGTGCCATTAGTTGTGATCAGGGTAGCATGACTCAGATCAACAGAGTTCATTAGTAATGGTATTTAAGATCTTATATACTTCAGTGCTTGCATTTTCTTCAACCTGAATTTAGCTACAAGGTGGGATTTATCCCACTCACACATAGAAAGGTAAAAATTAGTGTCTAGACTAAACGTTCATCAAAAATCTTCAGGCAATAAAGGGAAAAATACCTTCAGAAATCTAGGGGATTTGTGTCCCAAAGTCCCCTACTTTCATCCACTGGCTAGTGAGGGAGCCAGGCAAAGTAGCTAACATGCAAAACTTTAATCTAGCAGAAGCAGGGTGATGTGAATCCAGCTTGTGAATTCCTTCAATGGTAGTCTTTATACAGTTAAAATAGAAAATAATCAAAAAATCAACAACAAAACCTTCCAGAGAGCTTGTCAATTTGCCTGGAAAAGTGGGACCATGGAAACAATTATCAGAGGACTGAACATAAATACTGAAGAGCATTAAATGAATTAAATGGAAGTGTCCTGTCACTTTGTGCCTTTGGCTCCACAAGCTGTCACTCTGAGGCACATGTGAATTTAAAATAAAAATAAGCAGTAAGGGAAAATTTAGGAATTTCCTTCCTTCTGAAAATAATTTAGTGGTTTCAGCTCATAGACCAAGGACTACATGAGTACAGACTATGTTAAAGAATGTATCAGTTGTCTAAAACTTGTACTCAATGGTACTTGTGGGTCCCTTCCAACTCAGGATACTCTGTGATTCTGTAAATCCAATGTATTCATAGATTAGACTGGAAACAGAATGGACAGCAAGTCTCTGCTGTGTGTGCATAGACAAATGAGAGCAATGTTTTCTTTATATGTTACTGGGATAATGTGGCATAATCCAAACTGATAAGAAGAGTAAAAATATACAAAGGAACAGAAAAAAAAAAAGATACTTGTTTTCTTTTTTTTTTTTTCATAAAGCAAGACAAGATCTCTGTGATCTCTCTTAAAGCTCATGTCAGTTCTAGTTTAGCAAAACTATAAGGGAGAATGCTAATCCCATTCTCACAGTGCAAGTGTAATGCAAACTGTGTTTGATATTTTCTTCACTAACACACACACAGCTCAAGACATTCCACACCAAAGGAGGGATTGAACAGTTGGCATTAAAAATGATACTAACAAAATATGAGCTACATTTTTCTAAGGATAAGCTGAGTAAGAAGAAGAGGGTAAATGCATATTATGGCTGAAAATGCTTTTCTTTTCAACATCATAGCATCATGATGAAAGGATAAACTAGGCAATGTTCACTGTAAGTTAGGGGGGTTTATCTCACTAGCAGGTAAAATACTGTATGTGGAATCCTATTCATAAGTTGATGACGTGCCATTATAATAAATACATTTTGGTTCAGGAACCAGAATATTATGAAGAATATCACTGAAAAATAATGTAGTTAAGGATGGGTTGAGTGAGATAAATGCTTTGTTCAGTAAGCTGGTCTTGCAGTAGCTACTATTGCATGTCTTTTTATTACATGTAATTATTTTGTGAACAAAGTCCATTCCTCATGAATGGGACTCACTATTTATTACTCTGAGACTTGCATAATAAGATGATGACACAAGTATAGTAACAATATGATGCATATTTTTACATGAAAATGCTCCACATAGGGAGGGGAATTAGCTCAAATGGTAGAGCGCTCGCTTAGCATGCGAGAGGTAGCAGGATCGATGCCTGCATTCTCCATAATTTTTTTGGGGAATGAGAAGCTGGAGATCAGCACCATGGAAAGCGACTTCGTATCCTGGTCAATGGCAAATTGAAGGAGTCAGAAGTGTGCACTGCTAGCCAGGAGGAGTAATCATATCCTGTGCATCAGGAAAAGTATCCCTGTCCAGTTGAGGGAGTGAATGATCCTGCTCTGCTCTGATCTGCTTTGCACTGGTGTGGCTTCGCCTCGAGTCCTGTGTGCAGTTTTGGGCCAGAATATAAGGATATAAAGCTATTGGAGAGCATCCTAAGGAGGACAAAGAATATGGTGAAGGACCTTGAGGGGAAGCCCTATAAGGAGCAGCTGAGGGCACTTGGTGTGTTCAGCCTGGAGAAGAGGAGACTGAAGGGACACCTCAATGTAGTTACAACTTCCTTGTGAGAGGAAGAGGAGGGGCAGGCACTGATCTTTTCTCTGTAGTGACCAGTGACAGGATGCAAAGGAAAGGCCTGAAGTTGTGTTGTGGGAGGTTTAGCTTGAATATTAGGAACACACTCTTCACCCACAGTGTGGCTGGGCACTGGAACAGGCTCCCCAGGGAAGTGGTCACAACACCAAGTCTGACAGAGGAATATTTGGGCAATGATCTCAGGCATATGGTGTGACTCTTGGGATGGTCCTGTGCAGGGCTGGGAGTTGGACTTCATGAACCTTGTGGGTCTCTTCCAGCTCAGAACGTTCTATGATTCACATAAAAATGCCATGATATGGGTAGCATTGCAGATGGTATAAGCATCATTTTATCTCTGTCCCAGGATCTCTCTCATTCATTTCTATTACCCAGTGTTTCTTATAACTCTTTCAAAAAGCCTAAATATATGTAAGGTCTAATAAAAAAAAAAAATGCAGGCATTACTATAAGCACTTTATTACTCTATCACAAAACTGTTACTTGTTCTATGAATAATTTCATGTAAAGAGTTATGCAGAAAACTCAATTCCATTTGACCATAGACCAACATTGTTAAATGCCTCTGAGGCCTACAAGCTATGTGCATTTCAAAACTGAAGTATGATTTTCAGGAAACCCCATGGTAGGTGATTCTGTTAATATCATTGTTTTGCTGGTGAGTTTTTCATAAGGGAATGTAGTAGAAATTTGAGGGCACACAGCTCTGAGGAGCACATAAATATTTATTGGGAACGTAATGTGAAGAAAATTTAAAATTTTTTTTTAGTGGTTTTGTATTTAGGTTTAGTTCACTTGTCTGGCTTCCAAAAATTTGTTTATGGTTCAAGAAAGGAAAGTATTCTTCTACTCAGACTTATAGTGGGGGAAAAAATTGGGATACAAGGTTACACTGTATTTTTCATTAATGTGTACAGAATTTTTCAAGACAACGAGCAAGCCAGAATAATAAATGTATATTAACATAGTAGGCAATCAGGTAATCCCAACCCTACATACTTCTATCAGCTCTTATAGGCATCTTATAAATCCACTTGTAAGGATGCCAGCTCAAACATGAGTGGTGCAGTAAAGATGCTTGTAAGTAGTGCCTGAAATCAGTGTTGAAGTACAATATTTGTCCTGGCAGTGCCACAAGATGCCATTCCAAGTGAGAACTGTGCTAAAGCCCAGTGTGAGGACAACACCCAGGTCTCTGTCAGAGAGTGAAATGGTGAGAGGTGTTGATTAATGATAAATGTATAGCGCATTTTCCAGGTGACTTATTTTGCAGGCATTCAGAGAAAGAAAAAAACACAAAACAACAATAAATGCAGTTGCAGAGAGTAAGGCTGCACATCTCATATGGTATGACATGAATGAATAGCTTATATGGCTCAGATTGTGTGAAACAGAATGATAAGTACTTCCCTCACTACTGAAAAAAAGATATCAGTATGCTCAGATCTTTTGCTCTTTTCTCAATAACTAAATATACCTGTATGGTTGGTTTGTTTGGCTAACCTTTGCCCTTTATCACACAGTCTGATAAAAGCAGGACTTTTGATGACTACTTCATCTGAAAAATCCAGATAACCAAGTGACATGCTATTTATGGATTTAAATATCTTATCTTTACACTCCAAATTTCAAAGTTCTTGCCACTGTTCCAGATGTTTCCAGTTGCTTTGAATACCACAATGAAAACTTTGTTTTATAAGGAGATCCTTTAAAGACAGTTTGGCCAAAATGCCATTGTGACATCCTGCGACAGTGAGAAGTGATTCATCCCTGCTCTGTTTCCTAGCCTAGCCAGGTATCCATTCTTTATTTTCCCCAAATAGGACATTTCTTTGTAGTACAAGCTTTTAAAGTCCTCTTTATCTTCATTAAACTGTCACACCAGCTGACAAAGTTTTGTCACTGAACTCCAGCAGTACTAGTATTAAATGAGTCCTACAAAGTTCTCTAGTGTGAACAACATTTGTACAGCACCTGAAACATTGTAGGTGATGTCTCACCTGGCTACTCAAGTGTAGCTTGTAGCCAGTTACTTACAGCTGTCGCACTCTTAAACTGACGGGGAAATCAGATGTGAGTATGATGAGGGCTGGGTTTCCACACTGGTTATTTCCTTGCATTCCTAGAGTTAACAGAGAGGATGGGTGCTGAAATGCACATTATGTCCAGCTTGTGTGGCATTGCTCTTATTTAAATCCTCTTGGGCTTAGGTAGTAACATGATGCAGGATCATGTAATTACAACTCAGTCTGTGGCTGTTTCTGGGTTGATAAGCATATTCAGATTCAGGATCTGACTTTGGAAGGCGAGCTGAAGTAAAAGATAAAGAACAGCAGAATGGCATGATAGACAAAAGACATTTTCTATACAGATGTGTGTACGCATCAGCATCTACTGTGGCATGCACCAAACCAGCTGACCAGGATCATTTCACAATGAAAGATTGTCCAGAAGCCTCTGAATCCTCTCTTGCCCTACACACCGTGGAATACTCAATGAATAGGAGTCAAATGTTCCCTGATCCTACAGATCTTCCTAATGAGCTCCAATTTATAAGTGAGGCAATACCACAATTACTTTTTTCCAACATGTGCTTTAAAATGTTAACATTGCTTATATGGAAGACTATTCCATTCATTGGTTAAAAGATGTCAGCTTGTCCTTCAAATGCTGCAGAGTAAGTCTGAAAGGTATTCTTTCAGGAATACTAAGATCTCTTTGTAAAAGCTGATTAGATTTGACTGGTAGAATTGCTACAGACTATGGAAAAACCAGTGGGGTAAAAAAATCACTTTTCAGTGGCATTTTAGTCTATCTGCTGAGGTCTTTTGCCAATATTTAAAGGTATGGTGACATTCAAACACGACAAATTGTACTGATTGTACCATGAGATATATTACAACTCCAACATTTTTGTTGCTATCATTTTTCAACATGAAACAGATTCCCTGCAAAACAAATAATGAAATTTGAATAGCTGAGATTTAATCATCTTTTCAGTCTTTCATATTTAAACAATCCTTCCATATGTGCTATAAATTGAGCCCTTTTTCTTTGTTTATAAAATATACATTTGATCCAAAAATAGATACTAAAATAAATCAAAATAACTTATCTCTACAGTGATCTTTAATCTGAACATCTGATATGGAATGAATGGAAAGAATTGAAAATTCTGGAAAAATAATCAGTAGAATACCCATTATTTAAGATTTATTTTAGCTCATCACACTTCAGTTAGTGATTTATTTTTCAAGGTAGATGGTAAAATTTGCTATCATTATTGTAGTAAATGCTATACCTTTTTTTTTTTTTTTTTTTTTTTTTTTTTTTTTTTTACTGAGAAGAACCGTTTTAACTTCATCTTTCTTTTTTTTTCACAACACAAAGAGATATTTCCATACTTGAGTGTTTACAAATTAACTGTGGGTAGTTCATAGTAAAGAAAATGTGAGAGTGAGCAACTGGGTGAAATGGAAGGGTTGGGAGAAGGTTTAAGTGCCATATAGAGTGAGCAAAAGGAAAAAACCCATTAGTTTATTATACTGAGAATGGTAGTAAAAATATTCAGACTGACATATATACAAAACATTTCCAATTCCAGATACAAACATACATATTTACTGCAGTGTATTCAGGGTTTTATACGTGCTGTGATAAATAGAACTGGAATGATTATCACATACTGTCAGTAAAGGTTCTCCTCCATGAATTTGCCTCTGCAAAATCATTTTGCCTTCGCAAAACCAGGCACGGCTACATGGTCTGAAGTTCAAGATCCCCAGATGCCACCTAAAACTCCTTATCTTGCTCTCATTATCTTGTGACTAAGTCTGCCAACCATTTTCTCCAAGTCATCCCATCTGCCCAAAATGTACCACTGATCACCAGTTTAACTTTCTCAATTTAGGGGGAAAATAGAATTATTTTTCATTGCCTTCTGCCCAAGCCTCTGGCAGTCACATAAACAGTCCCATCTGTTCTTTTTTTCAGCTTAATCCCACCCAGATTTCTGATCTCAGGATTTGCAATTTAAAGGGAGGATATGTGATATGCATAATCAATGCATTTACTCCATTCAAAATACTTGCACAGTAACTCACCTTTTTTCTCATACATAAACACACACGTACATGTGCACACATGAAGACCTTCACTCTAAACACACTTTTCTTAAATGAAAAAATCACTTAAACATTGAAATAAGTTCAGCCAATCATACTTTTGACTTGACTGAGTATTGCCATCATGATGAATTTGGTAAGAGTGGGGATGTCAGAACTGTTAAATCACCAGGCCTGACAGCACATGCTGTAGATTTTCAGAGCTGGGCTTGAGGCAGCAAAATAAAATATCTGTACATATGCCTTAAAATTGTCATCTTGTATCGTGTCTCATTGTTCTAATATTAAGAAGCAAAGACAGTTGCTCCATCATTGGGGAAGTGGAGCTTTCATCAGATGCTATATTTTGTTACTTTTCAAAAATGAGAACTCTGAGGAAGAACAAGCAAATAAGAAAATCAAACCCAGTTGGTCCCAAAATTTTGTAGGCTCTTCCTGGGACTACAGCAGAATTTAGTACCTGCAGAAAACAGTCTGGTAGTGTTCCAGACTCGATCCATTAACAAGAATCCTGAAAGTCTAATTTATTTGCTTTTTCAAATAATAGAGAGAAAAAACAGCAAACAGTATGGTACATAAAAATACATATCACCCAAATCTTCAGGTGAAAATCGACGTGTGGTTCTTATACCATTATCAGCCTCTACAGCAGCATGAGGATACCAGACTCACAATAATTCAGAATAACTCTGAAACCTCACAAAGCTTTCAGTTTAGGTGTAATTTAAGATTAGGTCTTTAGGCTATTGCTTGGACTCACCAGCCTGCAATACTTCACAATACAGCTCTACAGGAAGAGACAATTTCTGTTCACACCTACTGGGGTATATACACTACACAAACAGAGGTAGTCTGTCAGTATTTCTCCTTACAAACTGGTTGCTACTGATTTCTGTGGGAGTTTGCATGAAAATACCAAGCCATGACACATTTCTTAAAATATCTTAAGTATTTTTAATAAATATCCTAAAATTAAGAAAAATATAATACAGAATGTAACTCCTTACTTGGACACTTTACAAACATTGCTTTTGAAAAAATAAAATGGTCTCACATGGTTATGAGCTGTAAGTTTGCTTCTGCATATGTGGAATAAAAAGTGTATATAGACTCAGAGAATCATTGAATCATTTGAGTTGGAAGGGACCTTCTACATATGCATAATAAACACCCTCAGAAGTGGTGTGCCTAAATTCAATCAGTGATAGGGCACACAGAGTAAATTGTAGATGTCCTGACAATCCTTAATGCTTTCCCAAAATTTTACTCCTATGGTTGGAAGGAAGTTAGGTTTCCCCAAGATATGCTTGGAAAGCAGAAAATTGAAATGCTACCTGTTGAATCAGATGAGTTTTCCTACTATGTATATAGGATTTTCCTTTTCAGTACGTTCTGCCGTTTTTTAGAAAAGACTTTTTAAGATTGAAATACACTATCACTGGTGCATTTCTGTCCTTTGAAATTCTTCAAATTCTTATGTAAATGCTGAGGATCAACAAAGTTACCCATCACAGACAAATCCTGGATCACAAATAATATATGAAGACATTACTAATACTTCCTCCTGGAGATGCACAGGCTAGTCCTCCTGAAAGCCAAGACTGCTCTTGAGAGTGAGGTCTGTTTAGGGAATAATAGATGTTGAGATCTGAATAGCTGAACGCTTACAAGAGCATTTCCAAGGCAACGTGAGCTCAGAAACAAGCCATTGCTATTTTGTATCATGACCCATGTATGCCTGTGAAATTATATTATTATCAAATCTCATGGCTTTAGATCAGTGTTTCAGGAAATAAGAACATTATAGAACAGTTTAGTTTTTTCTTATAAATTGCATACTGATGTAGCCATGACATATGGCCTTACTTAAGAAAACTGAGTTGGATTTCTTGATTTCCAGTCCTTATTTTTACTTGCTGCCAAAAAAAGAAAACAAAGGCCTATAAAAGCACAACTTACACTGATCTAATTTATAAAACCTTTAAGGATTTACAAGGAAGGGTGATTTAGAGAAGTGAGAGAACACTTCCATTTTTTATTTAATAAGAATGGCTTACATTTTACAACTCTACAAGTTTACAAGTACTATCTACTTTAATTTCTCTTCTTTGTGGAAGGTTGTCTGCATACACGAATTCTATATGGTCACAAAACCCCCCTCTTAAAGAATTTTCTTCTTAAACAGCGATACAAAACAAACACCCCCTTCAGTAAAGCACAGACCTTTACCAACAGACCTTTTCTTGCTATTTGATAAACCATATGCATTTCCTGTAGGACTACATCTCACAATAATTCTTATTTCCATGCAACACAGATATGAAATAAATTTCAGCATATTAATATGAGGTTGTTTTCTATATTCAGTAGACTTCTGAATGTCACTTCAGAAAAAGGTCTTGATGGTGCACCTGTGGCCAGCTCACTAAAAGAACACACTTATTCAGCAGGGTTGTGCTGCACTACAATTACTCTGATGTTTGTTTTCACATTTCTACTTTATTGCCACAGTTGAAAAAAGCTTTCAGGAAAGTATAAATTACTCTGGCACTACCTATATTACATGAAAGGCTTTTGTGTGGGAGAATTATATTCCTTTTGAGTATATAAGATAAACCAGGAAATATTGTAGTGTAAAATGTTTTTAAATTAAAACAAGATATCCTCTGACTAATCGACTTATCCTTCACTGGAAGAAGATGGTGGATCTGCACCAAAGCCAAAAATGGTTAACCTGATTCAGACCAATTGGAAATTATCTCAGGAAGATGAACTGGCACAGTTAAGGGCTGGAAGAATTCTTTTCAAGACACTTACAACAACACTAAGGGTTGGAATGAAAAATGAAAAAGCTTTGTGGTGGCTTGCATTCACAAAGCTAAATGGAAGCATTTCTCCCTCTGCCTCTAGGGCACAGGAGTATCACTTGACAGAAGTTTGTAAACAGTACCAGTGTACATATACCATGAAATACCATGAAGCATCTACTGTTCTTTTTTTCTGCTTCCCTTCTCACTTTATTCTTGTCTAGAGGCAAAATTCATTGCATGATACAGCGAGAAAACACAGAAGTTTTATTAAAAAGTAAGACGAGAAAAAGAAAGTAGCTTGAAAAATAAAAGGGGAAAAATCGCAGACCAGTTACTCTTACCAGCACCTGCACGTGTGTGTGGGCAATGGGAATGTGAGGACCACTGCCATGCTCCTGTCACACGGCCGTAATCAAGCACTTTCATCAAGTGAGGGTCAGTCTCGCAATGAACAAAATTGAAGAAGAGTGCGTAATATGTTTACAGGTCACAGCAAGAACACTTTCATTTACCAGGAAATGAGAATAGAGCTGTGCTGTGTCTTTGACAAGAAATTGCCATTTCTTTGCAGGAGCTGGTCCTTTGCCAACGTTTCATCTAAGTGCATCTTTCTTTTGGGCTGCAGAAGGAATTGTCACTGGTCCAAAACAACATACTTAAAATGTTATAGGCCAAGTGCCTCAAGTGGCCCAGTAAGCCAAAACATGCATTTAGAACACTGACTATTCACATAAGCAAGGCTCTTTTTGCTAATCGGGAGGCTCACTAATGGACTAGTTCATTAAAATAATGCCTGGATTTGTACTTGCATTTTCCAAAATTACTACATTTCTTTTGCAGAAAACAAATAGCCTAAATATCAGTTGGTTTTGTTTGTTGTTGTCTTTTTGGGTTTTTTTGTTTTGTTTTTGTTTTCTAAAAAAAAATCTGTAGGGAGCTCTGGTGGCAAGTACATGAGCTAAAGGTTTAGACTAGCATGAAGGCAAATATGAAGATCCTGTTTGGACTGCAGAATAATAAAGTCTGGCACACTGAGACATTCATTCTGGGCTCACAGCTGGAATGGGCATGGACATGATTTGGAATCACTGCCAAATACTGGTGAGGAAAGGCAAAACACCTACACCAAGCTGAAATGGTGTTGCTAACACACAAAACTTTTCACTGGAAGTGGCTGGATTTACTATCTCTTACTGTCTCATTTAGGGGTCAGACCAAGAAGTTTTGTGGAGTCAGTATCCTTCAGGTTAGGTATCCTTCATCAGGATTTAACCCAGTGAATTTTAGCACCTAATCCCTACCCTGTTCAGCAAAGGAGAACTCAGTTTATCTGAAATAGCTGGCAAGAGACTTTGGCAACACACCTCTGATGATCTTAGAATGAGGTGGGGGTCAGCAAACATTTTCAAACCACAGGTTCAGTTTTCATAATTGCTGTCATGCTGGTCAACATTCAATTCTCTGCTGAAGTGCTGAAAAGTTCCATAAACTCCTATTCAGGGGAAACTTTCACCTCAGTGGCTTCACAGCCAAAACCATCTCAGTTTCAGTATTGATCCAAGTAATGACATATATATACAGAATGTTTGTAACAAAAACATGGCACCTAGTTTTAAGCTACATCCAACTCTTCTTCAGAGAAATCAGGGAGCATGGAACTCAGAGAGATAAGACTTAGCTCAAACAGATCCTTCTGACAATAAATTGGCACACTTGTAGCTGTAAGTTAATGATATTTTTGTTTGCTTAAGCATTGTAAGTTCAATGGGAGGACAACTCAGACAGATCCCTTTCTTTTGCCAGTGCTCTCAGATAAGGTCTAGTCATGTTTAATATTGTTCTCTTAAAGTTGAACAGCTAACAGCTTATAGGAGCTGGTACTCACCTGATTTGAAGAGAGATTACTTTACATTGCTGTGAACATTGAGCATAACACTGGGGCTCTTTTTTCCCTTGGTTAGATGTTTTGGTTGCTGTTCCTTTTCATTACAGCACTCAAGTTGAGGAAAATGTTTGTATTTCATAAAACTCCCATAGTAATTAAAAAATATATACATCATTTTTAGGAGTACTGTGCTTCTCTAAATTAACAGAGCCTAAAAATAATGGTAGTGAAAACAGAGTTAAACAGCAAAGGTAACATTCAGAAACTGCATTTCCAGAGATCTGTTTTCTGCTGTGTACTGATGCTATTTCTGTGTGTTGAATGTTAAAATTTACTCACTGTAAACCCAGAATCTCAATATTCCATGTGGCTAAAAAACCCACAAAAACAACAGTGATGGCAACAACAGCAAAAGCAGAGTGTTTATCATTTTGCTTATTCTTTTTCACACCATAGCATTTCAATAGAATAGACATTCCAGAGATTTAGGTGTGGCTGTGAAAAGCCAATCCTGTGACTTTTGGAGGGGAGAAAAAACTTCTCAGGTAAGAGGAGCTAGAAATATCAAGAATAGTGCAGATGTGCTCTTGGCTAAATTGTGCACATTTTAAAGATTGCTGTTTGCTTTATTACTCATTCATTTTTTAGTACTCTTATAACTTTATTTTGAAACAGTCATTCAGCCTTCAATTTCTTAAACAGACCAAAAAGACAAAAGATGGAATCTGTGCAAATCTTTAAAAAATATCCCGTCTGTTTTAGCTACAGTCCATCAACTCCAACTCTGATTGACTAGACAATTTTATTTATTTTTAAACAGTGCTCCATGAAATACATAACTAGTTCTTTAATATATTTAGAAATCTGACATCTGAGTTAAATACCCTCTAGAAAACATATTCTGCCTACAACTGACAAAAAAAATACATGTAACAAAACTCATTATGGGGAAAGAACACGGGTATCAAAAAGGAGATATGAAACATCTCTCCTTCTGAGAATTACTCTTATCCATCTTATAGTGGGTTCATAAGCATGGAAATCAGATCCACTGTATAATGCTCAGCACTGGAAATTGGCCTCTTTCACATCCATGGCACTGAGGCATATGGTTCTTTATTCATCTGAGGTGAATTTTCATTGTCTTTGAATCCAGTGGTCCTGTCCCCCATTGTTCCTTTTCTGAGTATTAAGAAACTTGCTGGCTTGAAGATATTACTCCCACCAGGCACCATAATCCCCTGCGTCTCTCACATAAAACAAAGACAGAAACCAGAATGGGTAATTTCCGCATTCTTAATGTCTTTAGATAGTCCTTGCCTGTTTTGTCTTCTTTGTTCCTTATTTCACCCAGTCTCATAATCTGATGAGCCAGTCATTTGTGTCATGTTTCAGCACTATAGACGTAAACTTTTAATGGCACTGTCAGACACTTACTGATAATCTGAGCACCATATATACTATCCCGTGGACTTCTCCAGCTGTAGCAGTCACAGCGAATTACAAGGCAGTGAAGCATAGCACTCCTTTCCAATACTGGTTGTCTTTGGTTCAAGCTAAGCTTTTCCAAATCCCCTGGTATTATATCCTTTCAAATAGTTTCTGAAATTTCTTTTTAACTTCTAACAGTTTTCTGAGGTGATGAGATACACCTCCTTCCTTTAACCCTTGCTTTCGCACACTTTCCAGTTTTTGTTTTATATCCTCACAACCTATCCCAGCTCCTTGGAACTCAATAAGCCTTTTATGTCATAGTGATTCTCATTTGTTCTCTTTGCTGCACCATGATGTCATAACTGTTAGACAGACATTTCAAAAACCCCTTTGGCTTTCCCAAAGACTTTACAGACTGAAACAGAAAGCAGAAATGTAGGATGTTTTATTATAATTTGCAACTTCACCAGTATTTTGAGTATAGAATAAACTCATAGTACTTATCACAAAAGTGAAGTAAAAGTTTCAAATCTTACATGAGCAAATTTCTAAAAAACTATATGTCAGACTTCATGCTTCAAGGCAACACATTTCTTACAAGAAGAGTGAAAAAAGAAAAACAAAAAGGGATAGAAAAATATTCCCACCAATGTTTGGCTAAATAAAACAGAGAAAACCAATGTCTCTGGTGTGCTTTGGAGACGAAAGCTCTCCAGATTACCTTACTTAAACTAAGTATTTGGATTCCTTATGTGAGCCCTTGAGAAACCATTCCCAACCTAATATTTGGGACTGAAACCAGGATTTATCCACTCAAGGAGACAGTCTCACCATTTCCTAAAAAGAAGACTTAGATGATTAGTTTAAGTAGATTATTTCAATTTATTCTTTTCTGTGGTGAAAATTAAGTGAGATGAATTACTGCCTGTAACTGCTGTGAAGAATTCCTAGGAGTGCATTAAGACTTGTGGCTTCCTAATCTGCTAAAAAGGAGCCTTTTACATGTTCCTCACTGTATTCATTAACACCACAGCCACAATTTTAGAATCCAAATTACTGGTCATTACTTGCAAGACAACCACTGGGTATTTAGAAGGTACCATCGCCTCTGTAGCTTTGAAAAGAAGGATAAGCCAGTGATTTTGGCCCTCACTGTTAGAGATAAGAGCAGAGGACTGCTTCAAGAAAGTCAGTCTATAGATCACATGCCTTAGGGGGTGTGGTTCTCCTTGAATTTTAAACTGTTTATTTGGCATTCCCCTTTTGTTAGCCCTATAACCATTTTACTGACATCCTTTCTGTAAAGCGGTAAAAAATGAGCCATTCTCTTCCTGAGTTGTTTGCTGTCAATATGTTCATTGCCCACATATCCAGTATGGGTTGGGGCAGTCTAGACAGTGCCACCTCTCAGGCAGATGTAGTGAGATCAGTGAGGGGGGACAATTCTGGTCCAACTGGACCACTGAGCTCTTTCTTGCCAGCATTTTCACCTACAGCTGGCATGCCCCTGTGTAATAGCTAAAGCAGTACAATAATGTTAAGCATCTTGCCTAAAGATCTATGTGTGTTTCATAGATGACTGAGACACTGTGGATATTTATAAACCTACCTGGCAAGTAAACTCTATTTTAAAAAAAATAAGAACAACAACAACAACTCTTGTAGATGATAGAAAATATAGTTTAGGAGTCTCAGGGGTTTGACAAGTTTCTTGTGGAGAAAAAAGAACTCAGTATCTCACAAAACCTTTTTGCCAAGAGTTGCTTGACACACCATGCTATTTTCCTGTGAATTATATGTTGTCATTTAAACACGAGAGCATAAACCTACTGACTTAGTACAAAGCTTTTAAAAAATTTTTGCATATGAAAACCTTTCTTCTTGCTTCATAAATGGTCTCAAATTAATGAAAAATAATCTTGGTGCGTACACCATGAATAGGAAAAAAAAAAGAAAAAAACCAGAAAGGCAGAACAAAAAAGAGGACACGGCTATATTTTACCCACAGCTCCTAGAGTCCTCTGTGCTTTTAGCTAGTGCCAGATAAAATCTGCCAAGATAATTATCCAAGAAAAAAGCAAACCCAATAAAAAAAAGTTTAATGTGAAATTTAAAGTTTTGCTAGAAGCTATGTTTGATAATAAATCAAAATATTGTCTTCATAGTTTGCACATCAAATGACTGTAAAAAGTAAGGGCTAAGTTACACCTAAATAAAATAAAGTAGAGACTTGCACAAGTGATGTAGCAATATATTGAAACATCAATAATTAGGTTATATTAATTAAATATATATACAAGTGATCTCTACATGTTTTAGGTTCTACAAAATTCTAAAAAATTACATTCACTTATTATATTTAATAATATATATAATAATTTTTCCTAGCAAATATTCTTATAGAAATATTTAATTCTATTCCCCAATGCTAACTTTAAATATTCAGTATCTTGTTAATATGAAATTAATACCTCACCACCACATTATAAAACCAACTACAGTATCGGAAATATAAATTGTTTATAGTAACAAGAAAAGAAAAAATAAATAAGAAAAATAGTTGGTAACCTGTTTGTTACCTTCCAGATTCTTTCAGAAATGATATATAGAGTTAGTCAAAATGTTTTGGTTTCACTGAACAAGTTCATCACAGCTTCACAAGCAAATAAATCACCTCAAACTATTTCAGCTAAATGTTTATAATGAGCTTTAGTATTTTCACCAAAAACCCCACTTCAGAACTGCTTAAAGCTTTCAGATGAACAACATTTCAGAAATTATAATGGTTAGATTATTTATTAATTATTTTCCATTTGCTAAATCATTCTGGGAAAATAAAAATCTGTTCTTTTTATACGTACTTGAACCAAGTCTAATTCAGTATATTTTGAAATATCCAGGGTTTTTTTGACAAATAAGCATTCTGTATAGATAGAGAAAGACAAAACAAAATCACATCAGTACAATAAGTCATAAGGACAGCTCCTCTGAAGTCTGCTATCCAGTTGAGCAGTTAAGCACACCAAAAAGTGCTTACAGAGTCAATCCTTAATGATATGCTGAAGCAAAATAATATTTCAGTGTTTTCTGAAACCTGAGACAAGCAACTAGCTATTTAAAATTGCCATGACTGAGAGATCCTGCTATGTAGAAGTGTTGTGAGTGGTTGTGAATAAACAATGAATTTAAGATTTCTGGAATTAGAAAAATAATTTTAGCAATGGAGATTGACAGAAAGAAACACAGTTTAGAGAGATAGTGCACAGGCAGAGTCCTCAAAGGTGATATTTAGAAAACTATGGGAAAAGAATACAATTGTTCTTTGTCTTTTCACAGTTCATTTCAGATACATTTACATACATTAGTATCAAAATATTGTAGGAAAATGATGTGTCTATTCTCTTCAAAAAGCATTACTAATCATCCCTGAAAACTACTGTTGCTTCAGAGAGCTTAAGCCAGAAGAACTAAGAAATACTGTCTTGTTATAAGCACCTTAACTTCATATTATTTTACAGTTTTAACCCAGTTTGGATTCTCTAAAGAACTGTTTCACTAAGAAGCTTGCATTTATTTATATTTGCATCCTCATGAGAAACCTAGCATTTCTATTTCACTGCTCACTATAATGGCATTGTCCAGTAGTGAAACCCACGCCATTTGCCTGGGAACTGGATTGTGCAGCAGCATCTTTGGGATGTATTGGGGTGCATTTGTTTTCTTTAATTTGTCTGGAGGGTTACAGTTCTTTGTTTCACAATCTTTTCTTTCATAATACATGCACAATTTAATGAATAAGCATATATAATGTGCTCATAGAAACAATCTTCTGAGAGATTATATACAGCCCAAGCATTGCTTTATGCTCATATGACTCAAACTATAGTGATGCTTCTCCTGATATCTGATGGCACTGGAAAAAAAGCCATAATTAACTCCCTTTTTCACTCCCACACAGACTGCTTATCCACTAACTGAATGATTAATTATCATTTCACACATGTGTCTGTGGAAATTCCTCATAGCACTGGGAACAATTTATATTATTTTATTTCTCTTTTCAGAATTCTCAAATGCATCTTGTTTCTCAAAAAAAACAGAAATGTATGAAGGATAAAAAAACCAAAACAAAACGAAGGAAAAAAACCCTAACAAGGTTAAATGATTCTCACAGGGTTAGGCAACAATTCTACGTTTTTTTTTAACCTGACTTACGTAAGTCAAAAACATGGTGTTATCCACTTCCTTGTGGTGCTTGGAAAGAGCTGTGGTGGCTGCCTTGTAGTGCCTGTCTGTGCAATATCTGAGACCTGCTTGGGAAACTATGAAAGAGGCTTATTGAATTTTGATGTTGAACTAATGTTGCATTTGTAACGGCTGCATTAGTTGGGTGACTGCAATTTGAGAGGAGAAAGTAAAAAACAGCTTCCCCTTCTACCAATGAGTTCAAATGCTCTTCCTGTCCTTTCTGTGAACCCACTATTTATGGCAAACTCTTTTAACCTATATATAATTCATGAAGAAAGCTGTACAGAATAACATTACAGATAGATGATTGTGTGACAGATTTTTAGATTCAAGAAAGCTTCACGTTTCCTATGTGTGTGTTATTGGATGAGAAAGCCCATGTCACAGTCAACCCAAAGGAGATTTCTGAAAGAAATCAAGTAAATCACCTCAAATGCGAATTGACAAATTGTTTTGCACTGAGTAACATGCAATTTCTATCTAAAACACATAATTCACCCAACTCTTTGAGATTTTTGATCTTTTTATAGTATAACTGGTGATTACTGCAGTTGCTCTGGGGTACCCAGTGACTGCCTTTACTGAACAAGAGAATATTAAACAGTTCAGAAACCCACATCAAAAATTTTTAAACTGTTTCCTTCAGTTACATTTCACCATTTTAATTTTCTTCTTCTTTTAAGAAATACAAAAGACATAAAAGATATCTTTTCACTTCAATTAAATACTGGACTTTACAGGATGTAGTTACAAAATTCACCTACATTTTCTGTGTACTATTTATACCCACTCTATACAACTCAACACCTTACTTAATAGCATATGAATAATAATGCATATTTTATATCACATCTAATATGAAGCAGAGCAGAACTGATCCCAGATGTAGCCTCCAGTACTGTTTCATTGCCACATACCTTATGTATTTGTTGGCCTATATGATAGTGCTCATTCCCATATAAAATTGAATTAGCTGTCTTAACAAAGGGAAGAATAATAAGATAATATAGTAGAAGAATAAAATAAGAATTATAAATTATTATTCTTAATTATTAAATTATTAATTATAAATTATTATTCTTAATAAAAGAAGAATTATTATTACTAATAGTGCAGCTAATCATCTGAGAAGGAGGTATTCTCAGTGTAAATAAATTAAAATTTAAATTCTGTTAATGGAATTTATCCCTGTCAATCAATAGTATTCCAGAAAAAACTGTAATAAAGAAAAAATATCTTTACTTATATGCTATATAAATATCCCTATGTATTATAATAACATCCCAGGGACACAAGTTCTGAAACCAAACACAAAGAGTTGCTGGTAATAGAGGCAAACTTATAATTTTTGACTTTTAAACCACCAATATCTCCATGAGTAATTGAAGTGATGGCCTTTCACCTTGTCAGGAGGTCATAATTACCTTACGTGACACGAGTTTTAGCCCTATTTCTGGAAGCTCATACCCAAAGGCACAGTTTTGTTACTTTGATTCTTTTATTACCCTTAAAATAGGATGCATATTATTTTTCTCTCTCTTTCAGTCTCTGCATCTTATTAGCTATCAGATAATAAATATTACATAATATGTTACCTGATGTCCTGGGTTATAAACTTTTCAATACAAAATACGTGTATTTTATTATTTTTACAACTGCTATTTTTTTTTAAAGTAATTCCATGCACAAATTAAGTAGACAAAGTTCATAAACAGAAGTAATGCTCTTTGTTTCCCAGCTGGAAGATGTGTTGTAGCATTTTGTTTGCAATATCAACTGCAAAGCTCATAATAGTAAAAAAATTAATAGTTCATTGTCCATTTTATATGCTGATATTTAATTAAAGAGTGCATAGCTTCAAGTGCACATTATATTTCCTACATGCATTACTCATGTTAATGTCTATCATTTGATAGGCATCCAGGGGAGTCATTTTACGAGAATTATCAGTTAAATAAATAAAGACCCAGCTTTGCAGCCTGCATGGCACATGGGTTAAGATAGTGCAGTTGGTTCATGGACAGAAATAGGCAAATAATAATCACCAGAGCTGAAACCATCCACAGAAATTTCTCTAGTAAACCAGCTTCCCAAAAGCTACAAAGGAAGTTTTGAGTATAATGGAAAGCAAGCAGTTGTCAGACCAGGGCCAAAATGTATTTGTGTGCATCGAGTGCTCAACCAAGCTCAGAGTCTTTGCATTTTTTTGAGAACATATTAAAGATTAAGAAGATGGTGAAATATGGACAACAGAAAGAAATGCCTTCACTTGTAGCCTATATTATCTAACAAAATTCCCCCAAAAGCCATTAAAGTCTTCCTTTGAGTTAACCTTCATGAACGAGGCTCAGCAAACCCATCACATTTAACTTAGTCAGCCACTGCTGATAGGTCAGGAACTTACTTGATATTGTTTCATATGAACACCTTCTAATGTCATTTCATCGGTTTCTTCCCCTTAAGTAACTCTTTGAGGCATTCACAGAACTATTTTATTAATCCTTATAAATCTGCCAGTGATGCCCAATGGAAGGACACACGTATGTTGTAGAGAAAACAAACCTACGCTTTTCCATTAGTTGGAAGGCACTGAGCAAATGAAGATTCATAGATTTTGGTTCTAAAACCAAAAGTGGTGTTCATCTGTTCATACTTGTTATATGATCTACAGCACTGAATCTTCCATGATTCCTGCCTTGTGTGGATGAAATAAATACAAATTAGTTTTATCTGCTTGAGAAATTAATATAATACTAGCTGCGGACACTAGGAATAGAAAGAGGCTTCATGAGCTTTACCCTAATGGACATACCAAATCCTGTATTTAATATTTGGGTGATGAAAAAGGGAATTGATAGACTCTTTAAAATAAATTTTGTCATCTTGATCATAGTATTTTATGAAAGGAGTCTCGCTGTTTTGTTTTTTAAATGCATACGAATAACTAGAGCACAAGTATACCAAATTCTAGTGCTATGTAAAACCTCCACGCCTTTATTTTTTGATTTTTTTTTGGGGGGGAAAGGGGTGTTTAGGACTTTGAAAACACTGTAGGAATATGTAGTTTTGAGAGAAGAACTACTCTAACCTAAAAGCTGATTTTCAGTTGTTGTTTAACCAGATGAGGTATCAGTTATTTTCTTTTGTTAAAAATGTTCTGAAAAAAAGGGTGAAAAAATCCCCACAGTTGAAGATAATTTTCATCTTTTTTTTACATAAAAAGTATTAACTAGAATTAAAACCTTGTACAAGAAAACATTTGTTTTTTCAAAAATTAATTCCTCTCTAAAATGATTTCACCTTCCTTCTTAAAGGATATAAACTATTTAAAATCAAGCTGTAAAGAAAAATTAAGCACACTACAAAGAAAAATTAAGCACACCACAAACAGATTACTTGAATACTATATTGCTCTTCATTATTTGAAACTGCTTTGAAAAGGATTAGCAGCTCCTCACATCTTCCAGACTGCAGAATCAATTGAGTTACTTAGGAAGAAGAGGTATTTCCATATCCCAGCTTTAAACTAGTGTTCAGATTCCACTTTCCTGAGTACATTAAAAATGTACAGACAGATAGCTAAGCAGATAACAGCAGGTGAACTTCTGGCCCCATTACAGTCAATGGGAGGTCTGTCATGATATCAAAGGCGCCAGGATTTCACCCTCTAACTCTTCTCTCTCATCCATCAGAAAAGCACTTTCACCCACCAAACTTAATGACAAAGCAACTAAAAGTTTTGAACAATTTTGAAGTCCACACTGCAAACTTAAATTTCACATTTGTTTGAGAGGCATTGGCAGCTTTCAAAGTGTGGATTATCAGTCAACCTCCTGCAGTTGACAAAGCAAATTAGAGCAAGTAAATTTGAATGTGTGAATAAAATACATGTTAAAAAAATGTAGTAACAACTAGTAAGATGCCAAGAAAATTTCTGTATTTAAATTAGACATCTGTGCCCTATTTTTAAATATTCATCATTGTAAGTGATTCAGCATGTTCCCCACTCCTGTCAGAGTATACATATTTTAAAAACCTTTTAGCTTTAACACCTTCATTTCCATATGGATCCATTACTAGAAATTTTTCTACCCTTAAACTTATTCACATCTACAGATTTCACCATTATCTTAACTGAGTCATGATGTCTTGGGAGGCCGGTAACTTTGGTCAGTGTTTGATGATGAAAACACAAATTGCAAAGAAAGCTTACTTTTCACAGCTTGTGTAAGAAAATAAACACTGCTATTGAAATTAAATATAAGAAATCATATTGTTCAGACACATGATAAAGTAGGGGTTACACGTTGCCTATTCTTATCCATATACCTCTGATTTGTAGCCACCATCTACAATGGGAGCACAATTGGATTGGACAAAAAGAGAAAATCATTTATAAACAGGGCAAAAAAGATCTCCAACAAGCTTATGGAGTATCCTGTAAACACAGAGATGACAGAAGACATGTGACTCATTTATTTCAGAGGCACTTGTATAGAGGTAGACCTAAAATAAACAGATGGGTGGATAAAATTCTGGATGACATTCGTTGTCCCGATTTGTGTGAGAGGTTACATAAGGTGATCAAAATAGACTTACAATCTATTAAATTGTGTGTTACCTAGATGAAGGGGGGGGGGGGGGGAAATGTCTGTATTACAAAAAGT
>JAWWTY010000106.1:107762732-107840284 GCA_035222235.1 Margarornis squamiger
CAGTGGACTTCGTAAAACAAGTATTGAGTAATCAGAGTGTATCGTTATCCTTGTGTGTGCTTAGCAACCCTACAGGTCTGTATGACAAAAAGTTTGATGAATATCCCAACCTAAAACCTAACCCAAAGCTGACACTCATTGCACTGCAAGATCCAAGTGCCTGTGGGTTAATTAAACTGGCTGTCAAAGAATGACGAAATGATTTGGGATATGGGAGAAATTGCATCCATTACATTCAAAGTCCATGAAAAGCCAATAAAGCATGGAACTAAACTTGATTTAAAAATGATTAGAGTTGGTGTATAGAAAAGGGCATAATTGCAAGTTATGCCTGTGCCTGAAAATTAACTAGGGAGGGAATTAGCAAGAACTCCACTTGCTTTCATGAAGCCACAATAGCAGAAAATATCTGTTGTTAACAAGCTGGTTGCAAGACTGTAAACAATGGAACATATTGGGGAAATATGGGAGGATGCACCTGCCAAAGAAAGCTCAGCAAACACACTTTATGAATGTGTCACAAGTGTCTAGCAAAGAATCTGCATATTTTTTTTGACAATGCACTTTAGTTATATCACATACTAATAGGTCTGAAACATTACCTTCTGTTAAAATAGCAAGTTATCATGATACTTGTCACCACCTAGGACTGACAACATTCTGCATTGAACCTCCAGGAGTGGTAGACAAAGGCACCAGGAAGCATCTATCCACTGAATTAACTTAAGTTTTGTTCTGCAAGAGTATGAGAAGAAAGTGAAATTAAAATACAAAGATAAGAGAGATACATACTCTGATAGACAGATTTCACTGTGAAATTCTCATTAAACACAGCAGTGAATGTATGGATTTGCTTTTTGTTTGATTTGAATTTGTTTTGCTTTGATTTGAAGGTGATCAGTGTTTGCTTTGCCTGTATTTTGGGAAAAAAAATACTCTTGAATGTTTGTATTTAGCCTCCTCTTCTTAGATTCACTTAACTGCCTTGAAATAGCTAATGTTTATCTCCCTGAAGATTCCTAGAGTTTGCTTAAATCACAGAAGATAGGCAATTAAAGATGCTAATTGTATTGTTGAAAACAATAATTAAACTTTTTTGTGTTCCTTTGCTTTCTGTGTCTAGTTTGGGTCCTTTCATTGTTTTACCAGAGGTGAAAGTCAGAGCAGTAAAGCTGTGAATTGCAGAAAAATATTTTAATGCTTACCTAATAAGACATGTTCTTTTTTATCAGCTTCCTGATTTGAATAGAAGCCATATGATTTCCATATCTCATCATTAAAGTCTCATAATTTATATAGGGAAAAAAAATGAAACTGCAGCAAGGTTCTCAACAATTTGACAATGAACATGATTAACTTTGGTCAGTATGTGAAATACTTAAGAAAATGGTGCCAGGAGCAGGGCAGGGAAAGATAAAGTGCTCTATGAGTTATAGCTTTAGTACTTAATGTGTGTATATCATGAGTCATAGAGCAGACACCTTGAGTAAAAACATTTTTTAACACCAGCTAAAAGAGACAGACTATTGCTCTATAAATGAGCCTACCCTGAAATAATGCTGTCTGCAAATATATATTTCAAAACTACATGTTTCCTCATGCAACATAGTTCATATTCAAACTTAAAGCACAGTATTTTTCTTTTTGGAGCATTATCTTTCAGAATAGTCCTGAATTTTAGAAACAGATTGATAGAACTACACCAGGTTATACAGATTAATTTAAATCTATTGATGTTTATGGAACTTTAAACATGCATATCCATAAGTTAAAATTAAAGAGTCTAATCTGAAGCATGAATCTTTAATGGATATATCTATAGGATGCAAATTTAGGAAACCAGAATATCTTTCAAGAGAACTAGAAATGTGGCAGCATGCCAGATCACATAGTTTTATAACCTATTTTTGTTGCTTTTGTAGTCAAAGGCCTCCCCATCTGAACTAGAACTCTGTTGGTCCAGTCTATAAAACAACACTTGAAAATAGAGTCATGATAAACAGTATAGCCTCAAAAGATTTTATTAGTAAGAGGAATGATGAGTGTGTCTCCTTGGTTTTATCTGTCCTTTTCTTATAGTGTATGTTTTATTTATTTAATGATGTTAGAGATTGCTGGTTCAGCATTTCTTTTCCATATATCTCTATACAACTGTTAGCAGGCACAAATAAATCCTTAGTTAACAAACTCAACGTGAACAGAGTGTTTACTGATGAAGGTGTGTATTTTTTACCAACCCAAGAATTAATCTGGGACAATGATAAAAACGTATTGAAACAAGAATATGACTTTATTGCACCTCACAGTCAGAGTAGTTTAGTCAGCTAGTTTAAAGTTTCTGATGGAAGACCTTGTGAAAGACTGATATTGAGATATTGGGAAAAGTCTGAACTAATTATCCTCCCACTACAAATCTCAAATGTACTGTTTCTAGATTCACTCCATTATTTGGTGGTTTGGTCGTGCTTTTTCGTTTCTTTTTTTCTGATATTCTACTTCCTATTTAAGAACTCTATATAAATCTCAGGATGAACTTTCCAATTGAGTAAAAAAGACACTAATTTGTATTGTTTACAAGAGAAAATTTTAGCTGGACTGACTTAGATGCACGGGGATGAGAAAAACACTTTGATGAGAAAAACATTTTTTGAACACTAATTACTTTAAAAACACTCATTGTTTCAATATTCATGAAGAACAGATCTATTTCGTGGTGAAGTAGACCTTCAAAGACACTGAGAAAAGGGGAAAATGTATCTTTCATCAAGCTGATTTCATTTTTCTTCTTCTTTCAAAATTATGGAGACCTGTACTTTTAAACTTGCCTGTACTAAAGTGTTACCTAGAAGAGAACAGTTTCCACTTCTAAAGGTCCTTCCTGTCTTATTTTGCAAGCACACAATGTTTTACATCCCAAATACTCCAGAGTTCATGTAAAGCACATGCATAGTCTCGGTGTCCATCAGACATGCTGGATCCAAGCTCCTGGAATGTCAAAAGATGACGGCCACAAGCATGACAGACACTTTGTTAATTTGCTCTTGAACCCCCAATTTCTTTCTTCTTTATAATGCTTCAGCAGTCTCACATGACGTTTATGCCTGTTTGTCTGACAGGCCAAGAAGTTTAGTGAACCTCCAAAATGCAGTGGAAAGATTTTTAAGCAGTTACATTTTGAAACTGATTTACAAAGAACTCCCCAAGTCATACAGCCAGCAGATTAAAATCACTCTTTGAGAATCAAGCTTAAAGAAATATATTTTTTTTTTCCCATTTAGGCAAGGATCTGCTCTTCATAGTCACACTACCAGGCATACATTTTTGAAACAGTGAGCGTATAAACCTCACCATGAAAGTCTCTGATCCTCTTTGCTCCCAGTAAAAACACTGATCAAAGACATAAAGGCTTGTTTTAGGCAAATCTTCAAAAATTAAAGCAACATGGAAAGGACAATATAAGAATGGAGTGTCACAGCAGCCTTTCTTATCTCACCCACAGAGAACTTGCAACTAAGTTTTCCTTTTTCTTATTCTTCTTATTGGTTACACTCACAGCATTCACACAGCTTCAAGCATCTTAGCACAATAGGGTATTTTGTTATATTCTTCCATTATAGATTAAATTATGTTCACAACAAAACAGTGTAAATTTTCAACATCCATCTTATACCTGCCCAGATTTGTCATCTTGAATTAAACTGAAAGGTAAAAACACAGCTAACAATGAGATAGAGTATGTTGGGGGGATATACTCAGCTATTGTGGTTAGACTTACTATTACCCATAATATTTAATGTCTTGGTTTTCAGACTCTTTACCTTTCTTTCTTCACTTTTTTTTTTTAACTGAAATGACCAAAGGAACTCTGGTTAATGCACTCTGCTCCATCTGTCTTCTTTTAATTAAATCAGGAGCTGTGTAACAGGGGTAGAGCAGCATGCTCAGCCTGCAGCCTGAGGAACAAAAGAAGTGACTTGTACAGTATGGAGGGAGCCTAATGGGTGAAAGCATTCCTGCATGTAGCAATCTGTGCTCCCTACAATGTTACTCATCATTCTGTCTGACTTCAATAATATTCTTAGCATGAAATGTCTAAGATTAATGAGGCATTTATTCTCCGATAAGAAGCTGTCACAAAGAATACATTTTCCATCAACATTTTTGCAGTTAAATTAATATTACCAACGTTTTGCAAATATGAGATTCAACAGTGGTTTATAGAAGATGATGTGAAACTAGTCCATTGAGCAGGTTTATATCTTGGGGTGGGTTAGCATTCATTTTCTCTGTTTATGAGCAGACAAGGCTGTTAGTCAGCACAGCCTCAAGTCTCAAATTGCCTTTACAGGTATCTATTGCTTGAAGCAGTTAGAGGTCTGATATGAGCCTGGGTAGATCCATGGCCTGATCCAGTATAGTGGAGGGTTTTTCTAATATTAAATTGGTAAAAGACCTCTAACATCAGTCATCTTTCTCTTCCTATGTGGCTGATCTTGAATAGAAGTTTGTGAGACCACTTTCCTTGGCTTTCCATCCTGGAGCTTGCAAAAAAAATCCTCTAAAGGTAAACCTCTAAAAATCCAGCACAATCAGAGCTCAAATACTGACAAGACAACTATTGGCTGAGCTCCTTTCTTTGTAAGTTGAGAAGTATCATAATCAGAGCTGCCTGTTTAAAATAAGGGTAAGTGACTGCACTTCCAAGGCAAATTACCCAAATGACTCTTTTTTTTTTATATAGTTACTTTTTCATGAGCTTTTTTAGAAGCAGTAGGTAGCTAAGATATGCATTGGACAGAGCTTTGCCACAGAATATACCCTTTTCATCTGCCCCACATTACCAGTTTCTCAAAAGGCAAATAAAACTTACTTCTAAGGCACCCATTTTCTTTCAGAAGCTTGTGACTCACTTTTCTTTCACACTGTGATTGTTTTACAGAATTAAGCAAAACAGAGAATGTTTGGTTTTATCTCAGGGTTTACTTGAAGTTGCTGCTTCTTTCTTAGTCTCGAGAAAAGACCTTCATGCTGGGACGCTTCTCCACCCTTTAGCTTTGTCAGATGGTCCAATAAAATATTGCTCTGTGCCCTCCATTAAATGCATTTCCATTTAAAAGATTGCTTGATTTTAAGTACAAGTGGATTTACTTTTTTTTTTGTTGGATATTCCCTTAGTCCCTGATAATACATTTTCTTCATTTTACTCTAGTAGGTAGGGAAGTTATCCCCAAAAGAAATGAAAGATTGCAAGTAATAGCAACAGGAAAAAGTAGTAGATGGCCAGACAAACAAATCACTCTTTTTTCTTGATTGGAACAGAAAAGTGTATCCAAGAGATGGTAGAGAGAGATCTGTGGCAGAGCAGTGTGAAATATATCTTCAGTCACGTATTTATCCCAGACGATATGAAGACACTGAATATATCATTCCCCTATAATATTTGTAGGCATGTTAGTTTTGTACCATGATATATGATAATCTGCCTTTCATAGGAATTATATCTTGAATGATTTCAGGGTCATCAACTTATCTCTTATTCATACCTTGCTGGGTTTGTATGTATCAAACTCAATCTCAGGGACATACCCATAATGAAAACTGTATGATTTTTCTCTAGCACAAACTAGCAATGCCATAGAAAGGCAAATGACTTCTAAATCTAGGTTTAAAGTACTAAGTTTTACTTAACCTAAGGCAAATTTCATTGCTGAAATTCACTCTGTTAATTGTAAACAGAAAACTGTCTCTTGGGCCAATAAATTTATAACACTGTTGTTTACCAGTGTATTTCAATACCTTTTCTTAAAATGTCAATTCTAACTAAGCATAGCTTTCAGAAAAACTAAACTTTCTTCCATTATACATACCTTTCAAACATACCTTTCCTTTAGCATGCCCTACACAAATTTAATTAAAAATACAATTGGAACCATTTTACTTGTCAGATGAAAAAAAAAAATAAATTAAAAAATGTTAGTTTATGAGCTATACAGGCAAAGGCTAAGCTTCAAATAAAGTAGAATTAAGTAGTGTCAGGAAAAAAGACAAAATAAATGCACAACTAGCATACCACTGCATAACAAGAACTATATTTTTTGTGTCTGTCTCATTTTTCATGACAGACATGCCTTGGAGAACCTAAACATTTAGTCATTTTCACCGAGTTGTATCCTTTGATGGTTTTAGGTACTATCAGAAGACAAAAATTATGTATCTTCTCATCTCAGTTTTGGAAGCTGATAGTTTTATTAATCAAAATGTCTCTTATTTTTGAGTTAGGATCTAGGTAACATAAATTGTGTATCTTTCTGTTACTGTACTTATATGTAGATGGATGGGGGAACGAAGCAGAGACACTCGACTGGGACCACAGAGGTGATATGTGAAAGAGGCATAAAACAGTCCCATTTACCTTCATTTCCAGGCTACAACCACAGGACCAGCATTCCATCCTTATTTGCTGTTTGATACAGACTCCTCTGATTGTTAGATTCAGATCCTAATCCATCTGCTGATGCAATAGGAGATTAACTAATTTTAGAAAAAGACTGGAAAAAAATTTTTTCTTAATATTTTCATTATCATCAACAACTCTGACAAAATCAATAATGTGCTTTTCCAATTTATGGTGTGGATGCACCAGTGATTACTATTGGCATATCCCTCAGGAAAACTATCTTTACAAAAATGCAAGAACAAAGGCACTTGCAAAGCTTGAATATCTAGAGCACATTTAAAGGAAGAAATGAGCTATAAGCAATGTCTTTGCTTTCCCTGTGGAATTTTCAAGTACTTGCATTTGATGGGGCGAAATCAAGTGAGACTGTTTCAGCTGTAAAAGCAAACATTTACAGATTGACATTTACACAGTCACCAATTTATAAAAAGCTACTCTCCTTGTGATTTGTCATGTCTCACTCACACCACCCATCCTTGTAAAATAGAGAACTGTGCTGAGGAGTATCAAAGGTTCACTTCCAGGTGAAAGCACCTTCTGTAGAGATAGCAAAATTAAACTAGCCAAAAGGAGAAATTATCATATTTGTAAAAATATTTGCCTTTTTTTCCTAGAAGGCTGAAAAAAAGAGTGAACGTAACAAAGTAGAAATCTATTCTGTAGCAAGATCTTTAATATATTAATAATCTATCAAATGAAACAATGCTTTTTCTTGATCTCTCATCTTCTTTTCTGTTATATTGGTTTCATGTGGACAAATAATTCAGAGCTAAAAGGGCACCTTATGTCTTTTCCCACACCCAGACATGCAGAAGCAGGACAGTGGATGTGGCAGCAATCACAGGAAATGACTGGTCAGCAGGAAATCACACGAGTGTTTAGTAACATTGTAAGACAGCTCATTAACAGAGGACAAAGCAGGACTGATGCTGTTGCAAATACAAGGTCGCCGTTTGGGTGGAACCAAGAGCACACACCCAGACTGCACCTCCTGTCCATTGAAGGAAAGACAGCGTGCACAGCCTGGAATTTACATTTTGGTGCAGTGCGCTGGAGTCTAGTGCTCTGCGAAGTCCAAATTCTTTCACTAACCACAAAAAGATAAAGTTTATTCTGCAGTCTAAACAATTGGCATGCAATGTGCTTGGGTACCAGAAGACTAAGTGCATACATTTCTAGTAGTTGAATTTACTGATAATTTGTCAGAGTATCATTTAATGCACAATATTCTAAGTGAAAAGGGAATTTACATTCCAGCATAGTATAGTGTCTTTGCAAATATATTTTTAGTGAATGAGTTACAACCTCTGTCTTCTTCTGTTAATACATATATAATAATAATATGATTGATAGACTTTTCAAGGCCTGAGCTTGTGAATGAGGCATGGCAGAGCGAGATCAAACCAAGGAGAAAGCAGTCTGAAATTCTAAAATCCACAATTTGCAAAGACATTACTGACTTCAGATAATGCAAAATAGATTAAAAGACTAAATGAGAATGAAAACCCCAGTAGTGAAAAGTGTATTTCGGATTTAAATATTGTTTTACGTTTCATTCTATCTTTGTAATATAAAATCTGTTCTGATGACATTGTTGCAAACATTACTCATCCTTTCAACCCTCACTATTAGACACTTTTCCAGTTAACTTAGGAAGGATTTCATGGGAGAGCTGGCAAAAAAAGCTCATATTAAGTTGGACAGCTCAGGAAATGGTCTAAGCAAGCAAACACGCCAAACAGCAAGTGGCAGTGCCAATCATATACAAGGAACCATGTCACTGTTAGCGGGTCCCAGTTCTTGATTACTTTCACCAAAAAAGATTAATACCAGCAGTTCTGAACTCAAGTGGATTAATAAGCCTTTACCAGATACTCTAAGCTTTTTAATATATTAATTATATATTTTATTTTTATTCTTTTCGTACAGTTTAATTTTCCTATTTGATCTTCTTGTCCCTGGCAGATGTTAGAAATAATGTTATTAAAATTGATCTGCTATGTTCAAGGCAGACATTAGCCATGAAATCCAGTTTTTAATGGAAGGTATATACAATACTAACCACATGGATCTTAGTCCATGTCAGTCTCACATTTTGAATGAGATTCGAGAGAGATGATGAAGCACAGAGTTAGGTACATGAAAGTGCAGTGCTGGCTCTTATGTTAATGGACTCAAAGACTCCGAGACACAAAAGAATCAATAAGAAAAAAGCACCTAAAAATATATATATTCAAAGCTGTGCTTGAGCCAAAAAGTTTTCTGATTAATAAGAGAGAGGCAGTGAAGTATACGAAAAGGAAAAGACTTTCTTTGCCCTCTATCACCTTAAAAATGAACAACATATATTCCCATAAAATACAGTAATTGGTGCCTTTCCGGATCTTGGGTTTCTCAATTCTCATAGTAGCAGAGAGAGAGTGAGTGCCTGTCTCACAGATATGTTAGAAAGCCAGGGAAGCTTATGGGGCAGAGTAGAAAAGGAGTTTTGCTCCAGTGATCTCTGCTATGTCCTTCCATTCAGTACTAAATAAGTGTCAGGCAATTAGAAATGGAACAGCGGATGCGTAAATGATACTGCCTTCCCAATAAATTGCTAATACCTGGATAGTACTGCATGACTGGAAACATACTGTTACAATAACTGCAGTAGCAATTTTTATTTCTGAATAATAGAGAATATGAAGAAGATCAATGTAGCATTGGAGCCATGAAACAAACAATCTACCATATGATTCTTTTCCTGTCTGATTTCTTATTTTCTTCCTTCCAGAATTGAGACATAGTGCATCCAGGCTTTGTAAGAGTAACATGCTTTTTCTTTTTCCTTCTTGGCAGAAGCGTGCTGTAGTGCGCATGGTGGTCTCTGGGCAATATTTAATGACTGCTAAACTGTGACATAAAGTTCATGCTTGTTCTTGCAAGGTAAAAATCAACCTCATTTGTAGTGAGCTCCAGAAGTTCATTATTTTGGAATAGCTAGAAAAGTGTAAAATAGGGATTTTTTTATTTTTTTTTTAAAAAAAGTATTGACACAAACAGCTTTTGTTATAACATTTTGGTCAGAAAAAAGGGACACCCACAAGGCACATATCCACACTTATTTGCATTATTTATTGCACCTGATTCATGTATCATCTTTTACCACCTGCCACATGGAAGATGGCTTTCAAAGAAATTCTGGAATACTAATGGAATTCCCTCAGCATCACCATTCAGCACAGGTGGCATTTTTAGCTCCAAAACTAATTAAAATGCATGTTTTAAAGAAGCTCAGTATTTAATTCAAGCAAAGAGGATACACAAGACATCTCTTCAGCATTTCAGAGGTCACAGCATGAGACTGATTTGGCCAACTTCATCTAAAATAACCCAGTACTTAAGGGAGTTTTACAAAGAAATACATTACATGTTGATTTCATACTTAGCAAATTTTAAAGCAACTCTAACTATACAGAGAATTCAGCTGCATTCTGCAAAATGGTAAATGAAAGTAAAGAACAAAAATCTTCACTTTTTCCTATGTATTATTACTGCTACAATGAAAATTTAAGTGAAGTACTCAGATCTAACCACTAATTAGCAATCAGAGTCATATTTTGCATTGATCTGCACTGGGTTGCAGTTCAGCACTCAGCGTTCGGCAATTGTTCTGCATGTTTTGCTAGAATAAGTGTCATGCAGAAGAAGGAGAGGAAAGTAATGAACAAAAGACAGAGCAGTCTATTGTGTGGGTCACTTCTCATATCATTCTTCCACGAAATCCATTGGGTGCTGATGCAATCTTGCCCTTCAGAAAGAGAAGTGGATCCTTAACAGCTGCTGAGCTGCTTAAGAGTGGCCAGGAATGAAAGGTTGGGCATCTTTATTTGTGAAAACCTTGACTAAATGGCACCTGCTGATGCAGTCACTGCCTTTCTTCCCTGCTCAAATGACATGAAATTCAGAAAAGGAAAATGACTCTTCCATCAGCAGCACACCGTCAGGTTATTCACACACTTTCTAGTGGGTGTAAATTGGAATGTATGGGCAAAATATGTTGCTTTGAACTAAATGAGAAACACCTGTACAGTAATTCTGGTTCTGTGTGCATGGTTTAAAATACCCTTAAATTAAGATGCTTAAGAGATTTGCCTTTGTGTTGTTTTTTCCCTGAGCTGGTGTCATCGTGAGAATATTTTGTATGATTTTAAGGACAAACAAAGTGATTAAAAAGCTCTTTCAATTTTTCTTTTTATTGGTGGTATTTTAACTCATTCTTTGTAGAGGTATGAAACTGGGCCCAGTAGGTGTTAGGAAGGTTTATTATAATCTGACAGAAATATGTCTAATCCTGGGGCTTTACTAGCTCTGAGGGAATTGTCTTACTTATTTCCATTAAATCATTAACTGATTGTACTATAACTTTTGAGCATATGACAGCCTTGGAAATAATAAAAGTAACAATAAAAAGATGGAAGCCAAAGTCTAACAGCTTTTGTCTTATGCTGGATCTGTGGATGCCTGGAGTGCTCTATGGTATTCTGTACAATCAGTGATGGGAATGTTATTGTTATCCTGTTGAGCAGATACAGGCAAAGAGATTCTACTCTATTTTTTTCCATTGTATTGGCCTGAAAATTCACATACAGTTTTCAAAGAATCAGGCTACTATGCAGAAAATAAACCGTAATCTATTTAATTAGGAGGTATAGGCTAAAATCTAATGATAGACATCTAATTCCTACCTCTGCCACAGGCATTCTGACTAAATAAAGGCCAGTAAGCCTGACCTATTTGATTGGACTTGCTTTATGATCAGCAGGGATCTACTCACTATTGTCAATGAAGCCTTGGGAATAATTTATCCCATGAAGAAACAGACATTATTTACACCTACTCAGATGAATTACACCCTGTATTCCACTAATTCTATTGACTGTAACTCCTTTCCTCATAACAGAGATTTAGGCATCCACTTGTAAGTAATGTAAATCTCACCTTCAATAAATAATTCATGTCCCAGTTTAGTCAAGTATCAAGGTGTACTTTGCCTTTATGGGATATCACTGGTTTCCTTTTGCTCCAGAAAGAAGAGAAACCTTTCCTTAGGTTGGACTATATGCTTAACATTCACCACAGTCTACCTCTGAAAAGAAGTCTCCTGTACTAGAGACTGAAACAACATTTAGAACAAAGAAGGTTGATATCATTTGCCATTCCAAACATCTCTGCATTACAAATGATTTGTCCTGCTTATACTGGGAGAGAAAACAGGCCCATGTAAAGCAGTGAGGGATGGAGGACTAGATATGACTTGAAAACAGTAAGCAATGACCAGGGGAAAAAAAAATGAAGAAAATATAATTGTGCTTTTCAAAGTCTCTCTTGTGCTGGAGAGGGGGAGTGACATTTTGCTGGAACTCTGTGCTGATGAATGAAGATCAGCTTGTGCAGTTAAGCTTCCTTACAGCAAGAGAAACATGTTATGTGTTATTATATTACATTGCAATAAAAGGGTGTGGTAATATAGCTATATTACAGATATAAATATAACAGAAGAAGTGTAAAAAGGTTAAGCAAATACACTAGAAGAAATATGTGATGGAACAAAGGAGTATGAAACCAGACACAAATATAGAGAAATTCATCGCACTATAAAAAGAACTAAGAGACATTTAAACAAGGTAAGAAAAAGCATCAATTGTGTAAGTAACGAAGGGTGAAAGAATACACTACAAGCCAAACAATATCCTTGGAAGGAGAGCAGAAAATCTGTAAGAAGTTTACAATGGTTCTCATAAATCTAAAAATCTAATATCAGATGAGAAGGACAGGGTACAGTGAATTGTATGGAGGAGTTGAACAGAATATTAGGAGAAGAAAAACAAGGAAGAGTATCTGAAAGGATGATATTAGACTGAAAAAGCTGTCATCTTTTAATTAAAATGCCAAAATGTATCTACAAAAACTTTGTAAGCAGATATAAGCAAAAAGAGATGACTCAGAATTTTCAGGAAGCCTGTATTAATTCCTGTCCTATAACCCAGCCAGCAATGCTGAATATTCTGAACAATGGTTAACTGTCTGCAGTGAATCAGGTATGCAAAATATTATTGAATATGCATCATGGAGAAAGTAAAGAGTCAGTTCGTTTCCTGTTAAGGGATATGAACAAAACAGTCCTCAGCTATATAGGAAGAGTAAATAACAGTAAATAAGAGGCTCAATCACTAAGAGCCAGTGAACATATAGCAAGGTCTCAAGAAATCTCTAAGGATCAAAAATCCCTGACTATAATCTGGAACTTCTTGCAGATTGAAATTTTCTTGGGGTTCAATTGTGAATAATACTTATAAAATCAAGTCTCATTTTTACTACCAGAAAAAAAAAAAAGTTTCTAAACTCTTAAAACTATTTTAAACACAGAAAGCTTTTTTAGGAATTGAAATGTGTTTGTTCATCTATCAGTGTTTGCAGCAAGTAAACATGATGTCAATTAGCCTTGCTAATGTGAAATCATTACCAGTTCCTGGGCAGGAGAAAGAGTTCATCAGCTCAAAAATACATTGTGTGTGTTGCAATATATTCTAATGTTGGGTAAGAACAATCTTAGATGCTTAACTAATTAGTATTTTTTTAGAATATTCCACTCCTAGGGCTTGAAGCTTTCAGTAGAAATTTGCTAGTGGCACACCAAGTAGCCCAATAGATGAGTTAAGAGACGATTATAGTGGAACCTGAACAGATGTAGAATAAAAAAGCCTTTGTGTAAAAAAAAGTTTAAAATTTAATGTTATTAAACCCATAATTTCCTAATGAACCTCAGCATAACTGCTAGGGAAAAAAATAAATCAGCTTTTTAATACTGAAATTCTACTCTACCTCTAATGAAACATTAGTGCAGTCTTTGGTGACTGCTGTCTGAAGTTAGTCCATGGACCAAAAGGGATGTTGGGACTTGAAAAACTTCCAGTTTCTGCTCCATGTGCAATAAATGCAGGGTCTAAATACTAGAGGAAACATAGATAGGTTTCAAATTATCCTTTTGGTGTTTTACATCAACAACAAAACAAAAATAAAGAAGAAAACAGCATTCTAATTAATACAAGCCCACCATTTCAGAGAAGGCATTAAATTAAAATTAAAATTATTAAGCTGTTATGAAATGCTAGAGGCCCGTACCAGCTGATGTCATTATGTTTGATGGAAAGGAATACAATAGTGGTCTATAACTCATGAGTGGGCTGGAGTGAGTGAAGATGTTGACTTTCACTCTCTAATGAGACAGTCATTTGGGCTCACTGTGAGCCAGGTTTACAGCAACAAGGAGGAGTTGGTTCTTCACACAGATGACGGACTTGTGGAATTACTCATCGTAGGATGCTGTGCATGCAAAAATTGTTAGGTAATCAGGGGAGGAGCAATAAATACTCAGACAAAAAGATATATTATGGTTGCCAAATATATAAACTACAATGGGTTCAGGTCATCCAATAAGCAGAAAACAGTCAGAGTGAGTGTTCAGAAGTAAAGCCTACACTTCCCTAGACATCTGTTACAGCCACTGATGAAGTCAAGTCACTGGATTAGACATACTTGATGAAGCATTAACTCTGTTCTTCCATGCTTATTTTATTCCATTTTCTGCAGCTCACTGTAACTGGATCTATAATTTCAGGACATTCAGAATTGGGGCTGTTGCTCTTAAGGCCCTGAATGAAGTCCTGCAAACTGTTCTGATTAGTTTCACCTATCCAATCTATCTTCAAAAAGTTCTTAGAGCAATCATAGCAAAACTTACAACAAAGCAACGTTTCTGCTGTTGAAGGTAAAACCAGTATAGATTTACATTAAGTTGCTACGTTGTAAAGCAATAAACTGCCATTGTTCAGACACTGTTTCACCTGCTGATCAACCAGTCTTTTTTGGACACAGCAGAAATCCAGGTCAGTATCTTCTTAAAGCAATTGACATTACATATATATTTGAGTCAACACTGAAAGAGCGCAGTATTTATAATCACAGTAAATGAAACAAAGTTTCAATTCAATTTGTTATAACAGTATATTCTTACTGGTAAGATTTCTATGAAGCTGTTAGAAAACAACTCAGCAATGTATTCTTCCTTGATAGACTCTCTGTATGTTGGGAAGTCATGTTGATAGAATAACAATATCAGTAGGATCAGTAATCACCAGTGTCTTCCTAGCCAAGAATTGAGATCAGTGTGGTACCTCATAAGAAAACCTTTGTGGCTGCCTGATGTCAACACTGTTGCTCTTGCTCCTTATGCTGAGGTGTTGCCTTTCTCTGCCTTGTATGATCATCCTATCTTCCAGTTCTTGTATGCCTCCAGCACTTCTTTCAGCTTGTTCTTCAGAGAAAACCCCTCACATTCTGCCTAAGTTCCTCTGGGAACTTTCATAATATTCGAGTGTTGTTCCTGTTTCTTCTCCCTCGGCCCTCCAAACCTCAACATCTGCAAGGTACTCCTAAGAAGCAGTTCTGTCTGGATGGCACATCTGTCTCAGCATTACTATCTGGTCCCTTTTGATACCATACCCATGATACCACTCACTGAACACTTCAAGCTAAGCATCATTAAAACAATTCCTCAGCTGCAGATAAGTCACTAATATTCCTTTCCAACACTGTGGACACAACTGCCATTCTGCCACATTTATTCTACATGCACATATTAATCTTTACCTGCCTATCCACACAGCCAAAACCACAGTCCTGCTTGCTGAGCATCCTGCTTACTGAGTACACAACAAAAGTATCCCTATTCTGCTACGAAATGCTGCTGTGTGTGTGCATTTCCCTACCCTTTGATCATGTACTGCTCTCTTTACAGTTTGCTTGTGACTTCTCTTCACTATCAAGTTTATATTTGTTTTATGTTCATAACCTAATCCCGCTTTACCTCTCTTTCAGAAACAAGAGATTGTCTCCTGCTTCTAATCAGCTACTGATAATACCCTCCATTACCCTCTTGATTTGTTCTCAAGCAGTTACTTTCATGTTGTTCACACTTGGAAGAACTAGTCCAATGGAACATCATTGCTTTCCTTCAAGTTCCTTCTCCAACTCTGTCTTTCGACATTATGCTTATAAAAATATTTGGTGTAAATAAGCTGAAAATAATAGTAAGATTGCTGCCTGTTGGTTTCCTTTTCTTCCTATGCTTTTGTTTATGTTGTTTCTTGTCTGCTGCATACAGAACATGTGGTTTTATGCTGCATACTTTTGGATGGTGTTTGTAAAACGCTTCATAAATTTGACTCAGTCTTCCGTTTTCTGGGCCATACTGTAATATGAATATAACTGCAGTAATAATAAAATCTAAGTTTTTTCATAATTTTTATAATTATGTTTTTTTAATATATACACAGATCTGTACTCCACTTTCGTAGCAGATGAGTGACTAGAATGTGGTATATGCTTTTCCTCCCCACACTTGTTATCACAACTAACATACAGTAAATTGGAGCACAAAGAGATGGAGGATAACATTCAGAGTATCTGTTTTCCAACTTCGGACAGCACTTAGGAATGTAAGCATTTAGGTTTATGGAGAGCAAATTCATAAATCAAATTTGCAGTACACAGTGTTCTGTCAGCATCTTTGTTTTGGACCACAAAAATCTATTGATGCACACACACTTACACCCTAGACTGAAGAACTGGGCACTAAACACTAGCACAGCACAGAGTTCCTTGAGAGAGACTTTAAGAACTTCATGTACATTAAATGCATTTCCATCCCTGGAGTTGCCCAATCTGTTGCTGCACTTCTACTTTAAAGCAAACCAGTAATGCTCTGGAAAGCAGATAGTGCAATGACTATTTGTTCCTTCCACACCACAGCATTGACCAAGGAGTTGTGGTGGGCAAGATCTGCAGCACTGCATAACAACCCAGGAGCTACCCCCTCATCATCAGGATGCACAAAAATAAATAACCTACTTCCCAGAATTACACTCCTGAGTTACTGAGGTAGTTTGAGCAAACAAAAGATGAAAAGCAGTTTGAAGGTGGGCAACCCTACATTTGGGATCACAAAATCCCAAGGACAGGAAAATAACTCTATCTCCAAATTGGGAAAGCAGTATCCTTTTTGTATAGGAAGAAGGGACCCTTAAAAATGTACTCATAGCACTATGACCTCTATTTGAATGAACTCAGGAAAAAACGCCATATGCAGACAAAATTTTAATGGTTTATTAACTTCCAAAACTCATGAACTAAAGTCTTTGTCTCATTTTGTATTCTTTTTCCCCTCAAGTTTCAATGTGATGCTTCTGGACTGAAAAGCTGTATTTCTGTAAACAATATTGAGGTTGTGGCTGTTATCATTTCACACAAGACCCCTCTTGCAGAAAGAGCTTTGGAGAATATTGGACTATTTTTTTAAGCACCTTTGACAGTCTGCTGTGCTGAGTCGAAAGATTTCAAGGTACATTAACTTTAACAAAAGAGTGTCTGTGCCATAAGCCCCCATTTCGCTTCAAAATAACGATAGCTGTTTTAAAAACATATATATAACTTAACCCAACTCCTTTATTTATTATTATTATTTATTTAGAAGGTCCCTCAAGCAAATCCAGATAGAGGCTGATAGGATGGGATTTGCAGCACCAGGGACAGTTTCAATTTTGCTTTGAATTCAGTATAATTGAGACTGTGGCATTTGAAAATGTGCAGTCTGCAGATTAGATCATGTAGTTTCCCACCCATTACTGACTCTCCTCCTTGCAGTGCAAGATGTGCTCTGCCTCATACACACATTCTATTTCATTCTGCAGATAATCAAGGGCAAACTTTAGAACCTCAGGAAAAGGCTTTTTCACTGCACAGGAATTGCATCTTTAGTCTTTGCATGCCAGAGGATTCTTCAATTTGTTCTGTGGAGCTCTGTTTTCTGTGTTATTCTGGCATACTTCTAAGTATGTTTTCTCCTCAGGAAGAAGAAATTTCTGTTACTGTACTCTGAATCCATTAGTCTGTTAACTCTGCAAAACAGGCTGGGTATGCTTAAAAGCAGAAAGGAAAATCATCTCTTTTTCCCTTTTTTTTTTTTTTTTTTTTTGTGATCTTTCACTAAATTGATGTGCATTTGTTTGTTAGCACTAATAACTTCTTACCTCCTTTAACCTTACTGAAAACCATGTTAGTCCCCCTTGCTCTGAATTTCATGCAAATTTAATTTATAACTTTGTGTATTGTTACTGATTTCCTGGGGCTTCACTTATGTGCAGTAGTGAAGCTCCAGTAGTCTCCTATTATAACAGAGTTTTCAGTTCTTTTAGTTGAACAAGTGTACTTGGGTCTATGTCCAGAATGTTCTAAGAAAGACTTGACAATGATGACATTTTAGAAGAATAAACTAAAAAAAAAAATTTTTTCTCTAGCATTCTTCTACCCTGCTTGTCTTTCCTCTGTACCATTGGATCTTAAGACAACTTTCCAATTTTCCTGGAAATTGAGAAGACATTTACAGGAGTTTAAAGCAAGTCTAAAGTGCCCCCAAATCCAAATAGCAGTTTTATACTCATTTTGCCTGGTTGAGCAAATATGATCATAGTTGTCTGATAGCCCACACAACCACCCAGCTTTGCATCAGCAACACCCCCTAACTTATGATGAGCATCAAGTTTAAGTAGCTTGTGGCTACATCTATATCATAAACAAAACATGCAAGCACTTATTTTCTGGCCCTGAGTCCAAATGGACAGGCCCATATACATTCAAACTTTCTAAAACAAAATTAACAAATCCAAACCACTTACTGAGAAAGACCTTCTGTTTGTGCTAACTCCTGAACCATGCCTGGAAAATCTGGAGAAGGTATTAGCTGGCCAGACATTACACTACAATTTAACAATAGAGAGAACTAAGTCCAAAGCTCTGGCATGTTTTCTGGCTCTTTTAACAAGAAAACTGAGGTTTTAACTAGTTTAACTAGTAAGCTCTGTTAATAAGATACTTTTCTTTCATACTAAAAAAAAAAGAAAAAAGGACCTCACTGAGCCTCAGTCGCTTTTCAGTCTTTGGTTTCTTACCTTACCTTTCACTGTTTTGATCTTCTTTATAGTTGTTGTGGTCTCTTGTTCTCTTGTTTGTGTCTTTTACCTTACAGCTTCCTGACTTAATTTATGCCTAATTGATTAGAAAAAGCCTACAGAGGGTTACACACACCATGTGTTTAGCTAGTGGGTGATTTTAGGATATTCCTCTCAGGCTTTAAAAGTACTTTGCTTAACCTGCTCTACAAGCAAAAATGTTTCCTTCCATGATTGATTTTATTTATGCAGTTTAGTCCTCTCCCTAAATATTGACCCATGATCTTTTCTTGTCTATTTCAGGTCTTCTGTGTACATTTCTTTAGTAGAAAATTGTTAGAAACAACAATAATCAATTAACGTCTACTAAATTTCAAATTCCAAGTTTCCTTTACCTTGCCAGAAATGAATTACAAAATAATTAAATAACAAAGTAATGTGAAATCCTTTCTGGATTGTGCTGGAATTATTTGTAACATATATTTATCCTCCACCAGCTGTCTCTTGACAGAAAGACACCCATCAATACTCACAGGGAAGAGTGGTGCAACCACTCCTGCATCTCTTGCAGAGGTGGTACTTTTCAATAGAAGCCTTGTAAACAAGGATGAAAACATAATATTCATATATCCTTTTCCCTCTGTGACCTTCTAAGCTCACAAGTTCTAACACAAACTACTTTTCAAATGATATTAAAACTTGGATCTTCATAAATACAAGCTCAGAAGCTTCTATTCTCACTTCATATTCTAGTGGTCTATATTTACTTTAAGGTTTAACTAATTCCAAAGAATGTATACACTCACATTCAAAGCAGGTTACCCAAGTTAGCCACACAGTTTTGGTGTATGTCTATACACAGGTGTGTGGCTATATGTTCTTGAAATACAGCTCTAAAATCAAGATGTGGAATTTCATTGCAGTAGGTCAGATAAGGGTTGGAACTCAAATGGAAACATCTTTAGCTTAATGGTTGGACTTTATGATCGTAAAGGTCTTTTCCAACTGAAAGAGTTCTATGATTCCATAATCCACACTCAAGTTTGCTGGCCCAGAAACAGCTAGCTTTTATCAGTTCACATGCTATTACATCACAATTCCATTTTTGCTTTTCCCCCCTATTTTATACAGACTTCCCTAAAGTCTATTGATGCCTCTTCCTAAATACCTATGATGACAACTGTCATCCAGCAGCAATGACAGCACAAGGTTCTACATTTTTAATGGAAATAACATTGACAATAACAATGGATGTTATTTCTATCATAAGTACCACAGTCTGTATCATAGAATCATACACGCCATTATTGCTGTAAACAGAAGATAAAATCCAATACCGATGCCAGTAAGTCAACCCTGGGCAATGAATGCTTGCTCAGAACCATGAAACTGATTTTTTTTTTTCAGAGATCTTTCCTCTAAATAACAACCTGATGTACAAAGTACTGATTTTGGGGGTGTTCAAAGAACAGATCTACATCTAAAGGCTTATGGTTCAGACTTGTCTCTAATTAAGAAGTGTCCTGAAGTGAACAAAGGGCCACACAGTAGGAAATATATGCTTGCAGACACCAATTCACACCTGTTAATGATTAGTTTGCAGACACTACCAGATGTGCTATTTATCTGATGATCAGAGTAATTGAAATGAATTGCTCTGAATCAGTCATGTGAAATCGTCCTAGTTAAGTAGATGTGTTGTTTCTCCTCTATTTTCTTACAGGAGGGATAGAGCTTATAATTTTCCTTAACAGTCTTTTGCACTTTACATAGTGCTCCCACACAAAGAGTTTGAGCTGCATGCCATACCCTCATCCAACGACAGCAAATGTGTCTGCACAGAAAGCTTTTTAAGTCTGACCATGCCTAGGAGTTCACAAAGGCACTGGTTAGTGGTAAAAATAGGCCATGATTTTTATTACATATCCAGAAATCTGCAGTTCAATGCTTTAAAAGTCAAAACGTGAAATCCTACGCATGGAGAGTTGCAAACGTTTAGAACGTACTGTCAAAGGGATGTAGTGGTAGTAGACAGTATCAGCATACCTCCCAAATGGGGACAAATAAAAAAACCAACTTAATGTGAGCACAAAGGGAGAGTACAAAGGGAATGGACACAGTCAGTTGCCAGTTTCATGTGTTTTCGCTCCTTTTGCCACTGTTGAAGGCAGAGGCACAGTACCGACCTGACCCAGACAGGCTTCTCTGTTCCCATGTCATCCTCCTGGCTTGGTATGTTATCAAGCTTACTTTCTTCCTATGACACCGAAAACCAGCTATAATATCAAAACCTTTGTGACTACTGAGAATTGGTCTGTGAGAGGAGAAATAAGCAAATAAGAGGAAAGCCATTTTGACTTTTCTGTTGCCTACACCTACAAGACAGACTGATGACAAATTCAGCATGTATTTCATGCTGTGAAGTCTGTAAGTAGAAAGGAGGACCAGGTGGGCTAAAGTGTATGTATTATCTAGGTAAACACAAAAAGGATATCTTTAAACATAATATGGGCACAGTGGCATGGGTTTAAGTTCTTTGCTGTAGTGCAAGTTTTCTTTTTATACATTGTTCCGGGTCTGGTGGTGCCTTTGATTTAGACTGTGGTAATTTTTTTAGCTTTTTGCCATTTGATATATTTTTTGTTATCCAGGTAATCTTTCATAGTTTTTCTGTGGCAGATTGAAGTTTCTTTATATCTCCAGCACATCCTAGAGAGTACTGCTCCTGGTTTGCCAGGAAAAAAGAAAAAAACACTGTGGAAAATCTAATCGGAGAGATCAGAGAACTGAAACTAAGGATGGACCAGTAACAGAGGCATTAAAAGGCTTTCAGACTATGGTTTCCTGGAGATTTTCTCAGGGCCTTTGTGCACACTGAAAGTTCTAGCTGCAGTCTTGATACTAATAACTTCTAGTTCAGTTTCCTGCAACCTCTTGCCAGAAATACTTGTCTGCTTCTATTTCTAGACTTACAACCCCATGTCTGCAATTGAATTTCCCTCAGGCTTGTGACTCCATGTCTTACATGAGGTCACAACACTTCATTTGGGAAGGTCACTGTTCCTATCTGAAAAAGAACAGAGAAATTTTTATCTCAATTTTGGTGCATTTTTCCCCCAGAATACTACACCTCCAGCACTATTTATATGTTACTTAACGATCTCTATTGTACTGCTCGAAGCTGAAGCTCATGTGATCTGTTTAAGCTGTTGTGCAGCAAGACTGTAAGAGTTGGAAGAAGAGCAGAAATCTGTGAGCTCCCTGTGCAGTGTGCTGTCCACTGGACCATGAGCAGTAGTTGGCAGATATAACTAAGAGTGTTCAGCTTTCTGTTGGTGAAGGTTTATTAAAAATTCTAATGATTTGTGTTTTTGTCTCAGGTTATTTATCTTATTTTCTCTTTCTCAAGGTTGGAAGGAGGTAGTCAGCATCATTACACCCCAGACAATTGACTTGATTGCTTTTTTCATAATAGTGTCGTGCAATTTTCAGTAGGTGACAGAATAGACAGAAGAAAAAGTGAGTGCTTTAAATAGAATTACTACAATGCTGTTTGCAAAATGTTCTTCATTAACCCTTAATAAACAGCCCATGCTCAGCTATTGACATAAATCCATTCATTCAAGTTAGCAGTTTTCTATCCCTAGATTTTGTCACATGGTTGTTACTGTCCTCCCTCATTCAGTGTTTCCCTTTCTTAATTAGATTACAGTGATTTGTTCCTTTAGTTGTGCTTGTTTTTTATTTCTCAAAGATGTCTTTCTTTTTGCCTTCAGTCAGAAGTACATTCTTTCCTATATGTTTCCTTCTCCTCTTTCTTCTTCTATTTTTATTTCTGTGACAAATACTATAGCTATTCACAGGAGTATTAAAACCAGTTATAAGCCTTAAAAAGATATGCTTTTAAAACAGTCATATAACAACAGAATCATAGGATGGCTTAGGTTGGAGGGGACCCAAAAGATCATTTAGTTCCAACCCCCCTGCCATGGCCAGGGACACCTTCCACTAGACCAGATTGCTCAAAGCCCCATCCAGCCTGGTCTTGAACATCTCCAAGACCATACACAGCTTCTCTGGGCAACCTGTACCTGTCCACTGTATTTTGATGAGGTAGAATAGATACACCAGCATTTCTCACAAACTTGCTTCCTAAATCCACCACTTTTATAGGTTCCACAACCATCTGAGGTCACCCGATGCCCAGTTAGTGTTATCTTAAACCGAATATTCTTAATGTCATATTTAAGTGTTCCTTCAATTCTCTACTTGTTGCCACTGAAATCCATCTCTTCCTAATATCTCAGTGGGCAATAGAAACAAAATGAACATATTTGGAAGGAAAACAAACTAGGAACCTCTCTCTGTCCCTAGGGCCAATGGGTGCTGCTTTGATTACACATGCATGGCCAGAACTCTCTTACTTCTCAAAGTGAACTCCTCCAAATAGTCCAGTGGAAATGGTCTGTGGTTCATGCACACGACCAAATGGTGCCTGCAACCACACAGGAATCTGAGTCAGTGAAACTGGCATGCACCAGGATGAAAATGGAACACTCTGGACATCTCAGTGCCAGTGTTTAGACTGTGCCCTGGTCCTGTTTAGTTTTTGTATATAGGTGTCCCAAGAAAGAGCAGCAAAAGCAGGTCTGCTCCAGGAAGGAGGCAGAGCTGGGAGCTGGGGCCACCACAGCAAAGCCAGCACCAGCACTGACAAGGCACAGTCTGGCAGAGTCTGCACACAGCTGGATTGGTGTCAGAAACATGGTCAGAGCCCAGGCAGGCCAGAGCAGGGGAGCAGGGACATAGGATGCCTGCAGGCACAGCCAGATCTGAATTAGAGCTACCCTAGCAAGTAGACGAGGATGCTACAGGGAATTCACATCTTTTTCCTCTTGGCCAGGTAAGGGCAGTGGTAGAAGTGTGAAAACCATATAGTGGGAGATGTTGCACTGTTTCTTTTTTACTTGCTATATTTGCCCTACATCCGGACAAGCCAGACTTGGTATGCTTTATTCTTGCAAAAGTATATACAATGTATTCAAAGTGCTGCTGAACTGAAAACTGGGCTCAGTTGACTCCTTTAGGGGAGTCACTATTCACCCTATCACAAAATAAAAAATCTCCTATGTCTGTCTTGGCATTCAGTATCTGCTAATGAAACTTGCTCTTCTTTTACCAACAATTTTCCCTGGATTTTGAAATCACTGCTGTTGTTTCAAGAAGCTATAAACACCAATAATAATAAACCCTGCATATAATTTCCTTCTTCGGTTTCATCTGCCTTCTTGGGCAGCAATCAAACCTTCTATGGATGTCTTCTTGCTTTGAATGTCTGTTCATAATTATTTTCCACTCCTACACAACACTTGTATGTCTTTGTGAAGTTTCCCTAGTTTATACCCCCATCCCAGTCTTCAAACCTTTAACATCCTTCTGTGCCTAGTATTTTTTCATTCTCAAATACTAGTCACCTAGAAAAAGTTAAAGGAGAATTGGTTCTCTTTTCTTCAAAAATCTTGGTGTGTAATCATTGTCTGCAGTAAGTGCACATGTCACTAAGCTCAAATTTTTGTCATCAAGTTCATGAGGAAAAGACAAGATGCTGTAAGCAGACTGTATGCACAGTCTGGAAGAATCTTCAAAAATGCCAAAATTTTGTTTGTTCATATCATGATTAGAATTTGTAATTTGTCAGAAATTTTTTTAAATATTCACTGGACAGAGGGTGACACTACCATTTTGGTGATTCATTAGTGTTATGGGCTTGCAGTGAAATTCATCCTAGAAATTCTCCAAGTTGGCTCAGTACTGAAGCTGACTCTGAGGCTCACACACCCTAACCTTCTTTTACACTTATGAGAAGGGCAAAGATCAGGCCCTCTGTCCTACATTATTCACTCAGAACTCCTCATTACTTTGTGTTATACTCATTACTGTCATTACTGGCTCTTTTCACACTCTCTATCTGCTTAAAATTCTCTCTAAATAAGCTTTCTTTCAAAATATGCCATATCCAAGTGCACAAAAGTACCACACTGAATTAAAATCATGGGGTTTTGACTGGAAGCATGGGCCACGTGTGATGAGATATAGTACAATGGCAATCAAGATCTGTTTAGATCACTGCTCTTCCAATCTAAATATAATGTATTCCTATGTGCTGTGTACATTCTGCTAGGTTATATGATAAAGCCCATCGGCACATTCACAAAGGAGTTCAGAGAGGGCCCTAACAATGGCCTGTCAGGCTACTGCCCGGCTCATCACAGTGGCCATGAGCCCATCACAGGGGCCTTTAGTCCATCAAACACTCATCTGCACAAGCCCAGAGCAGCAGGCTGAAACACAAATTAGAGACACCCAAGAAATGCCCACCATGTCTGGATTCTTCCCAGGGTTGTTTCAGCAGAGCCATCAGCACCAGTGCCGAAGCATGAAATCCACAGGTCACTGAAAGAAGCTCTCCAGGCCATCTTTTGGGTTATGGGGAGATATGGCTGCCTAGGGCTGGGACATAGAGCATGCAGGAAAAAGCAGTTCTGCATTATACTTATTTTGGGATGTTTAGGGGAGGAACCCAATGCAGGACAAGGAAGGGATTTAGGTGATTTTGGGAGGAATGAAAGTTGGAGAAGAGGGCTAAGAGGATGGAAAAGGTCAAAAACATGTAAATAGTTTCCTTGTCAGTGCATTTGTCTGGCTATGCCCTGCATCTGAAGACAGAATCCTATTGTGTTCCCTTCAAACTCTTCCCTGAGTGAGGACTCCCTGCTGTGTGTACATTTGTGTGTATGGGGGTTTTGTTGCAGCAGCCCATCAGACTACAGGCTGGACATAACTGTGTCCACGGTGCCAACAAGTGGAAGGAGCACAAGTGTGCAAGCACTAGTGAAGATCAAGCTTGACTAGCCACTGAGTAGCCTGGGAGCCAGGGGGTAGAGTGAATCTCTAAGGGACAGCACTGTGTGTGAGTGCTTGTGTATCTCAAGGAGCGAGAGCACAGATATGTCAGCTCTGAGATTTGGGAAGCCCTGAACTGCTCTGTCTGTGTGACATGCTACCAGCACCTGGAGAGGGGCCACAGACCTGGGGAGACTGGGATTCAAAGGCCAGCTACTAGATAGCCAAAGTGTCTGAGTCAGCTGCTTGTGGGATCCTGCACAAATACTGTACATATGCATAGGTGTATATTTTCACTAGTGGACTTCCATCCCGCCCAGCCAGAAAGGGGAGCAGGATGAGGCTGTCACTGTTATCTCAGCTTATCTGTGTGCTCAGAGCATGTGTCTGATCTGTGCTGCTGACCACGTGTATACGTGCGTATGTGTATATAATGTGTAAATATGTACATAAGAAATAGCCTCAAAATGCACCAGGAGAAGTTTAGATTGGATATGAGGAAAAAATGCTTTTCACCAAAAGCATTGTCCAACACTGGAAAGTCGTGGAGTCACCATCTCTGAAGGTATTTAAACAACATATGGATGTGGCACTTGGGGACCTGGTTTAGTGGTGGATTTGGCAGTGCTGGGTTAATGTTAAGACTTGATTATCTTAAAAGTCTTTTCCAATATAACAAATTCTATAATTCTATGATTTTATATATGTATATATGTGTATATATTTATATGTGCATGAAGATGTGTATATATGTATTTATATAGTATATGTGCATTTGTATAGTACATATGCATGCTTGTATGCATGTATGTGCTGGGAATAGATCTTCACTCTCACTACGGGTTGTACCTGGGTACATGGAGTAGCAGTACCCTCATTTATCTCGGACAGAAACACACACACTTATGCAGATAGATATAGATATAGATATATATACGTATCATTGTATGTAATGATATTTTTTTCCCTGTGCAGGAATGTGAGTTTTGGAGAGGCTCATACAGAATCAATTGTCCCTGGAATGAGCTGGTAATGTTGCTGTCTTCAGTGAAATCTGCATGCCAGATGAGGTTGAGGGACGGAGATTTAGGATCATGGTTATAACCCAGCCTCATAACTTCTTGTTTGAACCTTTATGTCAATCTCTTACCACAGTAACAGAAAAAGTTGAACAAAGAAACAACTTTCATCCTTGCTTTTTCATAACATTTTAGGTCTGCTCTTTTTCTTCTACTTGCCACACTGTGCCTTTTGCCATCTTTCTACAATGACAAAAGCTGGAAAATATGCATATTTTAATATAGACTGAGCTTTTTCCATAGTCTCATAACTCCAGAAGGATTTAACATAATTCTCAGTGATTATTTCCAGTGCCTGTCTTTGCAGGTGGTCATTGATTTCCTGAGCTTCAGCAGAGTGAAATTGATGTCTAGCCTACACTAGTAAAAGGTTTACTGGAATAGATAAATCTCTCAGTGCAGCTAATACTGGCAAGCACCCTATTATGGATGCAGTTCTATTGTGGAGGAGAAAAGTAAAAGGTTTTCATCCAGTTTTTTTTCTTGGGAAGTGCAACACTGTTAGGCTTTTTGCTAGCATAGAGATGTTTTTCAAAATTTCACCCCTAAATGCTATCAGTAAGTTTTAGTCATAAATCTGGTTTGATTTTTCTCAGTCTCTCTGTTTCCCATGTGAAGCTGAAAGACAGCAATGAGAGCTGACAAGTTGGCTTTAAATCTGCAGAACGGCAGAAACTCCAGTGAGAAAAGAACAGGAATTCACCCTTGGATTGGGCAAGGCAACTTTCTCCAAATGCATGCCACGAGGGTCCTGGATTTTTAACTGAAACTCATGGCTTAAATAATTTTGGAAATCGGGCAAATCTCTGAAATACCTGGTTTTGTCTCAGTAAGACAGAACTGCGACAGGTAATACAACATGGACAGAGTGGGTGATGTGAGATGGGAGGAACCACTGCTCAAGACTGCATCTGAGGAGCTGAGCCTCTTGGAGGAGGGGGATCCTGTTTGGCAGAAGGGGCAGCAGCACAGCACTGTGACTTCTCCACTTCCATGTTTCTGCATGGAAAGCATCAAGAAGGCGAAAACTGCACAACCGCAGGAACCTTGACATGTTTTATTGGTGTACAGCATGCTAAAGTGCAAATTTACAGTGCAGAAAGTATTTCTGTCACACTCCCTGTGTGGATGTTGGTAGAAAGAAGTGTCGTCATGATAAAGAGAGGAGCTCTAGCTAAGCAAAGTAGCTCATATTTGATTGATTATTGATTCCAGCCTTTAGCATGCATTTGCCTGCTTCTGACTTATTTGGGCACAAATGACTGGTATAGGTAAGCCTAGTCGTAATGTTACATGTAATTTCTTCTTCTATGGTATAAATTAAAAATTATTGTAGATATAAGGTGATGTGGAAATACCAAACGAATAAGTTTTATACTTACATAAACATTCAGGGCAACTCTGTCCTCAGAAATAATTAACAATGCCGTGCAAAAGCCACATTGGGAGAGTTACTAAGGTTATTGTGTGGATTAAACACCTCTTATTTGTCTGAGCCATTCGATCCTTCTGTAGTGCAAAACAGCTACACAACAGGATAGTTAATGATTTGGGTGTGCATTAAATCTCAGGCTCAGAGCTCATTGAATCTGTGGTGAAGAAAAGCCAGAGAAAGCATATTAGAGGTGCAGGCATTGCTCCTGGATGCATAATCTACCTGAGCAAGCTTTGAATCCCCTTGTTTGAGAACTACTGGCAGGACTTCTGTGACCACAGAGCACACAGAATGTGTTCACCACACTTGTGCTGACTCTTTGTATCAAGTTGAATGTCCAGCTTACAGAAGTTATGCTCAAAATTGCAAACTAGTTCTAATATATCTACACAAGGGATTTTCCAGTCTTGGAAAGTTTGCAAAATGCTGTATTTTAGGTTACAGCCGTGGTGCACTGGATTTTGCCTCATTTTTAGTGTTCTTTTATGTGTGGGGTTCTGATGGTTTTGGTTTTGTTTTCTGAGCAGACATATATGTTTAAACTACAGAATCTTGTGAAACTTATAAGCTGAAAAGTGACACTGAGAACAGACCTAACTCTATGACAATACTTTCTCTTGAAAATCAAAAATCAGCCTGGAAAGTTGTAAATTCTTCATGCACTTGTCAACTTGCCAATGGATCCTAAATATACTTGTCACTATGCCAATTATTTCCTAAATATTTCTAATTTTGACCACTGAAGAACACAGTGTACATATAAACCATCAACTAAACACACTATGTGAGAGTTAAAGATGCAAATGCTATGCTTTTTTTTTAGAAGAACATTACCTGTGATTGCTTTTTAACCAACACTTATGCATGGACCTAAGCTGGTAAAGTCACTGCATCATACTGTACTCAGATTTATTTTTTAATAAAAGATAGAAACAACATTCTATAGCACTACATCCATTAAGTGTCTAATGAAAAATCAATAGCAACTGGGTACCTTATTCCAAGAATTGCTTTTAGAAATTCTACCCATGGGATATTTGTGAAAGGTAGGTTTAGTGTCTTAATTCCCACAAAGTCTGTAATTCCGGCGTCTTTCTACTTGTTTGATATTCATTGCAATACCTATAAAAAAAACTCAGTAAAGTATACTCATAAAAATTTAGTAAAGTTTTATACACATTACAATAAATACAAAACAAGAAGAGTCTATGGACTATCTCTCATATGCACAGTAAAGAGAGAACAACAACAAGCTCTGATAGTAGGTTGTAAATAAATGGTATTCTTCAGCACACACACTAAGCAGCATTAAGTTTATTATAGTACTGTAATTCACTGGATATATGGATTTGATTCCCCTCTTATTTGCACTACAGTAAACCAAGAATTTACTTCACTAAGTGCAGGCTGAGGGATTTACATACTTTTGAACTCGTGTGTATAAGAAGAATCCTTTTCTTAATGTATACATGTATATTCTGAAACTAAATACATTTTTAAAAGAATAAAAGCAATAAAAATTTCCATACATAGAGTCAATATCTCTACAATTAAAACAATATGGTTATTAAATAAAACATATTAAATTTTAGGCCAGAATTAATAACAAAAACCAAAATACTCCATACGATGACAACTTGGCCTTTTTTCTTATTAACAAAGAAATATAACCTGAGATTTTTTTCTTGCCCCATTAAAATAACTGTACAGATTGTTAGGAGTAATTTTTATATATTTTGATTTTAAGCAAAAAAGAGCAGGATACCTATAGGTTTTGTCTGTTATTTTTAGGCCCTAACTGGAGTTTCCCTACAGTAAAGTATTCTGCTGCTCTTGTACTTTTCTAAAACATTTTTTTGAATCTTCAAACTAGATTTTGACTCTGTGCTCAAGAAAATAAAATTATTGCTCATGGGAAAGTATACATAATCTTCATTTTGTCCATCAGTTTATTATATTTCAAATTTTGTCTGCACAGCACAGATAAAATGAACACTTAAATAATAAATATAAATACAGGGGGCTAAAAGTCCATGAAAAAATGCATAAGGGACATTAAATTTGTATGCTAAAAAACAGTTTCATGTAAAGGCAACATTTATACACTGGTGAGAACCATTTTGCAACCTGCTTGAAACTTGAAAGGTTGTTTTTTTGCTAAACCTACCAACTCTGCAAAACTTACCAAGTTTAATTTGAAGTCTCAATTATTAAAACTGTCATGACTCAGTGACATCCCTGTGGAGCAGAAGCTCGGAGCAGTGGGACTTCCCACAGGAAGGGGAGGGCAGGACCCCATGGCTTGGGCTGGTCCCACTGCCCAGTCAGGGGTGGGGCAGGCAGGGGGTTGAGGGAGGATGTGGAGCAGGAACATCCCCAGCCCCAGCATCAGGCACCAACCTGGAGACAGGGATGACAGTACATATTGTTCAGTTCAGAATCCCATTGCCAACTGATTATCGTTGGGAAGTGCTGCTGCCATTGCAAATACCTTAGAGGAGGGTCCATGAAACAGCTGTGCAATCTAAACCTCATCTAATGATGAATTTTCAATGAACTACCAAAAAAAGGTGCTAAAATAGCATGTCTATAACATTCACTGGTGTGTTGAAATGATACCTGAGCCAACCATATATGAGCTGGCTTTAAGTAATGAAAGTAATCTAGTCTAAGGAGTGCTGAGCTTAGCCAGGTTAAGAAATTGGATAAATTAGCTCATTATGAGCTCCCCAGTGTGCTAGGCATGAGTGTATGCACCTGAGATGCTTTACACAGATCTAGCTCAGCTATCCTAACAGTCGACTGCAGTATGATATATCATTTGTTTGTTTAGCTTCAAGCACATAGGAGAGTGTTTTTATACACTTAAAGTTCACAAGGTACATAAGTCTTTGCACAGCATGGACTGCCAACTGGGCGGGTGCCTTCCTTCCAATACACAGGACACCAAAAGGGCAATTTCATGAATTTCTGTGTTTCAGGGCTTCTCTTCCATTCTTATTTAAATAAAATAAAACAATAAAATAAATAAAATAAAAAAAATAAAAGGAATTCTCTGTGGGCTTCATCTGAGTTTCATGATAAATTGCTGGTCATAAACTCAGAGCTCCTCAAGCTTTTTCCTGATTTTATTTTTGCTAAGAACTCTAAAGGAATTTTGCAGTACCAAGTTATTCAAATTTAGAACATAATAGAAGCATAAGCTCTTATCCAGCAGAAACCATGTCTGCCTGCATTAAAATATCTAACACTATTTGCTCAATCTCCAATTTACATTTATCTACTCAAACACAAGAAAGGTCTGCAGGCTAAAAAAGAGAAAAGCATTCCATGGCTCTGACATGCAGAGCACACAGACAGAATAGAGTCCTTTTCCTGTAATGCTTTGCATTTGTCTACTAATGATTCTGACAAAACCAAATGTAACCCAGCCCAGGACCTTAAAAGCTGATTTGAATAAATTTAAAACACGCATGGGGTGGATGCTTATTATTATTCATAGCTCCACTAGGCATTGCTTTGCCTCTCTATGCTCCATATTTAGAAGAACTAATACTCAAACTAGGTATTTTTGCCATGAGTTTTAACATTTAAGAAGGTTATTTAAGCCACACAGCCCTAGATGTGCCTTTGTGGCATAGGAAGCTGGTGGCATCATATGCTGCATTAGAGATGCTGCCAGAAGGTCAGGGGAGGTGATCCTTCCTCGGTACTAAATGCTGGTGAGGCCACTCCTGGAGAACTGTGTTATGTGCTCCTCTACAAAAAATGCATGGACATACTCGAGAGCATCCAACAAAGGACCAGTGAAATAATGAGGGAACTGAAGCGTCTCTCATGTGAGGAAAGACTGAGGAAGCTAGGACTGTTCAGCATGGAGAAAAGAACGCTCAGGAGGAACCTCATCAATATATACAAATATGTGAAGGGAGTGGGAAAAGAAGATGTATCTGGGCTCTTTCCAGTGGTGGCTGTGACAAACCAGGTGCAATGGACATAAAACTGAAACACAGGAGGTTCCCTCTGAATTTCGGGATAAGTTGGTCCTCACAGAGACATTAAAAATAAATCAAATTTTTGCATCAAAAGTGTTGCAGAACTCAGTATAAATTCACATATAAGCTTATCATTGTAAATGGATATAGTTTACATGCAGGTGATTTATCTCGCATGTACCCCGTAATTGATAGCACAGGTCTATAGTATGTTTCACCCTTTCATCAAGTCCACAGAAAAAATCAGGAATTAAGCCCAAACTCCAGGATTGCTGTTCAGTGCCACAATTGTAAGTGCATTTTTCATACAACTTCTCTGTCAAAACCCTCTAGAAGTAGTTACATTCTGATTTTGGAGTTGTCTTAATCATTATTACATGCTGTCTGCCCTGGTGACACAGTATGAAAGATCCTCTTATTTTCTTTTTATGAAAGGTTGTTGCAAAGTTGTTTTGCTGTTGTTCATTATGATTATTTGGGTTAATTGGCATCAGATCACATTGGTTTCTGATGTCACCATGATATCATTTTATTAGGGAATTTTGAAGCACTGCAATTTGCAAGTCCCTGTTTGCAATGTAAGGGTTAAAGACATTTCTATCCTCTGAGGGATTCAGAACATCTCATTAAAATTCAGTGGAAGAATGACCTCCGGTTTAGGGCTAAAAATCTGTTTTACTGTCTGATTGAGTTTTATATAAAGTTCCACATAATTCTAGTTAAACCACAATTTGTAATGCTATGGCAAATTATTATTCAATTAGACTTAACTCTCACAGAAATACCCATACATAGAAGATATTGGAGATTCATGAAGGAAGGTGCACAGGGTATGGATCATGTTCTGTTTATAAAAACATATGGACATTTCATTACGAATCAATACAATATAAGTGATGCCTGAAAAAAATTATTTTAATATAGTTAATTCCCAAAAGCCCTAGCTAGAAGCAAATGCTTGTCACTAAGCCAGGTTGCATCAGCTTTATGAATATTGAGCATTGCCTTGGCTCCTGAAGTAGGAAAGAATAAGTTTTTACTTAGTTACTCAAGTAGGCCTACTTAATGAAAAGATAGTACTCTTAGGCTGAATCTTAAGTACACTTTAGAGGCCTTGGGTTATGATCCCCTGGGATTATACCAGAACTCAGGTCTCACAGGCATCACCTTTGACTTCCATGTTTATACAGTTAATGCTAAAAGCATGACAATGGCTTATTCTTTTCCTAGAAAACTCATGAGTAAAATATAAATATAAGTTGACATCAACAGTTTGCTTAATGTCATAGTAATTAACCTCAATCCTCCTGGAAATTATGCTAAGGCACATGGAAAATGAAGTGGTGATTGGTAACATCCAATATGGCTTCAGTAAGGAAAATCATACTTGACAAATTTGGTGGCCTTTTAAAACAGGGTTACAGTGTAAATAAGGGAAGAGTGACTGACATCATCTACCTGGACTTGTGCAAAGCATTTGACAGTGTCCAGCAAAACATCCTTGTCTCTAAGCTGAAGAGACTTGGATTTGACAGATGGACCACATGGTGAATAAGGAATTGGCTGGATGGTTATACCCAAAGAATTGTGGTCAACAGCTCAATGTCCAAGTGTCGATCAGTGTCAAGTGTCACCCTCAGGGGTCAGTACTGGCTGGGTCCAGTGTGTTTAACATCTTCATCAGTGACATGGAGAGTGGGATTGACTGCACTCTCAGGAAGTCTGATGATGGCAACAGTCTGTGGGGTGCAGTTGACACGCTGGAGGGAAGCAATGTCATCCAGAGGGACCTGGACAGGCTTGAGAGATGGGCACATGCAAACTCACGAAGACCAATAAGGTCAAGTGCAAGGCCCTGCACCTGGGTTAGGGCAATACCAAGCACAAATACAGGCTGGGCAGAGAAAGGATTGAGAGCAGCCCTGAGGAGAAAGACTTGGGGATGTTGATTGATTAGAAGGTCAACATGAGCAATGTATGCTGGTAGCCCAGAAAGCCAACCATGTCCTGGGCTGCAGCAAAAGCACCATGGCCAGCAGATCAAGGAAGGTGATTCTCCCTATCTATTCCACTCTCATGAGACTTCATCTGGAGTGCTGCATCCAGCTCTGAGGCCCCCAACATAAGAATGACCTGGACCTGTGGGAGTGAGCCTAGAGGAGTCCATAAAGATGATCAAAGGGCTGGAGCACCTCTCCCATGGAGAAAGGCTGAGAGAGTTGGGGTTGTTCAGCCTGGAAAAGCAAAGGCTCTGGAGAAACCTTTTAGAAGCCATTCAGTCATTTTGAGGCTATATTATGTTTCCACCTTTATGGAAGATACCAGTTCTGTTTGGGAGTTTTTTATTTATTTTGTTCTGATGTATATGTGCACAGCCCTTGGAGGCATTTGTAGGTTTATCATTTTTTAAATGAGGATGTTCTTAATAATATCACATTTTTTGAAATGGCTCCTCAGCTTTACCTGAACTAGATGCTTTACAAGATACAATAAAATGTCTTTACTTGTGTTAAATGCCAGCTTTTAGGCCCATCATTAGAAGATGTTATCTGCTTAAAACTGATTTCCTTTATCAATGAAAGGTTAATAATGTTAGCTGGCTTAGAATTGCATGGAAAGCAGTAAAAAAGGCTTAGTTAGGACACCTTATCTGTCGTGTGTTCTATTGACGTCAGCTGATATTCTCTGTGAGATGAATGCAAGTTATTTTGTGTGTTTAAAATTAGTTCATGTTCAAAATTTTGGCTTGGCTTCCTTGAAAACATGACATTGCTGTCTTCTAGCTGTAACTTGTTTTCTAAGGAAAGTAAATCTTATGTTACTCTTGCAAAGTATTTTATTTTAAAAACAGTTCTTGAAATGGCCAGCTCAGAGAGTTTTAACTATAATGTAATGAATATCATGGTGCACAGAGTTAATAAGAAGGATAAAGATGGAGTTCTATTTACCAAATCTGGAAAAGATGTCACCAGAAATCTTGAAAAAAAAAAAAAAAAACACACAAAAGCTGTTCTATATAAGAAATACATTAATATTAGTCATTTACTTCTGTTTTACAATGCTGTGTATTTATGAAGTTACTTGAGAGCTTTATATGAAAAAATTCCAAATGTGAATATTGTAACATATTCACATGTAAAAATATTCAAGCAAGTGAGCCATGCTTGGTGTCTGTCTGTGGAAATTGTGCAAGTTTTCCACTACCTATGAAGAGCCCAGATCTGTATGCAGAAGTTTAGTGTACTTTCAGTGCCATTATTAGTGCACAAATTTTTCAGTAAGAAGGTAACATTTAGGAGAGTTCGGCCTCCTGCATGTTGCAGACTAAAGACCTTCACCAACACAATTTAACTACTGTTTAAGAAAGAACACTGCTGATAAATCCTTTGAACTTTCTTGCAGGTGTATAGGCATCAATACAATGGAATTATATCAACTCAAAACTCAAAAAAGCTGATTTTTAAACTTGAACTGAAGAATTCAGCCATCTCCACATCTGACAGTGTTAATAGATCCTTTGTGATCAAAATGACAAAAAAATCATACAGACTGCTGCCTCTTGCAAACTGGTGGTAACCATACACGAGCCTACAGGTACCCAAACATCAACAGTTCCTGCTGACACAAAAGTGTCTTTAAACTAACTACAGCAGAGTTTTTACAGGTCTGCCAGGACCATATACATTCCTGGTGTAATTTAGATTAACACTAATTTAGTAGTTTCAGAGTATACATAATTAATCAGAAATAGCTAGCATTAGTATTGTACTTAGAATATTAACCATCTGACTTTAGACCTTTACTGAATAAAGTGAAAGAAGTGTTTTTTTTTTCACTCATGCACTTTTGCAGATTGCCTAGTAAAGCAACCATACAGAAATATTTTCTTCACTGTTGGAAAATATTGATCTTTTATTATAATGCAAAAAGTAACATTTTCAAGCTTTCCAATACATCATAGTCCCAATTTAGATGCTTTTCATTTTTGCAAATTGTCTGAGACAGTCTCTTTATTCAACTCAGGTACCAACAAAGGTTTCAACTCTCCATCATCTTAGCCAGAATATATTTCAAGCAGCATCCAATAAGTCACCTTCTCTCTTTCTTATCTTCCTATAGCTTTCAGTCACTATATATACACATAATATTAAATTCTTTTCCTAATGCAATCATATTTTTACCATAGACAGATCTACATTTATCAATTTGTTTCTGTAACTTAGACTGCAGATATTTTATTTAAAAAAAATAAAAAAAACCCCAAACTACAGTTGGCATAAATGTAAGGTGAAAAGTTGATGAGCATGGCAAAGGACTCAAGGAAATCTAATTTTTCATTAACATTCATAATGCAGTATCACTTCCAATATACTCCAGCCTAAAGGATTAAAATTAAAGTTATTGTTAGCCTTGTTTATGTTCTACCCCAGAGGCTCAGAATAGAATCAGACTCCCCTGACACCAATGCTTATACCTATGGGAAGACAGAGAGGAAAATGCCACTATGTAAATGCATTCTTATTTTACCGGTTATAGCCTAAGTTTGTTACAAGCAGTCTAAAAATTGATGGTTTGGTTTTTTGTTTTTTTTTTCCCCCTAATCATGGGTGAAAAAAATGCTTTGGATTCATTCTATGTTGTAGTCATGATTCATACATTACTATCAAAATGAAAAATCTTTTTCTGAGACATAGAAATATATACCAGACAGACAGGAGGCAAATGAAGATTCACGAAAGCATCCAATGGAAGAAATGGGATGATTAGAAAAAACAGCCAGTTATCCAAGGCTGTCAAATGACTGCCTTCACGTGTGCCTGTTCACACCCCAAACTGGTTAGCTACTGGTTTAGCTATAAAACTAATGCAATGTGATTTATATTTGGCTAGTTAAAAACAGTCATCCCAGCTAACCTCATGAAACTTCAGTTTCGAGGCCTAATTCTTGTCAAAATACCCATCAGTCAGAACGCCTGACTAATGTAGGCAACTTACATTGGGTGGTGGCATAAGTTACCTAAGTACAGCCGGGCCTCTACGCTAAGAATAAACAAAACAGAATCTTAAAATATTAAATTAGTAGTAAAGACAGTATACAAAAATTATGATGGATCAACATGTTTGTGTGCATCAGTCTAAAATGCTGGGGGGTGCTCTGTATTTTAGTACTTTTTGTACTGCAATTACAATGGAAATAAAAAGCTTTACTGGCTCAAAATTTGTACATCACAATCAATTTTGCTATACACAGAAATATTGTTTTGCAGAGTTGGCTTTTCTTGGTAAATGTTCTAAACTATTCTTTCTTCTAGGCATTATTATTATTATTAGAGATTTTTCTTCTGACAACTGTATTTCTTTAATCATAGCTTTCAGAACATCAACTTTTCAAGGGAAAAAAACCAAAGAGTTTAGTCTATTTTTAATGTTCACATCTGGATGCACATGTCACACCACAATACGCCATTCTGAAGTGTATGACACTTTCAGCACAAACATAAATATCGTGTTTGTCTTAAAGCTACCCAAATTAACAGTCACCCATACATTCATATACCCTAATTTTTTGTAGAGCAGGGACTCTCTTACACTTAATTATCCCCATGTTATTCTGGGCAAATTTGAATCCTGCAGTTTGGTACTGTTTGGTATGTCAGCTAAAAATGATGCTTAGGGTGTGGCAGAAGGTGGATAGGAAAAGTGAAAGTAACTGTTGCTGTGATAATCAATTACATTAACTTTGCACTCTGAGGAACGCCCACACTTTTGCAACTAATATTTTCTGCCAAAATCTTTTATTTACATCTCTCAGGAGACAGTGAAAAACAGCATTCTTTGTCAGATTTGAACAGCAATGATTGACTGTGATATTTGTAGGATTCATCCACGCAAGATCCCTCTCCAGGGAGAAATACTGTCATCCTTTCCCCTAGACTGATTGTTACAAGTTGGAGCTCCTGGGGATTTCTTTGATTTATGTGGAAGGAAGTTTAAATACAACTGGACTAGAATCAGGAGGATGCAGTACAAAAATCACACATTTTTGATATCTCTTCTTTGAAGTGTTAAATATACTTGGATCTTAAAACAAGAAATGGCAATGTTCTTTTCTGGTATTACAATATTTCTAGTGCAATTTAGGATAAATCACTAGGATTTTTGCAAACACTACTTGAATTTATAATCTTCACGGTGCCCTTTTAATTAAAGATATGAAGGACATTCCAGAACCCCACCCACCTTTATTGTAACATTAAAAATTTTAATTACATTTCAATTAATTGGAGAGTTAAATAATGTGCTATATGTAAAGACATACGTCTTTGCTCTCTGTTGGTGGGGTTTTTTGGGGGGTGTGGTTTTTGTATTTCTAAGAGAACTCTGCATAAAGGACCTGAGCATATGATGACTTTGAAATTAATTTCATGTATGAAGGAAACATTTATGGGTTTAGGTGAAAACTTGCAATATTATCTGGCTTCGAAATATAGTGAACAAAAAACACGGGAGTGTCTGTTCCTTCAAACAGATTTGCCCTCTGAGATTTTAAAACCCTTTGAACCTGCAGATAGATGTTGAAGGAACCATCTGAGGGTTGCAATGACAGAGACTGGTACAACTGTTTCTCTGTACCCTTTTGCTATATTGTAAGCTTCACGCACCTTCGTGCAGTTGTACAGGATTTTTGTCATGTGTCACAGCATTTTATGAAAAATCAAGATATACATAAACTCAGGTCATCATAAAAAATTAATACATTGTAAAATGATTTTAAAAAAAAAGTGTGGCACATGACAGCGTGACATACTGTGATATATCATGAGGTGACCTGAATGTTTGCTAGTTTTAGCACTGTTTTCAATTAAAGACACCAGTAATTAAATCTTCACTGGGTCAAGGCTACACCAGTCTGTTACCTTTCCTGTAAAAGGAATAGTTTCAGAAGGAACTATTCCCAATCTTATCTTGACAGTCACTATTTTAGTGCTGGATATCCATAATGACAGAAAATTTCTAAGTATTACAGAGATAATGTTTCCTCCTACAGTGAGACATCGTCATGTTAAACTTTAGTGCTACTGTGATTAAATGAACATAATATCCTGCACAGTCCATGATCTTATCTCTCTTCAGTTTTCTCGTGGCAAAGATGTATTTTAGATCCTGTGTTTTAAATCTGATTTCTAAACATTTTTGTCCTCCCTTTCACAGTGTCAAGGAGCCAGCTCCCACTTTAATATGTCACAGCATATCCTATTAAAGTAGATAAAAGACTTAAACTGCAAAGTTCAGACCCCAACCCAACTCTCAAAACACCTCAAATTCATTCACAGCTGTAAAAGATCATTAAATGTCTGAGACAACAAAATTCACAGCTGGATCCAGGTTTTGATCCAAACAATTGTCTTCTCTTTCCCCACTGACCCAAAGTCAGTACTCTTTTCTGTGCAAATACTTCTCTTTGTTACCATCTCTGTAACAGAATGCTAGGCTGAAGGTCCTGCCACATTCCAATATGTGCACAATTTATTCAATTTTACTGTGTCTACAAAAGTAATAAACTCACTGTTATTTTTATTCTGTCATTTAAGTCATTAATGAAAATGTTAAATAAGATCCCCAAACCTGTGATAGACTCATTGAAAATTTATTCTACTTATCAGACCAGTTTGACTAATGAAAGACTGGAAACAATTGTGCAAATATGGGCAGTTTTCCTACCAGTTTTGTACCATTATTTTGGTATTTGTACCCTCATATTACGTAGATTATGCTTTTCCAGCCCATTTATGGGAATGTCACTGCATATAATGTGAGAAATGTCTCTGAAGTTAAAGATTTTGCAGTCTACTCTTTGGCAGTCCTCTAGGTTAATTGTCATGTTGCAAGAGGAAATTAAGTAAATTTAACATTTATTTTGTGTGTGTGTGTGTTTTTTTAACTCAATCACATGATCATTATCTAGGTGTTTGATTATATGTTGTTTTATCCCAGGGCTAAACTGAAGTAGACTGGTCTGTAAGTCACTAGCCACTCCGTTTTTGGCCAGCTTTTGAAGGCAGACTTGTTAGTACATCCTGCAAAAGTCATATTATCTTTCAAGCATTATTAAACAGAGTAAACTTTTTTAGTAAATATACAAGAAAAGGTCAGTGAAAATATGTACAACTGTTATTGGTAGTAGTAGCAATACTAGTTGAAGTAGTAGTAGTAATATTGAGTGTAGACCAAAATTAAAATAGGAAATTTGAGTGGAGGTGCTTCCCCATTCTCTGCCAAGTACACTGAGAAGATCTATGGTAAACTACTTTGACATTTGCTTTGAATGAAACCAGAGGAAAAAAAAGAAATTCTGAGTATAAAAAATTTTTTTATGTTGATTTCTTTTTCTGAAGTGGTCATGCTTTGATTTTTTTTTTTTTTTTTTTTTAATATATGTTCATTCCCATCATTGTTGTAAAGAAGTCAAATAATAAAATTTTTGGTTTTGATATTGCATTACTAAGCATTTTGTGAAATACTAACTTTATTTCTAAGTTCTTAAGAAATAAATGAAACTAAATTTTGAGATCACCAATTCCCACTAATAAGTTTCTTCCCTTTCTTCTATTCAGCTATACTTTCTTCTTAGGAAAAGCAGTTTCTGGTAGTCTTCAAACCCCAATGTTATTGCTATTAAACTTAAAGAAAGAAAAGTGTTCGAAAGTTGTCATCAGACCTGGAGAACAGATCTAAGTTAAGAAAAACAGCTAGTACATCTGAGGTATTTTAGTTTGTTTGATCTGTCAAAGACTGCACATAGTTGACTAAAAGCAAGTCAGAGTCAATACAGGAGCTCAAGACCTCTCTCTAGAATTTTACGTGTCTTGTCCTGAACTTGCAATTAATCAGAAACTACTTTTTTAACTCATAGGAATCTAAAACTTAATGTTTTGGGACTTTTATTGTTATAGAGACACTTGGTTACAGGAATATTTGGCAGATGGCCATGAGAAACTGAGAACAAAATAAAAGGATAGGAAAAGTGAGAAATTATTGAAGTGTTGTTAAGGTGGGGTATGTAAAAAAGCATTATTTTTGGTGTGCAAAGAGCAAATATAAAGAGATGGGAAAGATTTCTCTTGAAATATAATTGACTGTATCTAAGTAAATGAAAGGGCTTGTGATACCTAATAGCTGATAAGACTTTAAACAGCTGTGCTTTCAAAGTGAAAAACAGGAACACTAGGCCTGAAGAACTGCATTCATCAGCAATAAAGGGACAATGAGGCTCATAAGAAAACAGCAAGATAAAAAAGACAGAAAAAGAGATTGTTCTTGATTATGATTCACTACTTGCTTTGGTTTACCTTTATGCCTTCCTCAAGTCTTGCCTTCTCCATCTCCACTCTACTTCAGTCTCTCCTATCTAGAAATGCCCTCCATAACTGAATAGCAAGGGTGTAATTCATACATAATTTTTATAGGAAACACCCTGGTACATATGGGATAAAGTAATAATTGAAAAGAGATCACTTGCTGGTTATTTGAGCTTCCTTTGCAATTAAAAGCCTCTCTATGCTAGGTCAGAGGCAGGCTAAGGTCCAGATTACCTTGCTTTGTTATATGAACTCTTAGGAGAGAATAAGGAACGGGCTCTGTCCAACTCTTCCCACGTTGTTAGCAGGAAAAAAAAAAAAAAAAAGAAAATGTCCAGGGTCATTCAGTTCACTGAAAAACTGAATTTCCTCTTTCTTACTCCTTCCAGGTTCTTTCTCTCATTGTGTCAATCTTGGACAGACAGGCCCCTTGAAAAGCGGGATCTTCATAAAATACGACAATGAGCTTGAGGATGTGCCCAGAGGAAGAACATTTTCTGACTGTGGATTTTGAATGAACAACGAGACTCAACCTACATGACCTGACCACTGCCCTCAGTGATGAGTGGCAATGGAATAAATCCTAGCCCAAAAACATTGAAAGGAAGGGTGGAATAGCTTTTATTTTAATTAAAAAACCAAGAGCCAAATCAAATCAGTAAACAATTGAAAAGATGAATCTGAGGGTTTATTGCTAATTCAGGCAATCAATATAAAACTGAAATATTAAGAGTTGGTTTTGCTTTCTTAAAATATTCCATGGGCCTTTTGTGTGGTAGGACTTCTAATTCAGAAGAAGCTGAGACGCTAATCTTTCTCAGCTCTGAAGAGATGATTATGTATTATATTATTTTTGTAGTCTTTGGGGAACAAGGAGTTTAGCAACAACAGTATAAGCATTGTTTCCTCCCTTCTGATTTATGTGTCACCTGAATAGATACAGAAGAGACTGGAAATTCACTGGAAATACAATGTGTTGCAATGGATAATTCTTTGGTGTTAAAGTCTCAGCTTTGAGTAATTTCTTGGGTTTTTTTCACTAGTGTCCTCCCTAAAGTCGATTTGCCTCTCCTGTCTGCTTGGATTATACACCCTTCCAGACAGACTGACTTTCACCATCCATTTGTGCAGTGTCCACCACAATAGGTCTCCGGGTTCTATTATAATACAAATAATGAATTATTAACTTGTTCCACTACTATATGTTCCTGAAAGCTTGTTTTAAATTCTCAACCAAATCTATGGATTAAATGGGTGTGTCTGTTAGTTACTTCCCTCTAAATTGTCCTTTGACTGCATATCATGCACTTAAAAAGAACCAGTTTGGACATGTGTTCCTTTCCACCCTCTGTTTCAAGTTTGCTTCTCTTCTGTCTCTGTATGTTTCTCCTTGATACAAAGATGCAAAAGAGAGGTAACAATGGGAGGATAGTGTTTTTTTCTGTTCTTGTGCATGACTTCAATTAGCATTAATAGGTGTTATGTGTGTGAATTGAAAGAGCAGACAGAACTTTATTTGAAGTAAATGACAAATAAAGTTACTTACCCCATGAAAGCAAAGAGGTGGAGTATGTTTTATTATGGATTATATCTCTGATTAATTTCATACAATACAACAAGATATTTAAAGAAAATTTCATTTTGCACTAAACCACATGACTTACTAGACAGCCTTTAAGATTGCAGAACTAACAAATTAATTGGTAGAATTTGAACTTGAATATTTTCTCCCACTGTGAGAGATTTTTAAATGCTTTATTTTACTTTTACTAATAAATAGAAGCTTCAAAACCTAGTTTTTAATACTATTATCTCCACAAATGCAGAAAGCAATGAAACAAAGATAAAAAGGGTATTATCAACACCAAGAATACTGTGGGATTTCTAAGAAATGCTTTTTTTTTTTTTTTTCAAAAAAATAAATTACAAGTGAGCAAAATTGCAAGTCAGTTTTCTTTCAACTGGCACATTAAGTGGCAATTGCTTAAAGCAAATGAGAAACGCTTTTTTAGATCAGGACATTGAGCTCAAGTGGAAGTTGTCAGATTTAATAAAGCAGAATGGTCCTAGGGAAGAAATTTTGTGTTTCTGTTTCCAGTGGTGCATCTGTTTGTAGCACACACTTTCTTCAGCAAATGCTAGTTTGCCTAAAACACTTGCAATGAACTTTAATTGTGTGCTTTAGTAGAAAGTCTTAATTTTGATCTGACTCCCTTCAGGTAGCAATAAGTCAACTTACACAATCATACCTCCCTGTAGCAGATAAAATAACCACCTTAATTTTCCCTCCTTCCTTACTTTTTAGAAAATGGTTGTATTTTTATGACTCTACTCTCACAATGAGCAAGGATCTATAAGCTTCGGAACATAAGATGGTTCTGCAATAACAGCTATTTCTAAACCATTATAGTAATTAATCACAGAAGGAGCTACCGGAAAAAAAAAAATCTATAATTTTGAACATATAATTGAATTTTTATTGCTTTTAAACTGAAGTGTTTAGACCTTGAGAAAATCAGCTCAGCAGGGAAAAAACCCTTCCTCTTTGCCTCTCCTTCCTTCTGCTCTTTAGACAAAGCTTGGCAGAGCTCACAAGCTAAATGGGAGCTGATTTAATAGCACTTTATTTCAGTCTACCTACTAAAGAACAAGAAAAGGTCACTTAAAAATTATTTTTTTAACAAAATTCACTGGAGGTGAGTTGGGATACAAAGTGAAGACTTTCCCATCCAAAGCTAGCAGTGGCACCTTGCAGAAGAAGAAACCCATGCACTCAGAGGAAGCAAGTGTTCCTGAGAAGGAAGTCATGCTCACTGGCATTAGCAGAGGACTAATGATGAAGCTAGAAGTGTAGATGTGTCAGCAGAAAAATTTGACCCAATCAGAAAAATGGGATGAGAAAAGCCCTTTAGGTTTATTAAAAGTTTATATTTGATGACTAATAACTTCCGTGGATTTTTACCGCTCCTCCATTTTTTTCAGTTTTGTGAAAAAAAAAAAAAAAGGCTGGTAATAGAAAATTTTATGCCCAAAAAAAAAAAACAAACAAAAACAAACTACAGCTTCTGAGACTCTAAGAGAGGCAAGTCTTTGGTCTTTCTGTTTGGGTTGGTTTGTTGTGTGTTTTTGTCCCCTTGGGAAGTTTTTTTCCGAATTCAACTGAAATTTAAAATGTTTAATTTGGAAACTTATGTTTTCAGTCTTCTCAATCTGAAATGTACAATTCTTTTCTCTCCCACACTGGACAGCACAGTTGGTCCCCATACTACTAAATGTTTGAAAACCACATGAAATTTGTAGGTAATGCAGAAAGTAACATGCAAGTGCTTTGTACACAGTGTGTATTTACTTATGTACTGTTCTGTCAGATTTCAGTTCTTATGACAATTCAAAATATTTCTTCAAATCTCTGAAGCTCTTCATGGATGGAGGCTTTGCCTGATGAGAGACTGTTCAAAACACAGGGTTTTTTTTCCACTTTGACAGCTGTCAGTTTTATTTAAGAGCCCATTTACCTGACTTGTTTTCTGTTGACAAAATTAATGTTTTCACAGTAACATTATTTTTTGTTAGTTCTCTTCACTTCTTCTGCTGAACTGTGTTTGCTTATATTTAACACTTAATTTCACCTTATAGAATCATAGAATCAGTCAAGTTGGAAAAGACCTGTAAGATCACCAAGTCCAACCACTAACCTAACAGTCAAGCTCACCACCAACCCATGTCCCTAAGTGACACATTTACACATCTTTTAAATATCTCCAGGGGTAGTGATTCAACCACCTCCCTGGGCAGCCTATTCCAACGCTTGGCAACCTTTCCATGAACATTTTTTTCCTAATAATCAGCCTAAATTCTCATCTTAAATGCATACATTTATAATATTTTTTCAACCAGGTTAGTGCTACAGATATTCATACATTGCATTCTTAATTTCATCTACAGCAGTCAAATATGAATGATCATTTCTGGCACAAGTTTTAGAGCCTGTCTGGTTGGTCACATTGAATCAGTTGCATTGATTGCGTTGCATTTACCTGCAAAGATGCAGGTAAATCTCCCAAACGGCTCTCTTCAGCAATTAGCCTAAAGCCTCCTCTTTCCTAGGTCAGTGTTATGGAGGGTATTTCATCGAGTAGAGTTCCTGCATGCCTGTGGAAACAGCTGGTTTGTGACCTTAGTTATGATTATGTTAGTTAATGGATTACTTTCCAGTGCTCTCAAGAGATGGTGGATAAATTCTGTAGTGACTGTTGTCACACAGAAGCAGAAATCATGAGGTGGTTGTTCATCTCATCTACCTTTAACACCCATCTTAGTGTTGAGCTAATTGTCTTTTCTAATTATGCTTTTCATGGAGAACAGTAAGAAACATCTGTTTTATACTGAAAAATTGGCTTCAACAGAATTCTTAATAGGTCAGATAAATTCCTGCTTTTTTTGCATACTGCTTAGATACAGAAATATTGGTTTGTAATTGGAAATATACTAGGATAACTAATAATAAGTGTTATTCCTTCATCATTTAACAGTATTCTTCCTCTTTTCCTGCATTGCAAAATCCTGTGGTCTGTAGTAGAGTCCTGTATTCTCCAAATTTGCATATTTCTAACTTGTGTGATATGGATAAGCCACATTTAAGATGATTAAGCAGTAATCAAGCCTAAATATTAATAATTATATATAATTAGCAAGTTTTAATGAACAATCAACTATTAATAAACTATAAATTCCTTAGTAAAGCAATTTTGACTTCAGACATAGCTAAACCAATCCACATTTTTCTTCTACAACTAATTTTCATTAAACCATCCTATTAACTGCCATGATTTACATGGATAGAGAAGACCAAGGGCTGCACACCCCAACAAATACGTTTTTAAATTATAATGTTACTAGTAAAAGGTGACAGGCTTTGTACTGATCTGAGAATAAAGGGACTTGGGACTTGCACTGTCCTGTGGTGAATTTAACTTATTTTGGCTGAGCTTGCAGTTTTCTAGTTGTCAGATGACTATTGCCAAATTTGTTATAGCTTTAATTTATTTCTGTGCCCCTGTGTGGCATAACACCTATTGTTAATTAATAGAGAGTAAAACTATGCAGCTATTATGAATTGAGTTAACTGTATTTCATTTTAGATTCATAATTTATTATAGAGGAGTATGCATATCAGATGACATCAGAAATCCCAAGGTGTGATCACAGGTCATGGTAGTCAATCATTTTTAACAGAGGAAGGACCTCATCTTGTGAGTCAGGCAAGCCCAAATGCAAGGGTAAGAAAGAGGACACATGGAACTAGAAAATAGTAGGGTAAAATCAAGCAAGAAACTATCAGAAAATGTGTAAAAATAATTCCAAATGGACCCAAGACTGAAGAGGAAGAAATCACCACAAGCAACATCATATTCTGCCCCATGAAGATATTGCTAGTTCATTGTGACCAACTTTTTATTCCTTTATTCCTGAAGCTCACACAAATTATTGCCCCATTACCTCTGGGGTAGAGGGAGGACCCCACAGCACCAGGAGAAAGGGTGCTCACATATCTAGGAAGCTGAATATATATATATACATATATGTATTAACAGTGAGACTTTTCTATAACAATTTGAATTTGACTAGAAGTGTTCATATCACCACAGCTGGACTAATAAAAACTATTTATTGTGGTTTGAGCAGACTGCTAACCTACATTAAATTCTTTGCTTTGTGTAAAAGAGTGTCCTGTTTTGCTTATAACTTAAACTGCATTTACCTTTAGTAAAAAAAAAAAAAAAAGGAAAATCCTAACTTGTAATTTAATTTACTGTAAAATAAAAAGAATATGTTCCTCATAGTTCTGCAGTTATGAAGTATGGTTGGAAGCTTTCTTGGTAAGATTTGGGCATGTCTAGAGTGAAGAAAATTACTTTTTAAAAATTATATCTCTTTCTTTTTTAGTTAACTTATCTGTGCTAGCTCTTCTCACTAGATTTATACATAAGGACTGACATTCTTCCATAGGCAGCTTTAAAATCTCAGATTTTGACAAGAGTTCAAGCAATTTTTTTGAAGAGAAAATAGTAGTATATGACAGGGGTTAGTGGCAGACCCAGGCCTGTGCTCCTGTATTTGTCTATATCTCAATAACATAGAAATATTTATGTTTATATATCCATTCCTTGCCCATTATGTATGCATTTAGATTGTAAAATTATTATTGTATAGCTTGAAGGAAAATTTGCCTTCTGCAAGAGAACTGTTGTACTACAATATTTGATAAAATCCAAAGAACATTGAATAATACAAGATGACAGGTACACATTAGAGACCATAACACAGAAGAGCCAAGTCTGCAAGATTTTTTGCTTGACTTCTTTTACTGATTATTAAAATTCGCAAAATTCACCTGCTTTAGACTCCTCTGCTTCTTACCATGTGTGAATCATGTTAAGCCATAGGTGAAAAAAAAAAAGTTTAGACATTTGAAAAAGTTTGTGAGTTTGTCAGACTTTTTTTTTCTAGAAGATAAATAGCAGCGAAACATAACCTATGCCAGAACACCAGAAAAGCTTTTTTTGCGGTTTCAGTGCATAGGAAAGCAAAACCAGAAAACTGAGACTCCCTGGATGATCAAATCAGTCCTTTGCAATTGCCAGCATCTGAGTTTTATAATTGTGTTCATGAATTTACCCATTATTTTAACTTCACATTGCTTGGCAGGTGCTGCCAAAAGACAGCGAATGGCCCTTTTCCCAGGGACCTAAGGTCATTCCCACAGAGCTCCCGAGTACCAGGAAGAAGCTCTTCCTTACATCACACAACACTGCAGGCCAGTGTTTAATCCATCCCCAATAGATCATATGTCTAACTCTGGAGCATAATGCAATTGTGGGTTTGGCAGGGATTTCAGAGTTCTGTGCAACTGAAAGAGAAATGAAAAGAAGCTGAAGAGCTACTTTCTCAAACATCCTGTCTTTTGTACAACACAGACTCTGTTAGATCTGCTTTTCAGCTATTTTGCACAAGTGTAACAAGGAGTTTTGTTGGAAAAGGGATCCGAAAATGCAGAGAGAACTAACTTGCATGTATATATGAAAACAAATGGAAAGGAACTTTAAGCATTTATGTTTGGCTGTGTGCAAACACAACGTGAACATGAATGTGAGCAACATGTTTCACCCTCTTATTGAAATTATGGAGTACAAAGTAATTAAGAGAAAATATTTTTTGCTTTCTTTGCTAGAAATCAAATAGTGCTCCAGTTCAAAAAGTACCATCAAACCCAACAACTAATAATAATTAAAACCCTCTTATAATTCAAAACCTGTTCTGTTGTTTTGGTTTGGTTTTTATTATTATTTTCTAAAGTTCATTCAAAAATGCAAACTTACAGAATATATATGCATATGCTTTGTTTGCATATATAAATATACATGTATATACAGAGTTAAAGTATATATATAGGCCTATACATAGGCATAATAAATTATGCCTGCTGCATACTCACTTATGAGTTCATATGGTGTCAATTCTACAGTTCTTGATTCAAAAATTGTCTGGAGGAGTTCTTAAGAAAAAAACTATGTTTGAGTTAAAGGTTATAACACTGATTGCTTTTACTTATAATGGCAGGGGTTTTTTCAGACTGTTTAGCTGTACATCTTACAGATATAAGCATTCACCATACGAAACTTCAATTAGCAATGATTTTCAAGATATAAAAAGGTGCCTATTACAATGGCACAGTGAGAATGTGTGGTATACGTTCATTTAAAGTGCTGTTAATTCAATTGCTTTATCTGATCCAAAGTCACTTAGATTATATTAAATTAGCCATCTGTTTGGCTTTCACCTTGGAATGTCTGCCAGATGCTGAGTTTGTTTATAGACAATTCATTTGCAGACACAGCCTTAACAACAGGCTTGCTTGTTGGGGACTATCCCTTATGGAAGAGTTTACCTGGAAAGATGGAACTGTTCACTCCCAGCAACAACTGCTTGCTCAAAGGGTAAAAATATATTGACTACTTTGTGTCTAGTACACTATTACACAAATTATCTCCTCTTATTAATTTCTGTAATCTTTGTGATGAAGAGACTTAAATGGTTCCACAAAACTGCATCATTCTATATAGTGCCCATTTATACATTTTATGGTTTTCTTTTTAATTAAGGTCTGGCACTAAAATTAATATAACATTTTGTTATCTACTGGGCATAGAAGCTTTTTACTAAGTCTCCAGATAGCTTTTAAAAGTCTATTAAAAAGCTGTATGTCATTCCACTGTTGTTACACAAGGGGAAAATATTTCTTGAAGGGGATGGGCAGCGTTCTTTTCCTCTTCCCTCCAAAATAACAGGTTTTCTTCATCACAAAAATTATACAAAGCTGCTCAGGAAGATTTCAGAATTAGACAGAATTTAATCAAAGTGTCTTGATTGTCTTTTTTTTCAGCAGCTATTCAAGAGTAGTCCCCCATGGACTAGCAAATGTTAGTCAGTGGTCCAAATAAACAGGATAGCATGTAATCACTGAGCAAAAATCAGAAGCAGTTTATGCTCACCTGGAGAGATTTTTTGATTAAATAATGGTCTGAATCCAGCCTTTAGTTGTCAAAAGATACCCAACAGATACTGACATTGCTAGTCCTAGACATAAGGCTGAGTACTAACGACTACTGTCAGCACAAAAAGAAGAAATTGACTTCGGGTAGCAATAAAAGGCTGTTGGTATAATAAAAATAACCAATTTTTGTTGCACGGAAGAACTAAGCATGTTTATATATAATGAACACAAATTTTGTGAGAAATACAAGCATTGTTACTTAGTGGATTGTCGCAGTCCGTCCGAGGATAAAAGGAAACGGTCCACTCACGTGGGGTAAGAACAGGAGTGAACCACTTTATTGGGGTGCATGGGACTCTTATAGGGTCGGGATGGAGGGTTCTGGAACTGGGGAGGAGTTGAGGGCGGATCACGACATGAAAGGAAAAGGGAAGGAAGGTTTACAACCAATATGGGGAAACTAGGGGTGGCTAGCCTTATATGGGGGTACTGCATTGCACCACCGGCAAGCCAATGAGGTTTTAGGGGTACATGAACCAATCAGGGGCAGAAACTGGGTTCCCCATAACCAATCAGAACAATTGAACATACAAAAGTAATGAAATAGTAATAATTACCTATCTAATACATATTTATCCTAACTATAACCTTGTAACAGTAGAAAAACTTTAAAAAAGAGCAGATCCATGGGAAGAGGTAGATTGTGGTTCTGACAGTGTCTATTTGGTGGCAGACAGCTCTGTCCATTCATTAAAATCATCTTCCTCTGATGCTGGATTCGAGGTCCTGGGTCTGCCGTCCCCCACAGGTGTTTCTTGCACAGTGGATAAGCCAGTTTCTAAATGATAGGACTTAGAAGATTTCTGTAGGGAAACTGTATACCACTTCTGTTTATTGCAGGACTTTAAGAAGAGGCTTTCTTATCTTTCATTGAAATATTTGCTCCTGACCAATGTTATGAACAAGATAATAAAATGGATGGATTATGATCCAGTTTTGATACGGAAATCCTATGACTCAGCTGAATGGAAATAGAAATTTGATATTTGTTCACTGAACTCTGATGCTGACCCTTTCCAAAAGGGTTTGAGTTGTACTGCGATTTTGCATGTTAATACCTCTAAAGTTTTTTATTTAAAATTTTTTATGTAGACTAAATTGATGCATAAAAATATGGTATGCATCTATTTGAACCAGCCAGTCACTTAGGTCACTTAGACTGATTAAAGTTCCTTATTACATATGAAATGGCAGATTTTCAAGAACAATCCAACCCAACTGACAAATGAAAAGTTCCACCTGTGCAGTAGATGGCTCATCAGAGTTTGCACTGGCCATGACAAGGAATTCTTTTTAAGATGATTAAGATTCTAGTTTTATGCATGGGCTAATTTTGAATCTCACAGTTCTTTTTCGATAGACAGATCCAAATACTAATTTTAAACACATTCTTCATTGTTTTCTCTGTCTCAATTGTATTCTATATTGTCTCTGCCAAAGAGTAACTCACAACACATTTTTCCATTAACCTTCTACACTCTTTATGAAGCAGGAAAGGGAGTGTTGCTGATGACATGGATACAAATTTTTGTCTTTTGGCTTTTTATCCATTGCCTGAAAACTTTGAGCAGAGCGAACTGATGACATGGCAAAAAGAATGGGTGACATGAATGGATCAAGCAACAGGTTATAACACCAGAAAATTTAAGGAAACTGGGCTGGGCAAAGGAACAGAAGTATAGGTCAGAAAACCAGAAATATTCTTTATAAATATGTAAGTAAAAAGAGGCTTGGGCAAGAGGTCCAGTATTGTAAGTGATAAGTTTTGAAAATATTAGAAAGTAAACGAGAATGAACTGGAGAAATTTTGAAATGATAAGATAAAGGCAACACTAAAATATGATCAGAATATGAGGCAGAATTACAAAGACTGCTTCTGTCTGAAATGTTTCACACTAATGTCTTTTCTTTTTACATTTCTCATGATTAAGAAATAGATTTTATACTTAAGAGTTGTAATAAAGAAAAAAGAAATTTTTCTCAAGTTAATTTTTTAAAAAAAAAGGGTGCAAAAGAAATATATAATGCATTAAATTATTTTGTTTACTTAGACATGTTCTTTGTCTTTTTTATTTCAGCATTTTCAAGTTTTTTGAAATATGATGTCTTTCAGCATTTTGTTGCTTTGCTTTTTATTTGAAAGAGAAAATTGTGTTGAAATATCAATGTTTTCCATTGGATGAAAATGTTATTTCACAATAAATTATAAGGAGTAATATATTGTTAAAATCTGTGGCAGAATATGCGAGCTAACAGCAAGGCTTATGAGTTTTAGCTCCTAAAATAACAATAATCCCTAGAAGCAGAAGTAGCTTTCAATGTATTACTACTTTCTAATTGGTACTCATTTTATTTTCCAAACAAAAATATAAATTTTGGTTAATTTTAAAAATATAAAAAGAGAATTTATATGCTGTTTAGATGAACTAATTCATTATTTAGAAGACATAAGTTTATGTCAGACAAATTAGGAACTAGAATATTTTCTTTTCCATTTTAGAAGGCTGTTCCAATATATAGGCTATTAACTACTAAAAATTGCTTTCACAGTAAAACTCAATGGATCTCTTTCTAGTACCAAGTGAGAATAAAAATAAAAAATTTAAAATTCCAGAAATATTTTTTTAATTGTCCTTCTTCTAAAGGCAGAGGAGGTATAAGGTTATTCCACGGTGTTATGTGAGTATATTAGAGACAAAATGAGTTTTATTTGTCATAAAGATGAGATATGAATCACCAGGAAAGAAGATCCATCCCAGTAACTGCAAATTTGATGTGAAGATCATCAGCATCTGCGGACAGTTCTTCGGACAAAAGCTTTAGGAAAAAACATCTACATAGTACAAAACTCCAGTGTTTATAGTGAGGCACAGGTAAAATAGATAATAAATATATATGATTCACAAACTTATACATAGAACAGATATGTAATAGATATAAAATAAATATTATATGTCTATACATACAATATAAATGTATGCATTAATTGCATGTATAATGCAAGCATAGGAACATAAAGTAGTAGCATCCAGGCTGCATTTGGACTATGTAGATACACCAATGTTATAACATGGAGTTTGTGCCTCAAAATCCTGACCTAGATCAACCAATCTCTTTTCTCCTTCAAGTCCTTGATTAAAACTCCTTTCTTTATGAGCCATCCTACCCTGATCTCTTCACCAACTTTATCTATACTTCCTGAAAAGTGTTATCTAGCACAAACTGAAATAGAGTCTATAAAACTGAGAATGTTCAGTTGTAATATTTTTAGTGCAGGTATTCTGCCTTTCATGTTTTTAAAGGATCTGTCACACATATGGCACCCTATAAATGCATTAGTTTAGTTTGAATGAAATTGAATTAATACACAATTTGATATCGCAGGTCGATGTGTTGGCTTTTGTTACTGTAAATATAGTTGTGTTTTCAGAGAAATATCATCCATGTAACTACTTCACATAATATATTTCCTAACAAGGCAACTGACAGGAAAAAAGTGAATAGAGGGAAGTGAAAAAGAAAGCAAGAAAAGGGGATAGAAAGCAAGCAAAGATAGGAGTGCATAAAATACTGATAGGGGAAAGGGTGGGTTTTGAGGGAAAAGGACAGAGAAAAAAGTGAGATGGTGAAGAGAGGGCCAAAGAGATGAAATATGGATACAGAACAAGAGATACATAAATTGAAAACAGAAAAAATAGAAGCTAAATCAACGCAGGAGCCATGGAAACAAAGTAGAAAACAATGTTCAAAAAACTAAAACAGCGATGAAGGGTAGTTAAATCTTGTCTAAGTGTGGAACAGCATTCCAGTGTTGGTTTTTTTTCTTGCTAGGACTGCCCTCAGGTTAAAAAAGTACACGTCTCTCACTGCCCTAGTCATGTGGCCAAAACCCTTAATGCAGTCTCTGGATAACAAAAAGACTCTGTTTCCTTCCTATGCTGGTGATACACTATCAGTATAAGTCATGTCTTCACTGCATGACTAAATCTTGACTGGTCTCCTCTTTTTTAAGAACTAAAAATACTATAGACTTCTGAGCATCTGTGCAAATGATAGAAGAGTTTGGCTAAAACAAAATAAGGATTACTTTTTGTTAAAACATAATGCCTATAGAGGTCTACACACATAGATGAAATACGGAGCCAAAATTTTGATATAAAATAGCCCGCTCATAGCTGTCACCTCACTTTGAAGATACTTAAATTGCCAAGTATCTACTCATTAAATTACAGGGTTTCTTTCTTTATTCATATGGGGTTTGCCTCTCTCCTTGCCCAAGTCTAAGCATCAGCTACTCCAGACCTTAGAACAGACAGGATTTAGAAACTGATCTTTAATCTGTTTATCCCATGTGATCATCCAAACTTCTTGCCAGACATTTTGAAGTCAAACTTGGCATATGGGGAAATTTATCTCAAAGAATAAAGTTATAGTAATTTCCTCCAAAAGACATTAAAAACAGAAGGTTTCTGCCCAGTTGTTGGGTTGGTTTCCTTGTTTGTTTTTTATGATTACACTTATGGGCAGAACATCAAGAAACTGGGATCCTGGGTTTTATTTATTTCCCAATGTGACAATATTTAAAACTGTCTCCCAACATTTCCGAGTCTGCTCTGAACTGAAAGCTACAGACTTAACTGTGACACAGGCCACAGCCCAGTTCTCCTGACCTCACTGCTGCTGTGTTTGACCAAGAGATCAAGATGACAAGAGCTGGACCATGAGTGAGGCCCTTGACTGATGGTTATGGCATGGGAATAAGAATAGGAATAGGAAATAACTGGTTTCAACACTTCTTCCTGGCCCATTTCTGTATGTTTTAATCTTGGTGTCATTGAAGGCAAAATGTATAAATAGTCACAGAATCATTTAGGCTGGAAAAAACCTCCAAGATCATTGAGTCCAACCTTTGACCAATACCATTGTCAACTAGACCATGGCACTAAGTTCCTCATCCAGTTGTTTCTTGAACACCTCCAGGGATAGGGACTCCACCACTTCTCTGGACAGTCTGTTCCAAGGTTTAACATCCCTTTGCATGAAGAAATTCCTCCTGCTGTCCCACCTGAACATCCCTTGGCGCATCTTGAGGATATAACTAATATTATGAACAAGATCAGGACTCATATTTCAGCCACCTTTTCAAATGTGTTGACCACTAGACCAAAGGAAAAGAGCAAACCCTGCTTACTACTCTCAGGATCGTGTGAATTGAGAGATTTGCCTTTATTATTTCTGCATAAGGATGGAGACATGGAAGTTTAGGATGCCAAATCCTCACCTTTGAAGAAGTACAGAAAAAGTTATATCAAATGCATCCTTACTGGTCACCATTCGTTAGTGCATGCATCAGAGGTTAGTGCATTTAACTAAATATTAGTGCAGCTCACTCGATAGGACATCCTTTGTGCCAAGGCAGTGGAGGGATATCCTGCATGAGGTACACTTGCTGCTCCCATGGAAACCAATGGGTGTGTCTGGAAAAGTATCTAGAAGAACTGAGCCTAAGGGAAATGTTTTTTTTGAGCAAACTGTAATCATTACTGACAAAATGGAATATGATTGTGTCTTACTGCTGCCTATTTAAAGCCTTAGATTAAAAGTAAGGCAATTTCTCAATGCCTGTGGAGTAATGGATAGGAATAGTGTACTTAGAAATATATACAGAATAAAAAGTTTGTGTTGACTAAAACACATTACCATCTGCTTCTTTGTTTCATTCCACTAGAGATTAATTGAGTTGATCTGAGTTAGCAGATACTCTCAATGAAATTACATAGTGTGTTGATGAGGATTTCAATTCAGCTACTGATTAACTTGTTAGAATACCCAGGTGAGGTGATAATTGTTCCAGAAATCTGAATACAAAATTTTAAAACCAAGTTACTGCTCATTCCTGAAGGTTGTGCTGACTTAAAATTTTTTTTTTCATTTCTGTCATTATCAACCACACTTTAAAGAATTAAGCCCTATTTATGTAACCATCATATGAGCTTACATGTACTAATGTGTTTGTAACTCTGTCTGTGTTTAGGTATATATATAGATATATAGACATATGTATTTATTCAGACACATGTGAATGTCCTAACCATTTCTATGACAGGACTTTCACATGTCTGGACTGTGATTTTTCAAATTATTATGACAAATTATGTCCTTGTTGCTTAAAAATGCCAAAATCCCTAAATCTACTTCTGGAATCCCACCTATGTGTATCTTGACCTCTTCAGTATTTTGAGTCTCTTTTTTTTAAAATGAGACTTTACTCCAAAGTAATTAACTTGAAAAACATGTATTTAAATGAACATGTTTTACGAAATTATTAAAATTGTTGAATTAAATAGATGATAGAGAAGAGAAACCAAGGAAGTTACTGTACAAATGATGCAGAGCCACAGTTGAAGTGATGCAATTTTATCCCTTGCATATCATCATCAGTGTCAATGCTAATGTTTTTAAATGAGTGGAAATTACACCAGCTGCACTGACTTCAGCAAGGCTCCAGTTGGGTGGAGGGCTACACTTACATCCAGTGGCAAGTTTAAAGGGGATGTTTGTAATAGATTAGTTCTCCTTTAGAAATTATTCTTAGTTTCTAAAACAGTACTAAAATTCCCATCCAAAAAGACAGATAATTACAACTGGAAACATAGTAGCTTAAGGGAGCATGAATCATTCCAAACCATTTCTGTTAAAGTAAAATAAAACCATGTGAGTGGTATGCATTTTAGGAATGAAAACAAATTATAGTTCTAAGGCATGACCAAGTAAAAGATACCCACTGTTTTGTTCATTATTTTATTGAACTCACAGTAATTCTGGTTCACAACTTTGTGTTCCACATAATACAATTATACAACCTGAGCCTTGATGTCTGAGTTCCGTAGCTATTTTTACAACTCCAGAGGAAAGCCTTTTGTGAATTTGCAAGCAATTCCTGCAGCAGTGGTCCTGATAAAGAACACCTAATCATACAATAAGCAAAACAAACCCCTTGCTTTCCTTAATAACAATGCCTCATTATTCCTTTTAAACACACAGCACTTATGCTGAGATGTTAAAAATGAAATGCACTGTTCTATTTAAGAGTGAGTTTTTTACTGTTTTGTCTCCTTTTTTTATCCTCAGTACTTCAAGTCAAGCTGTGAGGAAAATCTCTTATGCCTGCTATGCAGTTTTATCTTAATCCAGGGAAGCGGGAATCTAGCAAATGAAAAATAATCCAAAAGTTAATGTGGAAAAAAATATCTAGGCAAAATTTGGACAGCTCAAAATTCTTAATGTACAGAAAGCCTGAAGCAGTATTCTGTCTGCCTTAGTTGAAGAGTGATTATAAAGATAATCAACCATATCTTTTATTTCTTTATTATTGACATTAGTATTACTTTTTAATTTGACTGTGAAGCAATTTCTGTATAATTATGAAGTAAATGCAAGCAAACATTATGGACTGGCTTTTCCCCAGATGCTCTATTAAAATATTTAATCTTAATATAAATTAAGTTGATGGCCTCAGTTCTGCAATGTGAAACGTAATGGCAAGTTTCCAGTGTTTATGTACAGCCCAATCAGTCTGAAAATAGTGGTTTATGGCTGCTAACATATTACTGACATCATGCTTTGGGCTGATGAAATATGAAAACTCTATTGTCTTATATATATATATATATATATATATATATATATATATATATATATTCTCCCAAGTTTCATTTTTCCAGCTCTCATACATTAACTTTTATTTAAGTTCACCTCTTTCACATTTAAATAAGTCTCACTGCACCTCTTGACAAACAAGTTTTTGGTAAAGGCTTATTCATAGATTTTTTTTTTTTAATTATTATTATTATTATTTAGGGAAAATAAAAGATGACAGTTGTTGAGGTTAAATGTACCTAATGTGTAAAATAGGTTACCTAGCATTAAGCTTGTTGAAAAAAAGGTGGGATAAGAAAACAAACCTGGCAGGTTTTTTCTTACTTCACTGGAGGGAAATAAGTGGAGCGTTTTTGGGGGTTTGTTTTATTTAAAAGAGAAGGGATATATTAAAGAAAAGGGATAGATAGTAGCTATGACAATTATTAACTTGACTTGGGAGGAGTCATGTAGAATTCAGGTAAATTGCTCTAAATAAATATACCAATGCCAATTACTTTTATTAAATCGTGTAGTTAATAAACAAGGTTTTGATTCACAGGTAGATGAGGAATGAGGTTCTCTTATTACACAACTGTTCCTGTCATTGTCTCTCCAAGATGGTTTCTATCTGTCAGAAGAGACTATTCAGCACAAGCCTATAAGAGGGTGTTACTGCAGGCAGAATTAGGATTGAGTTTTCAGCAAACAAGGCATATTGTCACCACTTTCTGTAAATGATGGAACTTTCTAAAGAAGGGACATTGTGAAAGGACCAATGTGGGATTTTAATGTTTCATAATACATTGGTATGAACTATGTTTTTCCTTTTTAATTTTAAAAAAATATTCCAAGTTTATATTAGGAACCCAACCCATGCTTGTTCTGGGGTTGTTTGTTTGTTTGTTTGTTTGTTTGTTTATTTGTTTTAATGGTAAGCATTAAAGTGGTTAAAGGCAGTGTCACAAGTGTTTTGTTCCTAAATAAACAGTAGCAATGCCAGTAAGTAAAGTGTTCTCTTCTAACATCATCCTACAAAAGAAAGATGCACATATTATTACTGTAGATCCTGGTGATCCTAAAAGGGGTTTATAGGATCAGTTATTGAGAAGTCACCAGACGTAGTCCAAGGACCTGGTGTTTGGTCCGAGTTATACCTCAAACAGGGTCAACACTCACTTAAAGTTATGATACTTACAACTTTGTCCAGTCAGGTCTTGCAAGTCTCCAGTTGAGTTTACAGATTCTCTATGCAAACATTCCAGTATTTGCAGAGTGGAAATGTACAGGCCTGAATTTCTGAATAGCTGATTGGACTTATCCAACCAGAACTTTTGTTCAGAACATACTTTTTCTATTTGACAGAAGTTTTCTGAAATAAGAAGAGTTTCACAAAATTTCCATGGATTGAAGGCTTGTTCCTTGAAAAACTCTGACTCTGAAGGCCTGAATAGGATTAGTTTTCTGGACTTTACAGTGCTGAAAGTATCAGGTTGAAGATTACTTGGTGTGAAACCAGATGTGAGAAAAAGGGAACTGGTATCAACTCACAGTCAGGACTCTGGATTGGAATTGTGAAACTGATATAGCTCAGCCCTTTCTCTGGACAGAATGGATAGTTTAGATTAAGTCTTTGTTGTCTTCTACAATCTCTCTCTCTCTATTACCAGTCTTCACTTTTGAAAACTGTTAATGCTCCCTGTCTCGTTGGTAATCTGATACTTGCGAGCTTCCCCAGAGCAAAAGCCATAAAAGATCATTTAAAAATAAATAAATCTTGCTAAAAGGGAACACTTTCAGATGGTGAATATGGTATTCCTATTTAAAAATTGAGCAAAGTGTGCAGTCATGCCTAGCTTGTTTTTGAGAGGCTTATACTTGCCTCTCTTGACGGCTGTAAGGCATAATGGTAAAACATTGACACTTACAAACCAATTCTTGTGCTTCGATTTCATTTCTAAAGAGTCTGTTTTGCTCAAGGCATGTTGAGATAAGAAGTAATGAAAGTTGTAGTAATTTAGCACATATTTCAATAAACTCTTCCCTCAAACTCATCCAGACCTCTCTGCTACGATATGAGATTGGAAGACTATGACATTGGTAATGGAGTAGACTTACAAATGACATGAAGACATGTCTTTGGCAAAGAACAGATTGTACATCCAACTCTATAAGCACTCCATGCCTTAAAACAAAAAAGCCCCAACCAAACGATAGCAAAACCAAAGTTCCTTTTCAATGTATTTAAATAGATGGCAACATTCATCCTGATAGCATCTCTCAAGGTGGGGACTCTGATCTCTGAGACTATAACTAAATGCAGAAACCCTGTAAACCTGTGTTAGTGGAAAAGCATTTATTTCTCAAAATCAATCAGTTTTCCTTTGAAATCCTTCTGCCTTGCAGCTAACATCATATTGTTGTCTCACTCTTGCAGAATAGCAAGTGGAAGAAGGACAACTTGTTGAAAAGGAAACCAGATGTGTACGAAATTGTTTGTCATAGAGGTGTTCAACAGGAATGACTTATCTATCAAGAGCACTTGAAATTCTTCATGAAGGTCAAACAGATTCCAGAGTGCTTTTCCATGGAGAGCCATCTGAGTTTGGTATGCAGTAGCAGCTGATGATGATTAGTTCCATTTCATCATATAGAATGGCTAAGCATCAGAATTTAACACATGCACATTGATTAAGTTCATTCTTATTCACTGAGTATATTTTTGTAGTGGTCCTGGCAGTAATTTCGTTCCCAGAGCTTCTGAATGATCAATGGTTTCAAGAAATATTGCACTGGATGACACTTTCTTGTTTCTTACTGACTCTGGTAGTTTTTTCAGGGAAGTAGATGTCTCTGTACACTCTCCTGCACTTGAGTTAATCCAGTATTTCACTACTCAAACTCCTTCAAAAATATGTGGATTTCTTCACTGCTCATTCAAGTTCTTCTCCTAAAACTGTTGTGCTATTTATCCCTTCACATTCTGCAATAAATTTGAGTTGGTAGGTAACTTAACCCATGTTCAGAATTGTTACTGATTCATTCATGGGCAGTATAGACCATAGGTTTCCTTTTTTTCATACAATCTACTGTGTTTTGTTCTCTAACTTCACTCTTCTTTTGAGGAATGTTTTATGCTTCATGTGCTTTGCTAAACTTTTTCACAGAAAAGCTTTCATAAACATATGTCACCACCTTTATGATATGTATTTCGTTAAGTTCAGGTAACTGTGACAGTACAGAAAAAAATACTCATAGAAATTAATTCAAATTTAAAGAGCCCTTTTTAGTTCATATGCTCTATTCCCCAACTCAAAATGTGACCTGTTTTGTGCTACATCAGATTGCTTACAGCTTTGTACAATTGAATGTTCAATACCTCCAAGGGAAAAGTGTGACTACCTTCTTGGTGAAAAAATATGCCTCTCCCACACTTTCATCATTCACACCTGCTGTGCTCCGGTCCCCTAATCTGCTTGATGGCCCTTCTGGACTCCAGAATTCCAAGGTCATTCCTGTACTGGGGAGACCAAACCTGGGTGTAACACTCCAGACACTTCAGAGGTACCAAGGAGAGAGGAAAAAGCACTTACCTCAAGCTGCTGACTTACATCCTTGCTATTACAACCCCATATATAAATAGCTCTGTCTGCTACAAGGCCACATCTCTGACTCATCTTCAGCCTTTTGTTCATCACAATCCCCACATACTCTACTGCAAAAAAACCCTGTACTGCTATGTGTATGTAATGGCATCAAAGATGTTTTTGAGAAGATTTTTTTTTAGCTTGGTAGACTTCTGTCAATACAGATTTTCAGGGTTTGGTAGAAACATTGCCTTGGTCTGACTGTGCAGTCAGCTGCTTCACTTGCAAATGCTTTTGCAGTTCATAGAATATCACAGTATCATTAGTACAAAAAATGAAAACATAACACTCTGAATCTGAGTTTTGTCAAAAATTTTGGCAAGGCTCATAAATCTAGTCTTGACGTACCTTTAACTCTACTGTCTGTTTAGTGACTGTATTTTGTTCTGTGACATTCTGTTTTCTCCTTTCAACTACAAAATAAAATCCACTAGTTTCATGATAATAGCATGATGTTTAAATACAAGACACAAGATATTTCTCTGAGAACACCAGTGAATAGCATTCTTCCAAAAGAAGCAGTGTTCATTATGAAATTCATATATGTAAATTCACACCCAGCTAACAAACTAGAACTATTCTTATGTAGACCTCTTCTTTCCCTATTGCATTCTTCATTACCTACCACCTTCTCCCACATGAGGAAGAGGTTATTTGCCAATCAAGAAGGTGAAAGTTATTCCAATGAACTACAAACCATTATGATGAAGGAAAGTAGGAACAGAGAACCATTTTCCTTTAGGACCAGGAGGGCATGGTACACTCTCTTTAATAAAGAGGTGAAGAGACCTGTGTAAGCATACAATTATATTAATTTCCTCAGACCTTCATCTCACCAGTCAAATGCTTCTTCAGCAGAAAATATATTATTAATTGAACAGATTGCCCAGAGAAGCTGTGGATGTCCCGTCCTTGGAAGTGTCCAAGGCTAGACTGGATAGGGCTTTAGGCAACCTGATCTGGAAAGGTGTCCCTGCCCATGACAGAGCTGGAACTGGAAGATCACAGAAACACAGAGCCATAGAATATTCTGACTTGGAAAGCACCCACAAGGATCCTTGAACCCAACTCTCAGCTCTGCACAGGGCAACCCCAAGAGTCTGAGATTATTTCATTATCTTTATGGTCCCTTCCAACCCAAACCATTTTTGATTGTAATAATGATACTCCCTTCTCAAATGCTACTTCTTTTAACCAAGAACTCATTTGCTAGACCTCTGCCTATGGTATGACCATGCCATGGAAAAGTGTGTCTTGACGTGAGAGTTAAGGTAGGAAATACATTCTTGTTCTCGTCATCCTTCAATACCATACTTTTGCTGTGAAATGAGGATGGGGCAACTGTGAAGAAGGCAGCAAATCACATCTAATCTGCCACAACACTTCACCTCTTCCCTGAGAAGTGAGCGACACATCACCAGCTGTGGGTGTCAAGTTCAGTAGATGGGATTTTTAATTTACAGGCACAACAGCTTGATTTAAGTCTGTTGGCTCATGGCTTCAAAACGCAAATGAGTTACTGCAGGGTAACATGCTACTGCATATCAGCAGCTTCACAGCAGCTGTCTGGGAGTGTGTATATAGCTCACAGCAAATGTGAGATCATTTGAGATATCTCAGAGCTCCGTCATGGTTCAGAACAATACAGGGAGATGCTGTTTCTGGCTCTGTGGTTAGTACATTTACTTGGAAAGCAAAGGTGTAGTTGTTAATTCTTCCTCCTACCTACTTTTGAGCAGATCCATGCATGTTTCTGGATCTGAGAAATCAATTCACCTCCAAAAATAGAGTTAGCTTAGTCTTGGCAAAAGACATGTACTCATAGGATATATCAACCAAGGACTCTCAGAGAAATGCAGATATGTGCATTTATCCCCAATTTATATCTCTGATAGAAACAGTATGGCAGAAGAACTGAAAGAGGATTTCATCATAATTTTCTTTTATTAGCAAAGTAGTCAATTCTATATCAGTGCTGTGATAATAGCTCACTTAGCTCAGGCTTTGAGTTGGCTACATTTGATTTTCTTTTCTTTTACTTTTGCTTGCTTTTCAGGAGCATTAACACCAGGAGAAATATAGCACTCAGGTCTATAAACAGAGGTAAGAAAAAAGTTCAAGGAGTTAGCTTGGGCTTGTTGAGTATTCTTAAAGGATTAGTATTGTGTGAACAATTAATGGGTTCACTACAGAACAGGACTGATCCAAGGTTACATTCTGACACCACTCTTATTGGTTCTAGCAAATTATTGGATACTGAGGAAAGAATAGTAATTTGCAACAATTTACTTCTTATCGATGTTTTAACTTGTGTGTAACTTCTGCATAGAGACAGCAATACACAAGGTAAGGAGGCACTAATTATTGCACTTCAGTCTCTAACAAAAATACCTTTTCTCATTGAAGAAGAAAGGACAAAAAAAATTCAAAAGTGGTTTTCTTTTGTCAGAAACTTTATACTATTGAAGTAATGACAGGAATAGAAGAATTATAAGGATCAAATAAAGATGTTGATTCTTGATGATCTGAATATAAATACACATCACTATTCTGTATTGGTTTCATGTGTTATATTTTTGATAAATACTAGTTAATGAGTAGGCAGAACAGGTTACACTTTTCACATCTTTACTCTGTAGGTAACTGCAGTAACAGATTGTTCAGAGGTTGTGGAGTCTCCCTCACTGGAGATATTCAAGAACTGTCTGGATGCCATCCAGGGCAACAAGACCTAGAATGACCCTATCTGAGCAGGGAGTTTGGACCACATGACCCACTGTGGTCCCTTCCAACATAACCCATTCTGTAATTCTGTGAGATGTAGGTTTACGTGTTAGAAAGGCCAAGCCAACACATTCTGTCTTGGTAAGCGTCTGCTACAGATGGATGAAGAAGTGTGCAAACACTTTAGACAGTTGGGAGTGGCCTCGTGGCTGCGGTTTGTGGGGAACTCTAAACACCCCGTAGTCTTCTGGGAGAGGCAACACAGGTGGCTGGAGACCCCTGGTGTGTGTCAAAGCCTGTTTCTTGATGCAGGTGGTAAATGTGCTAATCCTCATCAGGTAATCTGCTGGATCTGGTACTCATAAACAAGAAAGATGTGAAGATTGAAGATAACCTTGATAGCCACAAAAGTGGGATTGAAGGCTTTAACACCCTGAGAGAAACTGCGAGCAAAAAAACTGAAATATATGGACTCCAGTCTCAGTTTGTTGAAGAATCTTCTTGACAAGATTCCATGAAAAACTGCTCTGGAGGTCAAAGGGGTCAGGACAGCCAGTTGATCTAGGGTAGTCTTCTTTGAGCACAAAAATGGTGCATCCTGATAGGCAGGAAGCTACACAAGTGCAACAGAGGGCTGTCTAGATGAACAGGTAACTCTGACCCAAAATAAACACCTGTGGTGGTGTTGCACACAAACGCAAACAGCGGGAGACTGCCCAGAAGTACAGAGGCACTTCTAAGTAGGCAGGTATGGAGTTAGAAGACCTAAAGTTCAGCTGGAAATTAATCCAGATAAGGATTTCAAGAGCATGAAAAAGAATTTCTATAATTATGTCAACAGCAAAATAAAATTAAAGAGAGTTTAAGTACAGGGGTCTTTCTGCACAGTGGAGCAAGAGAGCTAGTGAGTGGAAAAGGCCATGGATAGAGTCAGGACACTGAAAGTCTTTCTTACTTCAGTTATTACTGGTAAGATCCATCTTCTGGTCTCTCAGGCCAAAAATCTCCAGAGAGAAGTACAAACATATGCAGTATATAACTTTTCTACAGTGAGGCAAATCCCTTCAAGGAATGCAAAAGCAACTTGGTGTGAATGTGCCAGCTGGACAGTTTACACACAATGCACTGAATTCTGTAGGCTCCACCAGATTTATAGCACAGCTGCAAAGGAACTGCATCACCACAGACCTGATAAGGTCAGTGCTTCAGAAAAATATTTGTTGCATATGGCTATGCAAAATAAATTTGTTCAGCCTACCAGAAATCCTAAAAAAACTTTGGTAAACTTAGCTTGCTATCTTTCAGTAGAAGGATGGGATTAATTTACCCAAACACAGGCATCTAATACCTTTTGAGACACCTTAAGCTGTCCAAAATATCTGCTCTGGTTTGGCAAATATGACACACCACTTTAGATAAACCTACATACTTCTGAAGGTCAGATGAGTACTTGAGGGACTCTAAAATTACACTAGATATCATTTAAGCAGTTTAGGTAAATGAATCCCCACTCCATACTTGGTATTTAAGCCAGAAGACACAGGCTCAGATCTGGCAGCTTCACATTCCTGAAGCAAGACTATTACAATGCAATCTTTCTGGTTTCTTTAACTGTAATTGAAGATATACATGAGGAACATTGCTGTCAATAAGAGCTACTAGGACAAAAATAAAAAATACTTAGCAAAAACTTTAGCCCTCAGGGTCTTTTTCAACAAGTCAACCGGTTGCCAATTTTGAAAGAATTCAGTATGCATTTTTTGGTATCTGTCTCTTCAAGTATAGCTGTTTTCTTTAGGAATACTTGCTGTCTTACCTACTTTCCAAGTCCTAAAGTAATGCACCTGATGTGGGTGTTATACCTTTGGGGTCTTATGTGACTAGTTCCAAGTTGTAACACGCTTACAAGCACTCTGAGCTGCACACAGAAAACTAGCTCTGCATTAGACGAAGGCTCCTGTGCTGTATTTGAGAATGAGATACCTGTGGAGGAATTACAGGTGCTTTTTTGATGCTGAATTTTTAAGCTCTTGTTTCCAGGGCTTTAAAAAATGTGTTTCAGCACCTGGATGTGAGATATCCTTTGAAATCCAGGAAGGATCTTGCTACCTGCTAGACTTAATTTAAGAATCTGGGGACATCATTAAGGGAAAATCTGTTTTCTTGTTCATCTGTGCACCAACTTTCAGTAATTTCATCAAAAGCAGCTGCCACTTTATATGAGCACTTATTCCCCAGGCCTGAAAAACATTTCTGATCTTTGGCCTCTGCTTTAAGAGGAGTCTGCATCTACCAATCTGTATTTTTCCACTCCTTTCTGAAGGGTTACTTGCTTTCTGGTATTAAAGATTTGGTGGTAATGAAACTCAGAAAAAATCAGATCATGTCAGTTCAGAATGTCTTGTCTTTTATGAGAGTAGTCAGTGAAAGAATGATTCTGCCTCCAGCTACATTGAAAATAAACTCAATCAAGTCCATTTGGAAAAAACTTATATTCAAACCTCTTTTATTCTTCAAGCTTCCCATGCTCAAAGAGTACCAAAAGCTGTAAGTAACTGCTAGAGATCTTGCTTTCAACAAGGAAATACTAAACAAAAAGGCTACCCTGTTTCTTATGTCCTACTCTTACAATATTTGACTATTACCCAGCTTCAGAATTAAAGTTCTTCCTTTACATGCAGTGTCTTTGACTTTCTTATCTGACATAATGTTGTCCAAATGCTTTTTCCTGCACCCTTGGGGCAGATACTCACACTGTTGTTGGAATATTATTAACTTGTTCAGATACAGTTTATCTGGATGATGCATACAAGATGACATTGCTCTCAGAGGACTTAAAAATATTTTGTAAGCCAGAGAGAATGTTAAAGAAAACAAACCAGGAGCTGCAATGCAGGTGGTTCAAGTATAAAACATGTCTTAAAGCAGATTCATTTTTCACTCATGCCAGAGAAACCCTTTGTGAAGTGCATTGATGAAAATACAGAAGCATCCATGTAAGCTTGCTTTCACTTGCAACAAAGGACAACTTCTATTGTTGTGAACATAGCTATTTACTTAAGTGAAAGGAGAAAACATTTTTAGTGTTGAAGAGAACTATCATCAGCCTCTTAATGGTAGGAAATGTACACTTGTCATTTACTTTTCCCTGCTTCTCCACATCTAAAAAACAAAAGAAGAGTTTAGAGATTCACAGCAGTATTTGATATGGAAAATCCTTCTTAGACTTGATTTGCAAAGATCCATGATTGTATATTCAGAAATATTTTTGAATAAGACCGACTAATTGACTTTATGATGAATATTTTTCAATAAAACTTAAAAACTGTTTTATTAGCTAGGCATAGACTGGAAAGTTTCTTTTCAGATGGACCGTAGGAGGTAGATATTTGATTCACATTTAAAAATCAGCAACAAGGTCTCCTGTGAAAATGCCACTGTTAGAGATGAATAATGACAAACGTGTCAACACAGGCACATGTGAGGGTATAGCCAAGGGGATCTATGCATGTTCATAATACTAAACAAATATTTAAGCACTTTTCTGAAATATGAGAACATCTTTGCATGGTTTGCTTTCTGACAGTATTATAAGTTTCAGACAAATTTGTAGTATCTGAGCAATTCCTACAAAAAAATGAAACTCACAGAACTAACATCTAACTCTGTGTGATTCATTGGTGAGTAACGAATTGCATGGGAGCTGTAAACAATGCAAAGTAACTCTGGAATATTGATATTGCTTTGGAACACTGTACTGAAAGCTGAAAAAACAAACCAAACAAAAAACAACCCAGATAGTTATACCAGGAGAACGTAAGGTTAATGAAACCTCCTGTCTCAGGCAAAAGAATTGTGAGTTCAGTTACTAAGAAAATACAAGACATGATAAACAAATAACCCAGGGCAACTGCTGAAAGAGATGATAGAATTACCTTAAAATAAAAAAAAATGGCAAAACCCCAAATCCTAGGCTTGCCAGCCATTCTACAAGGTAATCATTTGGGAAGAAATATTGTTAGAAATATTCTTGATAAGCACTTCTTCAAAAGTGTTGCTGTAACATCATATAGTTATGAAGATAGGAAGACAAAAAAACCATTAAATTAGGCAAAAACAATTGTAAAGCTGCAAATTTGGTATTGTGGAGATGGAACTTAGAAGTGATATATTTTTCTGTTCTGTTCCACCCTACTGACCATTGACAAAACATTTCAGCTCACTGGTCTCTGCTTCTCAATCTATAAAACAGAAATATTTATCTTCCTCTGTAAATAACTTGAGCATGAATAAATTAAAAATTCTTCTTATTAGGCAAAGGATATTTATTCTGTTTACCTATGTCTGAGTTAAAGACTTCCTTCTTAACAGAGTGAGAATATTAAGACTTTGGATTCAACACACAGGCTAGCACGTTACATCCCATGATTTAAGGTGTCTGTCATTCTGAAGACCCAGCGCTCCTCAAAAAACCCCTATAGGCAACAGGTTGGAAGGGACCTTAAAGATCACCTTGTTCCACTCCCCCTGCCTTGGGCAGGGACACCCTCCACTAAACCAGGTTGCTCAAAGCCCCAGCCAGCCAGCCCTTGAACACTTCCAGAGATGAGGCATTCACAACTTCTCTAGGCATTCTTGAAGGAATATTGTGCTCTATATATAGCAAACTGCACAAATTTTGTCAGCCTTTGACAGATTTAACTCATGTGACCAGCATTTGCACATGGCAGATGCTAAAATCTGCAATTTTCATATTGGCAGTCCTACAGTTCTTCTGCAGCAGGTTTATCATCTCATATGTATTCTGCCCATACACATATATAGCTACATTTTTTCTCCTTGAGCCACTAAAAGCTTTTGAGTCACTATCTAGAGATATTAAGTTTACCAATCTTTATTTTTCTTAATCCTCTAGTGCAGTGTGATCTAGTCATCTGCTTTTTGTTTGAGCTTCCTCAAGATTCACTCAGACCAAATCTCTTGTGTGAATTACCTGCACAAGTTAGATAAGCAAGATGTATCTTTTTCACTGGTGCTGGGAAGTTTGAAAGTATATGCGTGACATAAGGCATTACTCATTGGTTAACAATATAAGAATTAGAAAAGTCATTAATATAGTTAATGATCCTTAATTACATAATGGAATGCCTGTTACATGATTCTTTAAGTGTCTCAGCATTTCCATGCATTATTGATAGCCAATTAGGTACAGACGAAAGAACTGGAGGAACTATTTGCAGCAAACAATTTACTTGATAAATTTGGCCTCCTTTTTGGTTTTGAATTACTCGTAAGCAGGCTTTGATTTTTACAAGTGCCATTGTTCCCCCAAGTAAATCTTTTAAGCAAGGGTCTTCCAGCCGATGCTCTGATTGCAAACTATTTTATGCATTATTGCTTTCTAGATATGAGTCATTCTTATTTCTCCAAAACAATATCTCTTCAGTCTGTTATCGTACTCTATTCCTTCACTGAACGAATACTAAACTCAAACTCTTGCTTTTCTTCTTCCTCCTTTAACACTGGTTTCATTCAGCCTGGGCCAACCATAGAGCCTCACCTACACTGGATTTGCCCTTCACGTTTTTTTAATTCAAAACAGCATGAAAAGTAGAAGGTGTTACAATCCATTGAAATAAATAGAATACAGTTGTCCAACTGCTGGAATCCAAAGACTGGAAGCCATGACTTTTCATCATTTGAATATAATCAGAAGCTATACATTTTATGATTTTAACTCCCATTGTCTGTCATGCCCCCTTTCATTAAGTGTTTAATTGCTCAGTTTACTTTAATGCTAAATACAGACATTTTCCAATTATTTAGAACATCATGCATCCAGTTCTGTAAAAAACTGTTTTTTTGAAGATATGCATCTGATCACATGTCATATATGGCATGTAGACTCGTATCAGTCCTATGAGGACTATAAAAGTACTGTTCATTAGTCTGAAAGGCTGTTACTTACCGTCATATCATTAAGTTACTTACAGTCATATCATTAAGTTTATACAACTTGCATGGCTAGAAAAATTAGAGCCAATATTTTTTAAGCTTTCAAAAGATTGTTTTAACCTAGAGTTATTTATCAGTTCAGCTTCAGTTGATGGCCAAATACATTCACTTTTCACTGGGACAAAAAAAGGATAATATTACACTAAAAGGACAAATAAAAACTCAACCAGTGTCCATCAGCAGTACATTCCAAATCCAGCCTCTCTGCCTGAGAAAAGATGCAGCTTGCCTGGATGTTTGTTCATTCACATTGTGTGGGTGGTGTCAACAGGTTTGTAGAGGTTGGTTTTGCTGGGAGGGTTCTTAAGCAGTCTGGATGTTGGGTCCTTGTTTATCTTTATAACAGTCTTTATGACTTTAAAAGTCTTTATGTAAAACTCATTTTAGAATTAAAGTATAGCTCACTCCTAAATCTGGTAGATAAGAAACATCTCATTTGAAGAGAAAATGTGAAAATAAATGAGCCTTTAAAAAAACAACATATTTCCAGTTTTGTTCTCAAGTTACACATCAACAATTCTATTTTTTTTAAAAGTGTACCAGATTAACAGACGAGTTAAAATGAGAAATTTTATTCTGAGTTCTGCTCAGAACTACTTGATATGCATTTAATAAAATTCTAAAAGTTAGTGCAACGTCTGTGAATAATATCTAAGTAATACCCATGTCATCAGTTATGAAGAAGGATGAATCAGAGAATTAAAGAAAAGGTCTTATGTGTATGTATTAAAATTTGTCCTTCAGACATTTTCAAGAGGAGATCTAGTACTAAATAAGCTCTGTAATATCTAACAAGTGTTTCAGAATGAAGTCTTTCACGTTGCCTGCTCCATGAAGGCAAGTGATTGCATCAGGCACTAAAAAGTAGTGTTAATCAGAAGTCTGCATCACAGAAGCTTTAGCTATCCTCTCTCCTTCCCTGCATCTTGACTAAACACATTATTGCTGTTTGAAATTTTGAGTGACAGCTAATTTAAGTCTAGCTTCCCATTATGGGTTAGAAAAATTACAAACTACTGTTTAGATTTATTTGCTAAATCGTGTAGCAGAACATTGTACAAGGCTGCCTGTAAATCTAGACTTAAAAAGAGAATGTGGTTTTAATTGGGAGATTTTAATTCATTGTCCATTTTGTCTTGTTCTTTTCAGGGAACTAACATAGTTCTTATATTCTATCAGAGCAACTCATGACCCTACTTACAAAATTCTTAAAATGTTAAATTTTGGTGCACTGTAGTCTAAATGCTGCCTTGTGAAGACACAGGCCAGGATAAAAGAGGAGAAAACATTCCACCATAGGCAAACTGATATTTTCACAAAACATATCTCACCTTACCCCGCAATGGTTTAAACCACAGTAGAAGAGGACAAACCTGTCTCAGACACTGTAGCAATCATTCAGCACAGACCTTTACACCTACAGCAAATCAAATGCATTTAAAAATCCATTGATGCCTCTGTACCTACTCTGATATTGACGAAGTCATGAGAATGTGGTGAAACTACTGCTTTATTCCCTCTCAGAAAGGAGCATGTTGGTCTTTATAAACAAAGGATGGGAAATAGAACTGCAACAGGGAGAGTAAAGTCCTGAGTACACTTTGGTGCATATGAAGTCAGCATCATTAGCTTTACCTGGCATCTGTTATTCAGTGCACATGTTGTTGATTGACAGAGACTCAACATGTGGATTCATGCTATTAAATTGTTAAGTCAATGCCTAAAAAGGTTACTGGCATCCATGATGTGATTGTTGATGAGGTTCCTGACTTTGCATACATTACCAAGGTCTAGCTGGATGACTCTGTAAAACTATTATAGGTCCAGATGTCTTCTTTTGAATCTTACCTCATCAAAATTTGAGAAATGGCTAGAGCAGTGATACTGCAAGGCTTTTAATAGAGCAGACAAAGCAAGAACAGAAGGTGAAACTAAGCAAAGCTCAGATTTGGGGTAAGATGTGTTCTTTTAATGATAAAGAAAATTTATCCTAGGGGTACACTGCAGAGTAATAACTAGCAGACTAACTCAGCATACCATTGACAGTCCCAACAAAAGGCATTCTCAAAGCTGCCTATTTTGTGCTGCAATGTAGACAATGCATTCCCTACAGAGCAGCACAAATTAAAACAATAGCAATCAAAGAGCACAATGTGTTCCTGCATCGAAATCAGAAAAAAAAAACCAGTGTTGCTTAGTAAGAGATGCAATGCTTTTTAAAAATAATTAGTGGTCCTAGGGAAAAAACAACCTCCTATTACCTTCTAGGAGTCTAAAAGCAATTACTAATATATAAAGCTTAAATTTAGCTATCCACTTATTTTTCCCTCTGCAAAATTGGTCTAATTAGATCAAGTCTAATGCAATAGTTGTACCCTACACCTTGATTTACCAAATTCAGATGAGTGAATGTAAAGCAAACACTGAAGGTGCTCGGTTTGACCTTGGAATTAATAACTTCAGAAAGTGTTAATGTGATTCTAGTTGTATTTAAGGGACAGACCAAGAGAAGGATTTAGTACAAATCTTCTTGATATAATGATTGTTTATGGAAAGATATCAGTTTATATCAGTTTAGCTAGTGCTAAACAAGCTATCTCAGGTATCAGGAGATACATACTCATGTTAGGTCAAGGTTCCGTCTGGGGCATATTACACTGTCTCACCACAGGTGCTTGATTGGTAGTTCTGGACCCTGATGGTAATAATTTGCATAAATCCTGCTTAATTTGCTTGAAATTTGCTTGAGGTACAGATGTATGTAGAGCTAAGTGCTTTGATTAACAGGAGTAGATTTAAACATGTGCTTATATCATGTTGTTAATTCCCACTAAACAGATTCATTAAAATGCTTGTGAATGATTAACTTTTGCCCTGAGTAGACAATATCAGGTACCATGCTACATGTGTGCTCTGCACAGGCTTATATCACAGCACGTGTTCAGCAATGGTTACCACAACACTGTGTGCTATCCCTCCTCTGCAAGTTCGCTCATGACCCAAAGCTGGGAGGAATGGCAGAAAACCCAGAGTGCTGTGCAGCTCTTCAGAAGGATCTAGGCAGACTGGAGAGATGGGCATAGAACTGTCTGAAGTTCAACAAAGGCAAATGCAGGGTCCTGCACCTGGGGAAGGACAACCCCATGCACCAGTATGGGCTGGGGACTGACCTGCTGGAAGGAAGCTTTGCAAAGAAGGACCTTGTGAGTCCTGTGGACAACAGGCTGTCCATGATCCAGCAGCGTCAAGAAGGCCAACAGTGTACTGGGGTGCATTGGGAAGAGTGTGGCCAGCAGGTCAACAGAGGTGATTCTGTCACTCTACTCAGCCCTGGTGAGGCAAATCTGTAGTGCTGTGTCCAGTTCTGGGCTCCTCAGTACAAGAGACCTGGAGCTTCTGGAGTAGGTCCAGTGGAGATTTACAGAGATGATTAGGGGACTGAGGCATCTCTGAGTACAGGCTGAAAGAGTTAGGTCTGTTCAGCCTTCAGAAGGGATCACTGAGAGGGGACCCCAAAAATCTGTAAATGTATTTGCAGGGAGGGTGCCAAGAGGATAGACCTAGGCTCTACTCTCTGCTGTCTCGCAATAGGACAGGAGGCAAGTGGCAGAAATGGATCCACAAGAAGGTCTAACTGAGAGGCAGAAGTTCTTTGCTGTGTAGGTGACTTTACAGTGGAAGAGAAGTTGTGGACTGTCCATCACTGGAGATATTCAAGAACCATCTGGACACAATCCTGTGCAATGTGCTCTGGGATGACCCTGTTTGAGCAGGGAAGTTGGACCAGATGACCCTCTGTGGTCCCTTCTAACCTTGCCCATTTCATGGTTCTGTGAAGATACTACACATTTTGTAAACTGGAAAAAGTATCATAAAGCTGAGTATTACTTATTGCTGAGTGTTCTTTTTGTTTCTATTGCATAATTTTTTTCTGTTTTTTCCATCCTCCCTTCCTTACTTTTTTTTTTTTTTTAAGACAGTTTGAAAAGAAAGTTTGAAAAGTTAAAGAATTGCCCATGAATCAGTGTTCTCTTGAGTTTATCTTTTGCTCTGAGTCACTTCTGGGTTGTTGTTGTCCTTTTTACCTTAGGCTTGACTGTGGTCAAAATATTGTTCTAACTTGTAAGCTTCAAGGTCATTTTCAAGTCAGCTCAAATTTACCAAGATTTACTTGCTATGAAACAGAAAGAGAATTTCAACATCATGCAAGTAATGTTTTGCCCTTTCCAGAGGGGTAGACAATTCTCTATTTCTTGAGTATTTAATACTCACAGAAGAAAAAGTTCTATGGACTAGACAATCTGTTCAGAAACTGTCAAAATGTCCATGTTTTTTTAAGATATTCAGCCGTCCTGTTACTTGAAATGTATTGGACAACTGGTATTTTTCAGTTAAATCCTTCAAGCAGTAAACTGCCTAGAGACACCACTGAGAGTCTCCTGAGAATGCAGCCCCACTTGTGTTAACAGGGAACAGCTGAGAGAAAAAAAAAGTTCAGGTGAACAGAGAACAGTAGGAAATCCATAAATTGCATTACTGGATATATTTTCTCTTTCTTAAATAGTAAATTCTACCCATTTACTTCAAAATACATGCTTGGCAAATTGCATGTCATTTCATTCTGGGAGCAACATTCAACACATAACGATGGAGTGTGAACTTTCACCCACAAGTATATGAGTCAATGTGAGGAGTCTAATACGCTTTAAAATGTTTTATGTGCTTTTTATTTTAGATAGATAGATAGATAGATAGATAGATAGATAGATAGATAGATACTGGTTTTATTTTTTTATTAAAAATAATTTGGTGAAATATTTTGGATTTCGTATGAATGGCTGAAAAAAGGTCTGTTCCAAGCATGGTATGAACTGTTTTGATACCACTGTGTTGTTTCATTAGACATGATCTCCTGATGTATCTGTTCTCATTTTCTATCAAAGTTCTCTAGATTTCCTTGTAAGATATTCCACCCATGACACACTGTGGCCCTCTCACAATATCTTATTATTACATAGGTCACCACATTCAGTTGGTGGACACAGGAAATGTAGGATATTGAAGTCCTGAACTACTACCAGGAAGCAACTTTTAAAAACAGAAAAATCAACATACAAAACAACAAAAAAAATGTAAATCACATATGTCATCAATTTAAATTAAGCTTTCAATTAAAAAAAAAAAAAAAACAAAACCCAAAACCCAAAAAAACCCAAACCAAAACAAACAAAACCAAACAAAAAACCTCAACCAACCAGCCAAGAAAAAAAAACCCAGACATGATCACTAAGTCCCCATCTCATCAAAAGCTTTGCTTGGCATAATCACAACATTTCTGTTATTCTTTACAAGTCCTGTGATCACAATATATATTTGTATGCCACAGGGTGTATAAAGATGATAGTAATAATCAGTAACAATAATCATGTTTCTGATTTCATCCAGTTTCATACTTTTCAAAGCCTACTGTTATCAGCTAGTTGAAATTCTGCAGCTGTGGGTTTAGAATTCCCCCCTACAGATTAAATCTCACTATAAGTGGCCTTTGTTCATGCACGAGTGTTATATTAAAAAGAAAATGTTATTATTAATTTTAAAAGCAGGTAATTTAAAACGGTCTAATTGAGATTTAATTAGTGAAAGAGATATTAGCAATGAACCTTTATTATCAATACTTAATAATAAATATGTGTTACTAGTATAGCCTCAAAATACTTCTATAACTTTCTCTTATCTTTGGCAGATGAAACTTCCTGTCTCAGAACCTGGACATTTCTTTTCCCAAGGAGTTTTATGTTTGTATGAAAGATTCTGTCCTGACAGCAACCTTCAGGCGCTTTGCAGACAGTATCTGTGAATTACAAAACTTTGAGTAAACCCAGCATTATTTTCCTTATATGCATGAGCAGGGGCGGAGGGGACCCACAAAAACCAAACAAACAAAAAAACAAAAACAAAACAAAACCAAACAAACAAAACCCAAACCAACCAACCAACAAACAAACAAAAAACAAACAAAAAATATTTAATGTTGTTGCATTCAAAGCTTTCTGGTTACTTTTGCCTAACCTCCATGCTGTAGTATTGTACTGGAAGCATATTTGTGAAGAAAAAAAAAGATGTAAAAAACTCCACCAGAAAGTATATTTCCAGTGAGACCGTTCTAACTATAAAAGGCAGGAAGTCACAAACTTCCCACTTTTCGACTGATATGCAGACCTCAGGATACTCTGCTCTCACAGTATTTTGTCTTTATTCTTTCTCCTTCCTTGTTTTGGGTTTCCTTTTCCTCTGTCAGTGTTCTCCTAAGTGTTTGTCAATCCACTACCTTACTTTTTTCTCTACATGTCTCACTGATATACCTGTAATATATTTTAGCCCTTTCTCTGATCCATGTATACATAAGGTAGGTCATAGAGAAGAACCAGGTATGAGGCCATTCTAGCTAATTAAATTCAAACAACATTTCTCTAATTTCTTCTTTATTTATGATTAATCCATCAAGGAAAAAAAAATGCACAATTCAAAATTTGAGACAATCACCTCAGGAAGATTATAATGGGAGATGCAACTTAAGAGTATCAGGCTGTTCAGGGACTGTTTATGTACTAAAAGAGACTAAGCATATCAAATATACTCTTTGCTATTATTCGTTATAATTTAATAGGAACTAGTTTTTGGAGTACAAGCCGAGTCTAAGTTATGTCCTGTGCAAATTAAGCTGTGCCTATTTGTGTGGCTGTACAAGTCTGGAATTGTGTTAGCTTTCACCTTGTCTATGCTCTCCATCAGCGGTTCAAGAAATGGGATATTTATCAAATTTAGAGACCATTTGACCTTCTTGAAGTTAATACAGGATCAGATTGACCTATGGTTGCCAACATCAAGAGCTAGTTCACTCATTAGGTGACTTCTAGATAGGGATGGCCAAATGGTTTGACCTGAGATCACTGATGAGCTACATCCTATTAACCTCCAAAGGAAGAAGGCGAGACAAAAAAAGGAAAGAGAAATAAGGGACAAAAGAAGTTTCAAAGTAACAGCTGTGTTTGAAAAAGAAAATAGTAGAAATATAGTATAATGCCTTTATACTTGATCTGCTCAGCAACGACAGTAGTCTGGGGATAAAGTGTTGCAAAAGCATTAATATTTAGCTGTCCCAGCAAACTTTAGGGAAGTAACCTCCTAGTGACCACATTCTTGCCTTTACAGACCAGAATTTAGTTTTGCTGTCACCTGTGCATGAGACAAGTCTTGCCAAAATCACAGAGACAAATGATTCCAGAGAGAATCTGTGTCAGTAATTTCATTAACTTAAAAAATGGCAAGATGGTTTAAGAAAGCAACCGGTTTACATGAGGGATCTCAGGAAGATGAGTATTTTTTCTCTCTTTTTAGATTCTTACATCCTAATTTAACACATCAAATATTACCTGATTTTATATGAGGAGGAAAAAAATGGATTATTTTAATCAAGTCTGCTTGCAGGTGAAGGACTAGGCATTCATCCAGAATGTTATTTTTTTGTTTGTTTGTTTTCTTCTTTCTTTTCCTTTCTTTTCCTTTCTTTCTTTCTTTCTTTCTTTCTTTCTCTCTTTCTTTCTTTCTTTCTTTCTTTCTTTCTTTCTTTCTTTCTTTC
>JAWWTY010000106.1:107840384-107867183 GCA_035222235.1 Margarornis squamiger
AAATGGTCCATTGTTCTTGGGAAATGAATAGAGGGGGGTAGAATACATAGCTTTGATCACCCCCACACAGTGATAACGGGTCCCACCTGCTGAACTAGGAGAGCTTCACATAAACATCCCACTAACGTGAATAGATGGTCTTCACTCCCAACCTAACAAACTGCCTTTTTGTTATGCAGATTTAACAGCTTTGGTTCTACCTACCCTACTTGTCTTTATGCCATGCTCAAATCATACTCTACATGAGTGGGAAGAAGAATTAAGAAATAGTATTTCCTTAACTATGACTTGTATCAACAGTCAAGATCAACATTTCTGAGGATGAAATTCACTTGAAGTGGGAAACAAGTACGTGTTATATTGGAAGACAGTGCATATAAGTTATGTCTTCTTTTACTTCTTTGTACCCCAAATGAGAGGAAGGGAAAAAGCAAATTAAAATACCAGATTAGGTACCAGGTTAAGGTTTTTTGATGTAGTTTTTCTAGAAAGCTCCATGGAATTATTATTTTGATCTTAGCCATCTGTATCACAGGGCTGAAGACCATAATTGTAACATACACACAACACAGTGCAACAAATAAAACATCTGAAACAACCATGGATCTTGGGGATGGGTCTTTATTTGTAAATAAAATAGTCCAAGAACTACTCTTTGTTCCTAAGTCTGCATAGATGCAACTGCATGCATGGCAGAGAGGTGATTCGAGACAGCCAGCACTCTTTCACCAAGGGCAAGTCCTGCCTGACCAACCTGGTGGCCTTCTGTGATGGAGTGACTGCACCAGTGAAGAAGGGAAGGGCTACAGATGTCATTTATCTGGACTTCTGAAAAGCCTTTGTCACAATCCCTTACAACATCCCTCTCTCTGAATTGGAGAGTGATGGATTTGATGGGTGAACTCTTCAGTGGATAAGGAATTAGTTGGATGGTTGCATCCAGAGAGTAGTGATTGATGGCTCAATGTCTACGTGGACATCTTTAAAAAGTGGTGTTCTTGAAGAGTCTGTGTGGGGACTAGTATTGTTTTATGTCTTCATCAATGGCACAGACAGTGTGATCAAGTGCACTCTTAGCAAGTTTGCAGACAACCAGCTGAAGGATGTGGTTGACACACCTGAGAGAGAGATGGGATGTCATCTAGAGGGACAAGGTGGACAAGTGGGCCCATAGGAGCCTCAGGAGGTTCAACAAAGTCAACAGCAAGGTGTTGCACCTATGACGAGGCAATATCCATCATACCAAGCTGGGATGTGAGCAGACTGAGAGCAGCCCTGCAGAGAAGGACTTGGGTGTTGGTGGAGAAGAAGCTGGAATTTACCTGGCAATGTGCACTCACAGTTCAAAAAGTCAACTGTATCCTGGGCTGCATCAAAAGAAGTGTGGCCAGCAGGTTGAGGGTCCAGGAGGGTAACCTGACCCAGAGTACTGTTTCCAGCCCTGGCACCCTCAACATAAGAATGATGTGGACCTGCTAGAGAAAGTCCAGAGCAGGGTCATGCAAACAATCACAGAACTGGAGTACCTCCCCTCTGAAGACAGGCTGAGAACTGTGGCTGTTCAGTGTGGAGAAAGGATGGCTCGGGGGAGACCTTATTGCAACACTCTTTCAGTATTTAAAGGGGGCTTGTAAAAAAGATGGGGACAAACTTTTTAGTAGACCCTGATGCAATAAGAAAGGGGGTAATGGTTTTAAGCTAAAAGAAGATAGATTTAAAGTAGATATAAAAGTAGATATAAGGAAGAAATTTTTTATTATTATGGGTGAACAGGTTGCTCAGAGAGGTGGTGGATGCCCCAACCCTGGAAACATTCAAGGTCAGACAGGACTAGATGACTTTTAAAGATCCGTTTCAGCCCAAATCATTCTATGATTCCTTTCCTTTTGGGTCCTACAAGGGCATTTTTAGCACAGCATGCTTTGAGCAAAAGTAGAAAAACAGTCTTTCGTACATTCTTCATATGTGATTATTATCTTGTAAAGCAGAAAAGAATGAGTCAGGAGCAGAAGTCTGAGCATCATTTAAACCCTTAGTTACAGGCTGAGTCAGATCCATGTCCCTAAAGCATTACTTTCCTGATCATAGTCTGAAAGCTGCTGTATAATGGAACATAGCTGAGGTCATTGCTATCCACTTTCAGAGCAATGTGATTGACACTGGCATTGTAAGCTTTCTTTAATTACAAGATTGCAGTCTCAGAGAACAAGCCCTTACCCTTAGCAAAAGAAAAATATGATTAGTTAATTCCACAGGAGAAACTAGGCTAGAATGCAAGAGAGCATGAAGAAAGGCTACAGAATTGGTCTACACAGGGAAAATAAGACATACTGAGAATGAACAAGGTGGCAGATACATGAGAGAGGAAAAAAGAACAGAGGTGGTTTGGAAAGTTCAAACATCCCTATGTCAAGCTTACTTCATCCCTAGCTTTTGGAAAATTAAGGATCAAATTTGATGCTGATATGAGTCTGTTACCTCTCTGTCAACCTGCCTTAGCACTACTGGACTTTATGTACAAGTTTTATATTAGCAGATAATTCTATGAACAGAGATTTCTATCCAGTGGTTTCCAGACACCTAGGAAAAGCCTTCCCCTTCCCCAGTTGTGGTCACTGAGGCATATTTGACTTGTGTGCTACAGGTTTGCTTTGTTTTCCTCCAGTGATGAAGGGCAGGGCTGCCCAGCAACACCCTCAGGAAGTATCAAACACATGCTTCTCAACCCAATTTTTCCTTTTTCCATTTCTTGATTAAGTTTATGACTTCCAACATATCTTCTTTTCCCCACTCATGTCACTCCTAAATAATTTTACTTCTTCTGTACTTCTAGTTTAAACTTGAGTCAGGACAAAGTCAGAAACCTAGTCCTCTGCCTGCAGCCTGAACGTTATTGTTCCGTACTATGTTAACACGGAGATGAACATCAAAACATAAAAAACCTTTTGCAAACTGTTGATGTTACAATCTCAAATTCATCAGAGCACATGTGTTTACCTGGTGTGTGCTGCACCATGCTAAAGACTCCTTGAACACAAATGACTTAATGGCACAGGGCAGCAGCCTAGAAGGCTGGTCATTTGGGTCCTGAAAACCCCAGTACAATTTTATATCTGTACTAATTAGTTCTGCTTCACAGAGACCACCTTATTCTCAGCCCCCCAGCTAGATCAGATATCTCTGGGACCATATATTGCACTCACTGGAAGATGTGTTTCTATACAAAAAAAATGAAGATGTTGTCATGAAGGGCAAACCAAAATTAAACCAGGTATTTCCTTAAAACTGTTAGAAAATGTATCCAGGTTGTTACCAGCTTTATAGGGTGGATGAAGAAAAAGAGGAGAAAAAAAATAGGAAAATTACCCTGGAATTTAGTAGCATGAAACTCATATCAAAATTGTGCTTTAAAATTTTAACAGATATACATGGATACATAACTTTTAAGAACATGGTTAGTCATACCAGCATTAGCTCTTTTCAAGTTTAAGATTAAACATATTTAAATGATAATACATTGTTTTATGACAAAGTGATGACAGCCTGCTTCTTATGTAAGCCTAAATGATTGTATGGATTCAAATGTGGAATCACAAATCAACTGAGGCATTTTCTCTCTAACCCATGAATCCAGTGATGTCAGGGGTGTTACTGCTATAGTTAGGTCTTCTCTGCACGGGTAACAAGTTGCAAACTGAGCCCTAATGTAGATTTGAAAGAGACTGGGAAAGTGACAATTGGGTTAAACAGTGATTTTTTTAATAAGAAAAAACAAAACCTGAAACTAAACCAACTAAAAAAAAAAACAAAACACCCAACTCAAATCAAAACAAAAAACCCAAACACACAAACATCCCCTCCAAAAAAAAAACCAAAAAGACCAAAACCAAAAACAAAACAAACCCACAAGCCTTCTAAGTGCTGTGCAAGTATAGGTGAAAGTGATTTATTATCAAGTAAGCTATCTCTACAAGATCATTAGTTCCAGATGGCATGCTACACATTAAGTGCATGCAAATGTGTGTATAGGAATTACTGCATTAGTTATAATGAACCAATCAAAAGGTGTTCAAAAGTAAATAAATAAAAGTCCACAAGAATGTGACTCTTCATAGCTCCCAAAAGAAACAGTCTGAAAAGAAGTAAAATGAGAGAGAGAGATCTGCCCTTTTCAGTGGGGTTCTTGAAAATTAAAATATGTATGATTAGAATTTATAGAGTTGGCAATAATACTAGAAGACCAAATGGTCACTTTTGACCTTTAGTTCTTTGTCTGTGACAAACATCTAAAAGTGTCAGGTTTATTGGGAATATCAGCCTTGCAAAGGACATAGGGGAGAAAGAATCATTGGACATCAATCCCAGAAAAAAATTTTTTAGTCATCAGATTGTACTAGCAAAAATAACTTGGTCCTAATTAGGAAGGCCTCATTCATGTTTTCTAATCAATACACACAAATGAGAAGAGGTCTGAGAGCAAAGGCAAGGTTGTAAATACCTGATGCAAACCCACAGATTCTTATAAAATAAAATAAAAAAAAAACAAAACCATTAAGAAGGCAGCAGGAGAGGAGACTGAAGAAATAAGATGGACAAGTGGGGGGTTTTGTAGCTGACTAGGGGTAAAACCGAGCTGGAAATGCAGCTACCACCACTGGTATCAGCAAAGAGCTACCGGTTTACATGTTTTACTGCCCTAATTTTTGCACCAACTACAAAATAGTACTGCTGAGTTGCACAACCGTAGTGTGAAAAATGGGGGCACTTTTCCATTTGATGGGTATGAATGAAACATCCCAAATTGGCAAAAAGAATCCATTCCTATTCTATAAAGAGAAACTGTTCAAAAGCAGCCCAACCCACAGCTTATTAATTTTGCAGGGTTTAAGGGAGGGAGAATTATAGCATCTGGCTCAAGATCTTGTGTACCACCTTTGCTCAGCCCAAAGCACATTAAAACAGCTGAGTTATAAACCCCACAGATGGAAAAGGGGGTTGCAGCAATGATATTCTTTTAAATGCAGCCAAGTTGCTTTGATACTCCACATAACATAAATTGCTGAAGCACTCAAGTACTTAACTAGTTACAGTATGTGAAATTGGGTTTAATTTGACAACGCTGTAGCTCAGCATTGTTTGCCTTGCAATTATATACATTGATTAGACTTTGAACATAATGAGCTCTTGCCTGAAGGGGGTCTGACAATAAAAGCAATATTTTAGGAACTCAAGACTGCAGGGTTATAAAGTGAAAATTTTGCATGAATACAGTCTCAAAACAGGCTGTTTTAATAAGTAAATATTCAAAAGTCCTGTGGTTAGAAGGTGCAAGGTTTTGTTATAACTCCTGGTTCCATAGAAGTAATGCAAATGTTATTTTTATTCTACATGCACATTAAACACATAATCCTCGTTCCTGTTAAAACAACCCAGGTAGTAAACACTCCAAATGTATCTTGGGTTAATATGCACAAGATGGAAATTAAGTTACACTATAGCATACATTACAATAAAAACTAGTGAAGTGTGTAATTACTGTTACTATGCTGTATGTTACGGTATATATCGCTCAGTGTAGCCACAGCGGTAACCATCTTAGTGTCACTGTCTTAATTATAGCAGTTTTATTGTTATTATTATTGTCAGTCTTTAAGCTTTTACTAAATCCAAAGCTCAAATCCAGCAAAGCACAGAAGTATGTGTTTCATTTTAAGCAGGTGTGTAGTCCCACAGAAGCTAGTAGAATTACAAAAACTTCAAAAATACACTTTTTGGAATGAATAGGATTAGTTACACATCTCAAATTAATGATAGGCACACCAGGGATTGGTATTACCTTCAACAGAAATATTAATTCAGTGAAGATTCTAAGCCTGAGCTTCTTGTTGACTACAGGTGATTTAATTTCCATCGACCCAGTCCTAACAAGTCATCTATAGTCTCCATGTCTCCAGTGTCTTTTGAGCAAAGCTGACAACCAGAGAATCCAAATTTGAAGCCCTCTAAGTGTAGCATGCATAGCAGCCTGCCTCTATTGTTTATTTTAGCTATCTCTGCTGTATTTACTTTGCTATTGCTGCTCCCCTTCTCCATATCCCTGTCAAACACCCATATTTGTTGATTCCCAATGTTTTCATCCCACTGAATTCAGATCAGTGTGCCTCTGCCAGGATCTGCAGTCAAGGCGGCAACATTCATATTGATAGAGCATTAGAATCAAAAATGGATACAAGTACCTGAGACTAAAATTTCAAACACCAGACACCTTTTAGCTACTACCTAACTCCTTGGGTTCCAAATGTCCCCAAGTCTTCTGTCCTGATAACAATGTATTCTGTCTGTGAACAACTGAAAATCAATATGAATCACAGCACAAAGTACAGCTATGCAGATATCTTACCAGAAAATTCCATAGTTAGGACCAAATAATTATTTTATTAGACTAACATGATATACAAGATCTCCTCATGTTGCCAAAAAAATCCTTTAAAAGTATCCTAGCCTACACATTGATGTGATGACACCTACACCCCAGGGAGCCCTCCTTAACTGGATGTTTGGTCTGGACAGGACTAGGCAGTACTGCCTAAGCACTAACTTGAGTTGTAACTGGGACTGATTATGAGAAAAGTAGCCTCTCCTTTGTCCTTGTGCCTCACTGCCTATGAAATTAACAAATAAGTGTGATGCCCAGAGGAAATTATAACTTTTCTCAAACAGTGCCTAAGAGAAATGTCTGCATGTTCTCTAAAGGCGGGTTTTGTGGAGGACAGAGAATAACATTGACCCTATTTTGTGAATGAATAAGGTGAAATTCTAGCTTGAACTGAATAAATTTTCAACTTTTTTTTTTTTTTTTTTTTTTTTTTTTAATATTCGTAGCATCACAGAATGATTTAGTTTGAAAGAGACCTTAAATATCATCTAGTTCCAAACCCCTGCCATGGCAGGAGCACCTTCCACTAAACCAGGTTTATCAAAGCACCATCCAACCTGTCTTTGAACACTTCCAGGGATAAGATATCCACAACTTCTCTCGGTAACCTGTGGCAGTGCCGCACCACCCTCACATCAAAGAATTTCTTCTAAGTCCCTAATCTAAATCTGCTCTCTTTCAGTTTGAAACCCTTTCCCCTTGTCATGTCACTACATGCTCTTGTAAATAGTCCCTCTTCATTTTTCTCACAGGCTCCCTTCAAGTACTGGAAGGCCACAATTAAGTTGTCTTAGGACCTTTTCTTTTCCAAACTGAACAACCACAATTCTCTCACCCTTGCCTCATATGAGAGGTGCTTCATCCCTTTAATCATCCTGGTGACTCTCCTCTGGACTTGCTCCAGCAGATCAATGTCCTTGCTGTCCTGAGACCCCAGAGCTGGATGCAGCACTGCAGTTGGGGTCTCAGCAGAGCAGAGTAGAGGGGCAGAATCACCTCCCTCATCCTTCTGGCCACACTTTTGATGCAGCCCAGGACACAATTGACTTTCTGGGCTCTGAGTGCACATTGCTGGATCATCTCCAGCCTCTCATCCACCAGCGCCCTCAAGTTCTTCTCAGCAGGGCTGCTCTCAGTCTGTTCGTCCTCCAGCCTGTGTTGATACCTGGGTTTGCCCAGACTCAGGTGCAGCACCTTGCACTTGGTCTTGTTAAACCTCATGAGATTCCCATGGGCCCTTTTCTACAAATTGTCCAGGTCCCTCTGGATGGAATTCCATCCTCGAGGTGTAGCGATTGTACCACTCAGCTTGGTGTCATCTGCAAATTTGCTGTGTGCACTCAGTCCCTTTGTTGAAGTCATTAATGAAGATATTAAAAAGCATTGGTCTCAGTATGGATCCCTGAGGGACACCACTTATCACTGATGTCAGTCAGGACACTGAGCCATTGATCACAACCTTCTGGGTGTGACTGTCCAACCAATTCCTTATCCATGTAACAACCTAATCATCAAATCCATCTCTTTCCAATTGAGAGAGAAGGATGTTGTGGGGAATCTTTACAGAATTCCAGATAAATGACATCTGTAACCATTCCCTTGTCCACTGATGCTGTTACTCCCTCACAGAAGGCCACCAGGTTGGTCAGGCAGGACTTGCCTTGGTGAAGCTATGCTGGTAGTATCGAAACACCTTCCTGTTCTCCATGAGCCTTATCTCCTTTTATTCTGATTCCCATTCATTTTTCTTCTATTGATATTATCTACATATAACTGTAATTATTGAGATTAATTTATGTCTTTTGTTAAGATTTTATATCATGAAGGTACCATTAACCACTTTATAGCTATATAACTGCTGACTTTGTTTAAAAAGCACTGAGACTACACCACTTGACTTCAAAGTAGAACACATTTGTTATTAAAAATATAATGATATTGGTATAGTGTCTAGTTCAAAATTTGCTGCATAAAGAACAAATGCTGGAAACATCAATCACACATGCTCTTTTCTTGCAAGTGTACTAGAGTAGTTCAGGAAGAGGAGGTGGATTGTATAAACAGTGTAAGTAGTTATTTTATTTCATTTTGCAGATATTTACTTCATGAATAATATATAACATTCACAAAAGGAAAGCAGCAGTTCTAAAACTCAACTGACTACAAATGAGGTCTATTTTATTAGAGAATCAAAATTATCTGATGATTGTCTTGCAACTGGATACATAGACTCAGATCTAAAGCTATGTATAGAGTCACTTATAAAGTCCCTAGGATAGAGCAATAGTCTTTTATTGGGAAAATAAGTACTGAATTTTCTTGCTAAGAGAAGCCAGGGAACTGACAGCTTTGCAAAGGTTAGATGGCATGTAGCTAAAAAAAAAGGGGCTGTATACTTATAATGCACCAAGCAGTGTAAGAAATAGACTAGTTCACCTAAGAGAATGAGTCATTTAAAAATGTGAGTGGCAGCTCATTCCATGAGGACAAGGAACTGAAAGTTCACAGGAATAATATGTGAATAAAAATCTGTTAGCTATTAGGAAAAACAAAATGTCATCCTTCACATAGCATTCTCCAACACAAATTGAAAGGACAATAGTTATTTCGAGAAACACTTCACAAAAAACTTTGGGCCCAGCATTCCATATTGTGTTTTTCCACAATTCCAAATGTAATTTGAAAATACTTGCAAATGATTGCCAGTAAAACAGCAATATTTTCCTTACAGGGACATAGTTATTTCAGAGGTTGGCTTCTCACAGCAGAAATTGTGGGCAAGATTCTCAGCACTGTAAACTCAGATAACTTGAACTTCTGCATTGGCTGAATATTTTTTAACTGTGTTGCCTCAATAAGATGGCAAGCTAACTATAAATGAAATTGAGGGAGTTCGACACCCAAATTTAAGCAAGTAAAGTTGCCAAGTTTTATATCCTCTCTGAGTTAAACAGCAACACGCCGTACTGAGACAGTTAGGAGTAGGATTTGCAGAAAGCACTGAGTGGGGAAACATCAGGGTTAGCAATGACAAAACCAGTGAAAAAGAAAAATAGGACCTACAGCTATTCTCTAGAAGGTGTTCTAGTAGAATTGGGTGACGTTTTTTGTAATAACACATTCTCTGCATAAAAGATTATGAAGTCAAGTGAATAATTTTGCCAAGTAAAGAGGAATTTTTAAAAGTAAATTTTTTTACTTACATTTATTCTCAATTAGATGTTTAATTTTTGAAATGTCATAACATTTCATTTTAGCATTTTTAATGAAACTTTGCAAATTTTTCCCTCTTAAAATGACATTTTTGTTGAAGAAAGACCAACCATAGAAAAGGCAATAGAAAAATTGAAGAAGATAATCTGAAACTAATTGAAAGAGTTTCTGGTTGTTTTGGTTTTGTTTTTTTTTAAATTTTATTTGTTTGTCAAAATGTGTTTGTGTTATTTTGATCTACTTGAAATTTTGAATTGAATATTTATGCACTGTAAGTAAAATTTTCTTGACTTTCTGTGGTTATCTAACTACTAAAGCAATTTCAAAATACATTAGTTATGAGTAGACATGGCAGCATTATTCATCTGAAATCAGTAAGTTATTGTGTAAAATACTAAACCAAGAAAAAGACTTGTTTCATGTAGATCTTTTTCCTGCACAGAAAAGCCTTTAAGAAGATCCTGTCACCTGCCAGCGAATAACAATAGCTTCAGAGTCAGGCATTTCTTCCAAATGAGGAAACAGAAATATCTGTCCTGTAGATGAAAACACTAGCCAGTAAGTTTTTTGATCTAGTAGAGCAAAGCTGTTTCAAAACCATCTTATCTTCATTTGTTGTTTGTGGCCTGATCTTGAGGTTGTGGAATTTGCACCACCAAAAACATACAGCAGGAGAATGACAGACAAGAGGCAAGGTGGGGCTCAGAAGAGTCTGCTGGTCCTTAAAATTTGAGGTATATTTTCTGACACAACAGCGGCTATACCCTCTGTACCTGCTACAGAATTTATCCAACTGAGGTGTCAGGGCTCGATTAAGAAGCGTAAGCAGTGGGATTCATTGCAATTAATTTCAGACATGGGAATGGTAACTGGATTTCAACAAGTCTTTCTCAGACCTTTTTATAGTTAATGTAAAGAAAGAGGATCCTCCACAGGACAATCAATCTTACCTGTTTTATACACATTTCCTAGAGTCAACTGGTTTTTACATTAGAGCTATTTTTCCCCAGTGATTACAGGGATAATCTAGGGTGACTAGCTCAGATTTAGGCTTCCAGGTTTTAGGTATCTAATCTGAGTTTAATCACACCCAAAATGAGAGGCAAGAAATCAAGGTGTTGATAAAAGCACTGAAAGCCCATGGACTGTTTCTAAACAAATCTGTGAAGGGATGCCACAGTACATGTAATTGACTTCCTTCACCTATTATCAAGATGGGGGATCTGTAAGAGAGAGTATGTACAAAGCAAACTATGGCATAGGAGACATAACCATGTTTGAGTTTGTCTGTGTCTTGTCCCATGCTTGTCTCTGAGTGTTTCAAATGCAGAGTACTTAAATATATATCTTCATGTATTTGGCCCTGGCCAACTAGAAAAACCATCCACTCTGTACTATATTCTTACATTCCTTAATAATCAGACAGAGGGCATTAAGCCCCTGAAAGCACATTCAGATAAGTTGGGGTTTTTCTCACACATACTACTCTGCTTTTTCCTCTGGGAGGGTCAAACACAAGGCTTTACCCAAGATCAGTAATCCTTGCACCATCTGGTAAATAATGATATTTAAATCTAGGTATGCTGTTTTGTTTTGTTTTTTTTTTTTAGTTTGTTTTTGTTTGTTTGTTTGCTTGCTTTTTGGTGTTTGTTTTTAAAAAAAAATAAATTCTAGTATGTAATGTTATAGTTTATTGAGTGTTTCAGAGGATAACTTTTCATGTATGGTCTTAATTTGCATATGCAGTGACTTGTATGTACTCTAGAGCCTCACTTCAGGTCTCTCAACTTTGCAGGATTAATATTCTCTTCTGGAAAATGAGATTAGCAATAACAGTAATCTTGACATACTTCACCTGTAAATGAACATGGTATAAATGTTAAATCGCCTTATTATTCCAAGTTTGTAATGGACACCAACCCTCTCTCTGATACCATCAGACATTTTCAGCTCCAGCTATTTCCTTGCATTTCCAAGGCAACAGGAATTTCTGCTCAGAAGTGTAGACTTTTCAAGGCCTGTCAGTTCATAGCTCTGAGATATTAGGGGTTGAAAAGCCTCATATAGTGGAAGACTTAGATTTTCCAGCAGGTGTAGTCCAGTAGTCAACTCATGATTCAAGGATAGCGACTGAGGTGCAACATCTGTAAGACAAGGTGTCAGAAACTTCCTCTATACAGAAATCTTTAGCAACCAAATGCAAAGATGCACGTTTGCATCTCTGACCCAACACACTATGGTGGGTTTGAGACTCAGTGCTACCTACAGTAGTGGTCAACTGTGACACTTGTAGTAAGAGTTAAGGGCTTTTTTCCAAGCCTTTCCATAATGGCACTATGATAACATATCATTTTATATAGAGAAAAAATAATGTCACCAGCCACTCACTGAATCATATGCTCAAGAGATATGAGAATTACTTGGATTATGCCCTGCCTGCCAGAAGAATGGCAACCTGACACTTTCAGAAGGAGCATCTTATGCAAAACATCATATGCAGAGGGTTACTTGAAGTACAATGAAAGACTGGAGATCATTTGGCTTCTCTTGTTTATAATTTAGTCACTTATGTCAAGTATGTCAGCATGTTGTCACCTGGCATTTGATGTAGAAAAGCACATAAAAAGAATGGTTATAACAAAATAAAGAGCAGTTCAAAACAAACAATTCTACTGTCACTTTGCATAATGCAGGAACAGCAAGGATTGTGTGTTCAATAAGAAAAGTGTCTTTTTCAGGGTACTCTGAGGTCTCTGAAGTCCACTGAAACAAAATACAATCCTTCCACTTTTTGTTGAAGGTCTAATTTTGGTAAAAGATCAAGCTTTGACTGAAAAAAAAAAAAAGAGATGTTACATAGTCATAAGAATGTATTGCATATATATCTGGTGAGTCTGTGGATAAATGATACTTGAAGAAGTACAACTATTAAACAATGAAACCTAATTTTGGCATATGCTAGGTAGACCTGAATGGTGTTCACATCTCAAAGAAAAGGTATGTTTCTGGACAAAAAAAATGGACAAACAAGGCCATCTTGTGTATAAGGAAACTCCAAGCATTGTGGATGTGGTTGACCTGCATAATTTCACCATCAACAGCTGTAAGCATCACCACCTGAACTAGTCAAGCTGGTCTTTCCTAACCAGTGGAGGGAAATGAGCACACCCAGGACCATGACAGGGTGACCTATCTCTCTAGAGCTGAGTACTTACTCTGTAAGAGCAGATTGGAGTGACTACTTCAGGTGTGGAAATCAGTTATACAAATGGAACTCCCTATCTATGTCCAAATACCTAATATCACAAACTTCTACATCCAAATCACATACATGTGTAGTAAGATTGATTATCTTTACTAATAAATCTCTGCACTCTTCTTTAAAATCTGGAATCTTTTAGTAGGTGTTTGTGGAGGTGTGGGTTGGCTCCCTGCCAAACCCAGCTACTGGCCACACAGACTCTCCCCTCCCGAGAGAGAAGAAAAAAAGCACCAAAAGAAAATTGTAGTAAAAGTATATATATATATATATATATATATTTTCACATATATTACAATTATATACACTCAAACATTATGAATATACAGGACAAGAATCCCAAACAACTCCAAAAGGGAAAGGGGGAGAAGGGGGGAAAGGGGAAAGGGAAAAGGGACAAAAATGGGTAAAACCAAAACAAAACAGATACACACACACTCGTGAACTCAGGGAAAAGCTCAGTGAAGTATCCAACACAATGAATTCTCACCAAACTCCCCTCAAGAGAAGCAGATCCTTCCCCTCTGTGCAGCTGGGACAGCAGCTTCTCAGATAGGACTTAGCTCAGATAGATAAGAGCTGAGCCAACACAGAGACCTGATGTCCTCCAAGCACACAAAAGGAAGAGAGAGAGAAACCTCCTCACCCTTCTCTTATATACAGCTGATTATGTGAAGGAATGGTGTGGAATACTTCCTTAAGTTATGACCCTGTTACCAGGGAAGTCCTAGACCAAAGCCAAGAAAACTAAACCACCACAGTGTTTTCAAATTCAAATTCCAGATGTGGACTTCTTATGTGACATGTTTCTTTATATGGCGGTGTGTTGGAAACAAATTTTTCATGGAAGGACTCACTGAATGCAGCCATTTTGTTTCCAACCTCAAGGATGACTCTACATGTACAAGCTACACAGACTTATCCGATGCAGTTTTCAAGATGAAACTGCAGATAGTCAGCTAAATAAAGTCTCATTTGAAGTGGTGATTGGTTCCCAAAGCTACTATTGATATTAATAGTTTTTCAGGTGTTTCCCATGTTTATGTAGCTCACTTTTCTATCAGTGTTGATCTCCAAGATGCATCATCAAAATAATTAGTGATTTAGGATGCATTGAACTTCAGATTTGTAGCTCATGATGACTTGAAGAGAACACACTTCAGGTGATAGGTAAAAAATTTCTTTGACCTTAGAAAATATTTTTATAACAATAAGAGTTTTATTGCAGCATTCGTGGTAACAGCTGAAGGATGTAAGTAGTTGGTTGTATGAGATTCTTTGTGACCACAAGATTTTTGGTTTTGCATCTCTTCTGAGAAGTACAGGCATGGCAGCAGTAGAATATCTGTACATCTTTACAAGGAGCATAATATGACAGCAGCCATTGCAATTTGAAGTAAAAGCAACTGTAAATTAACATGTCTATCAGCTGCTTTGTGTAACGTCAGCTATATTATTCCAGGTAAGAGGAGTAAAACTTTCATTACAGAAAGTGGGGAAATGCCTGAATTCTGTGGTACAATGGGCTGGTGAAAGAAATGTGATAAGAAGTAATATTTCGTTTCTTTAAGCTGTTTGCATTTGGAATTCAAGCCCATTGATGACTGCTTCTAACTCACAAGTCATAAATCAGTACCAAAGTTTGCATTCACATTTTTTCTGTGGGTGAAACCTCACATGCAATAATTTTGAATGGATCTTTTAAAAACTACACTTTTAAAAGTATCACTTTTCTAGCCTTCAGCAGAACCACGTCATGCCCTCCATCTTTAAGCATAAATTTGCAATCCATGTAAGAACGATTTTTGTCATTAAATGATCCTTTTTTCCCTAACAATAGACTACAGTCAATATGAGCCATTTATTCAAAGGGCTACTTTTTTATGTCAGAGGTGACAGGGACAAAATTATATTTGCTGCTGAAAATATAACCACAAATATTTTACCAGATAGATTTTGCCTTTTCAGCTCAAGCTCTGAAACTATAAATGAGATGTGTCACTTTTCCCCCCTCTCGTTTAATAAAAAGTTACAGTTTGGTTCAAAAGTGTCATTTTAATATTTCCACCCACTCTTGTTCAGTTCGGCTGCTATGGAAGAAGGAAAAGGTGTTGTGCATTCCTAAATAGGGAGTGGTGAGCAGATGGACTCTAGCTAAAAAATTCTGGGTGAGAGAAATCAGAAGTGTTTCATTTCCATGTCTGCTCTATTGGCAATGCAAAGTCTGGTTCTGCTCAGAAGTGCACATTTCAAGAGGCGTGGAATGGGAGAATGGAGATCTCAGAAGCTTCTGTGAAGTTTCAGAAACACAGTGAAAAATATGATGTGAAATTAGGAAAGTGTGAGGAAAAAAAAAAGCAAAGAGCAAAATCTCAAAAGCATACTTTTACAATTAGAAATCTGACTACATGTGCAAACTCACTGCCTGCTTACTATCAGTCTACTCCTAAATTAAAAAAAAAAAAAGATATGGAGATAATGAAATGGTCTATGTCTAAAGCTGACGCTGTGTTTCAGCATACTTAACCAGAGCTATTCCCTGTGTGTCATTCCTTCCTCCCTACACACAATCTTCCTTGCAAGATGGTCTCAGCTAGGCACTTGACAAAACAGTAATAAAATACTTTAATTATTATTTGTGGTAGATTATTGCCTAAAGACCCTGTCAGATTCTTATTGTGCTGAGTATGTAGAAGCAAAACAGAGACACAACCAATGACTGAACCAACTTGTTGCGTTAAGGGACTGTGAGGTTTGCATAGAGCAGGAATGACAGACCTTTGCCTTCCCCAGCAAGGAACTACTGCCCTGGGCCCCTTGCAGATTAAGATCTATTTTTGTTCTATCCTTATTCTAGCACCTTTACCAGTACATTCAGAAAAAAAAAAAAAAAAGAAAAAAAAAAGGTTTTGTCTCCTGAGCTGGGCTTCATAAGGCCAAATTGCAAGTGAATGAAGAGGAAACGAGAGAGCATTTTTCCTCCCCCTACTCAAACATGCCTCATGAATCAGAGATGAAGTTGGTCTCTTTGTGATTAAGACTATGGGGCCTGATTAGTTCACACCTTCAGAGAGTATCTCTCACATGGGACAGGTTAGGGAGAACAGAGGAGGAATTTTGCATGACTCAGGACTGAATTTGTGGAGGCCGAGTGCACTGATGGGGCTGCATCTGTCTCACCAGTGGTACCCAGCTCCAGGAAGAGCCATACAGACCATCCTTGTGCTAACATGAGGCCTGTGGGAACCAGTCAAAAGTATTTCCTAAATTTATGGATTAAAGCAGACAACATTATCAAGCAGTGTTTTTCATCAGAGACTTCGAGGAGAAAAATACAGGCCTAACTTTGATCACAGGAAATTAAAGTCACATGCTAGGCAATACATGTCACCTGCTTTCTTCTAGATGCATGTTCATAAGCTGAGATAAACATTTCTCACCATTCCTCCTTTATTGTTAGATAATATAGATTTCCCATCTTAAAAATATTGCTATCAAGTATCTCATAACACCTGTTCCATAGCAACCTGTTAGTGTGATTTACTTTGACAGGAGACGATGGGTATTTTATTGTTTGACCCCTTCTGCTCTGGCAATGTAGGCTTGTTTTGTTTTTTTCTTTTATAGGAGCTGTTTTATTTAATCTTACAGCAGCTGATATTGAATCTTCACATCATTTTTTCTTTTACCAAGGTGTGTTCTTAGAGTAAATAGTATAATGAAAATCCAGGATTTCACAGAAAGGAATCCACTTAAGCAACTCTGCACTCTGATATAAGAAAAAAATGCCTCTTAAAATGTATACATTGCAAACAGTTCAAGAAAACACCTTTTCCTTTAACACTTTAATTAATTATGGATTCCCATAATTAAGCCCATTAAGTTTATTGAGAGACCTTCAAATGGATAAAACAGGAATAAAAAGGCCAATGTTACAGCTGCTGAGTGACTGTCATGGTTACCATGCTGAGAGTCAGGCATATAGGAAGGCTCAAGAATTTTGGGGTATTTGGTAATGAGGTTAGCAGAGTAGATTTGTAAGGGGAGAGGAAGGGCTTGAACCACCGTCTTTCTCCTTCCTTCATAAGCCTGAATTACTGGAGTGTGAGCTAAAAGCTGAACCATACAAAGCTGAACCATGAAACTTTCACCATAAGATTTTCTAGAACTCAGGTACAGAACTTTAAACACTCATTAGCAGAATTTACACATAAGTCTGCAGAAACAAGCCCAATGTCAGTGCTCGACTTGAATGTACCATTGATGCTTCCTTTGTAACATTTGCTTAAATTTGGGACCTCTAGCCTGGTAAGGCTAGGAGTCTCCATTAAGCTGACTGCTTCTTCCAAACATTTTGAATGCAGCCCAAAGGCTTAGAAACTTGGCAATTTATACAATATACATATGAATGCCAAAGCCAGAGTCCTTAAACAGTGACTCTCTCAGAAAGCAGCAAGAGCTGTGTATGAAGGAAATCTCAGTGATCACCAGTTGCACTTAAATAAGCTTTCAGGAAATAAACGGTTTCAAACCTTTTCATCAAAAATCAAGTCAAGGCAGTCTGTATTAATTGCTTAGGCAAATTACCTGCTGTGCCCCAGAGACACAGGAGAACAAAGTGTCTTTGTTCTTTAAGCTCTTTTCCCAAACTGAAGAGGTAGACAGAGACTGTTTCTTTGAAATCTAGCAAGTAGATGTGAGCAGCTATCAGAAGAGCTGACCCCTTAGTACTGAACAAGTAGCAGGAGAAGAGATAAACCAAGTAGGCTCCCTACAGTATTAGTTTATTACTTGTTTGAATGTTTCCAACTATTTTTGGTACTATTAGAAAAGAAAAGCAAAAATCTGGTGGGACAAGTTCAAAGTAAGAAACGAAGAGGGCTATACTGGGAGTAGCATTATGACTTTGAATAGTATTCCAACCTTTTGCACTGTATAATGGAGACAGATTTCCTTGTTGAATACTTTTTTTTTTTATGTTTTTTTCAGGCTGAACCTGATGGGGCTGCCACAATCCAAGGCTTTTGAAGAAAACTAGGTATTTCTATGTGAAGGTGGAAAAAACACCAAAACAATAAACAGCTCAGAGTATTCCCTGAGTAGATTTCCCATATTCATCATGTGATATGCATGGACCTGTCAAGTGAACCTTGAGCTGCTACCTTCTTTCTCCTGGACTTCTTGTCACAGTTTTAATCATGTCTTGTGTTCAATCTGAATTAATTTAGTATCCTCAGTTTTCTGAGTTTCATCTCAAGAGAAAACATTAATAAATGGAAGAATTAATCCCAATGCAGAGTAGATCAATCAAATTGTCAGCTTGGGAGCAACTTCCACACTACTGTGTTACTTAGCCTTTTTCTCATGGGTCAAAAAGTCATCAGCTTGCAACCGTGGTAATAATTAAGAAAAGAAATATTAGTCAAGAATCCCAGTCAAGGTGACAAAACAGATGCTGTAATTTTATTTACAAACAGAAAGTGTTGAGCTCTGCTCTGTAGCCTCTTGTGGTGGGGAAGAGAGAGAGTAAGAAGAATGGTTGGTTTTAGCTAATTAATATATTCTCTGGTTGTGAGTCAGCTGATCTCTGAGAAGATAGATTCATAAAGAAGAAAAGTAATTTGTGGTAGTTGATTAAATCCCTTTATAGAAGGGAACAGATTGCAGCAGAGGAGGACATGTTGCAGAGTAGAGGAAATATTCCTCTCCCTGCTTTCATACTCCCTGCTGTCCTATCCAACATACAGCAAAACTCAGAAGCAGACAACTAGAACAATTTACATGATCCAGGTCAAAACGAAACATGCCAGTGTTGTCCCTGACTTTTTTCATTTGCTCCTGTAAATATAGTCTGAAAAAATCAGAATTCACTGGTTCTGGCTGGAAATATCTTCAAATGCCAAGGTAGTCATGTACAAGCTGCACCTGACTTTGCTGCAATTGCACCATCCTGCAAACAGACTGCTTGGGGCGTTTGCTGCTTGACTGGGGCAAAAAGATGCTGTGGGAGAGACAATATAATGACTGGTGCTGTTCCCTCAACCACCCATTTCCTTTGGCTCTGGTTTGATGATACTACATTTAGATGTTGAAGATAATTTAATGTAATTTTTTCCTCCAGCACTCATGTTTTAGTACAAGATAAAAACTTTTGCTGACAAATTAAAATATATTAAAATCAGAAAACCATTTCAAAGCCATTTCAGACCTCCTGTTTGGCCTAACCTGAGCATCCAAATCCAAGCTGGCTAGGTGGATAATTAGGGATATTCTTGCCTCTCTAAAGGATCTAAAGCACAATCCTATTCAAAAGACAATAATGTAGAAAACAAGATCTGGAATAGATATCCTTACTATTACACCTTATTTTTAGTTTACATGTTAGACCAAGGTATTAAACCTTGATAAATAAATCATTTTTGTATTATTTCCAGGGGTATTATGTATTTGTCCATGGAAGTTAAAGTTCATAAAAATGTCTTTAACACTTTAGAAAATACTGAAGATTATATCTTCATTTTAAGGAATCTGTGGCATCCCCACGAACACATCACTGATTTGTATTGTCTCCACAAAAGGTATTATAACAGCAGCTCCACCTTTACAACTCAAGAAAGGCAGCTGGAAATAGTTCCTCTTGGATCCCATCAGTGTCACTGTTGGTGTCCCTCAGAGGAGGTCTTTGTGGAACAGTGCAAAGCACTTAGCCCTCTGGGGCCAGCACATATGTTTCCATTGTATTTTTTATTCCTGCTGTCCAGAGGAAAACAAAAAAAACCCCACATTTTAAGTCATACAGCTTACAAAATTGGAAATACAAGTAACAAACCGCCTTGAAATGAGTGCTTGACTGACTTTTATTGGAACCTGTAGAGCACTGGATACAAACGGGAACAGAATTTATCTTCTGATATGATGGGAATCATTTTTCTAAAGCTTCTGGAATTCATCCAAGTCTGCTCCCATTGTCACCAGGACAATTTTTATTATATAATATTTTTAAGGATGAAGATTGGAACCCACATTGAAGAGTGCTTTGAAAGTGCTCAGTGCACATTTTATTGATTTGGTTTATATTTTTAGTTATATTGATACATTTTGACTCAAAGTTGTTTGAATAAATGAATAATTTCATTATTCATTTATTCAAGAACTGCCCAAGGACTGGACACTTTTTCAGAAAACTTATCTTTGTCTACCTCAGTAATTAAAGAATTTTCCTTAATTCTTCTGAAAGATTTTAGGAAACTGTGAAAACTTAGCAACATCCATAGCTGAAGAACCATCACTTAAATTGTTAGACAAGCCCAGACTTTGCCATCATCATCTTCATATTTTCTTTAACTCTAATTATGTAATATGGTTTTCATTGTACAACATGGTGGTGCCAGTGTCTTGCAAAATAGTATTGCATGTTTGCTTTGGAATTTGGATTCCTGGGAGAGGGGCACCCTCATCCCCAATGAGTTTTCACTCATACTGTTTGTTCTGCAGTCAGATGCCCTAAAAGCAGATCACAAGGCACCATGTCAAGGTTCATCACTTTTCCTGTTGAAATTGTGAGTGTCAATCTTTAGAGGAAAAAAAATCACAGTGGGCTCATGTGGACTTGATTTATTTTTTTATTGTTCATAGAGAAATTCCTCAGCCTAGATTTTAAAAATAAGAAAGGGGTTAGATCCTTGTATTCTAGATTCCTGCCCAATATGTTACCTTTTATTCTGTATGTCAGTGATAATTCAGTTACTTATCTTAACCTTATGAGTATACAGTGAAACTACAATCAAGACCTTTCACTTTCTGGATGTCTTTCCCTGCTTTTCCTTGGAAAGGCGTTGCTCTGACAAGTGCCCATCCTTAAATGGTGATGGAAAAGCAGAGTATCCAAGTGCCCAACCTTAAATGGTGATGGAAAACCAGAGTCTCCACTTGGTTTGGGTAAATTCATCATATATTAGGTCATTTATTATATAGACATCACTGCCAATCATAAGATATTTTTAAAGAATCACTTATTACAAGACAAGAGAACCTAGCAATCCTCTAGTTCAGCCTAATAATTTATCATCTTCATAGTTAAAAATCTATTTACATATTACTTCTGATTTTAAATGGTCTTTATCTTCTAGTTGGTGGCTTTTTGCTATTCCTGTCTCCACAAAGAGAAAGAGTCCTTTTAAACTAGATCATGGCAGAGTGAGGCACAAACCTTAGACAAACCTCACTACCACCCTTGTTCCTTAACTGCAGAACTGTGGGCTCCCTGTGAGAAAATGCAAAAGAAATGGATCACTGAGATTCTTAGGTTAGCTGCGCATATACCATGAGTTTTGGAAATGGCTGTGACATGCTGGATTATGGATGTGCTGCCTTATGTCACATCAAAGCTATTATAAAAGTAGCCTGTCATCTTGTAAATGACAAAAGATTTCTTTTTTTCAAAAAAAAAAAAAAAAGAAAAAGAAAAAGAACAGAGGAAAGATATTATTTCATATTCTCCCTGTCAATTTGGATAGTCTGCTTAAGTGTTGTCTTTTAAAAATAAAATATAATGCTGCAAGAAATGAGCATTTTATGCATATTATTATCATATTTATTTTTATATTCAGCTACTCCTACAGTATAACTCAGTGTGGTAAATAGTTCATGCTAATTACTTGAAAATCCATTAAATTTTAAGTCTCATAGCAGATGCAAACACCATTTCAAATGTTCTCATTGTGTTGCCTACATAATTCATGAACTCTTATTAGAATGTAGACTCAAAGCAGGCATTTGGTGTGTGAATCTTGCTTTCCAGATTTTTGTGTGTTTCTGAAAAAGTAGAATGCACACCTACAGAGCCCCAGCACCAAATCCTATTCAGTGTTTATGCTGACCTGCACTAAAGAATGGGGGGTCTGGTAGTGATCAGCTGCAGTTTCTCAGGCCCCTGTGAGTATGGACAGTTCAGGCAGTCTCTCCCAGAGCCAGGGCGAGGATGGCTGAACAAATGGCCATTGGGGATTGCATCCCCAATACCAAATTTATTGCATATCCTTTGTTGTATCTGCAAGAGGTCTGGGATGTTCCCAGGTATTTAAAATGGCACCAGATACCTCTGCTCAAGCACCTGTATAATTTCCTACATATAACAAATTTAGCCATTAAAATCACAAGTAGATATTTTGAGTTCTTTTTTATAGATTAAATCACAGGCTGCTTTAACCTACCTGTGCTACTTACCTGTGTAAGCTCAATATGTAGTGCCCTTTGGAACTGACTTCTCTTTCTATCCACTGTAAGATAAGTTTAGAGTAACTAACTTTAGACAACCAATATTTATGCTGCTAAAAGTGGGCAAGAAGGCTCAGGTCAACCCATCATAGAAATTTAATAAAAATTCAGTTATGTATAAATAGTATCCCGAGTCCCAAAATAAAATTTTCTTAGTGTGGTTAAGTACCTTTTTTTTCTTTTCCCTTTTCACCCTTATGTTCTCTGCCTAATATATGTATAACAAGATTTCCATAGTTCTCCAGGATTTCCTGATTCTAAAAGTATTAACAATTGTGAAGTACTCTGTAACTGCAGAAATGGGAACTTGGAAGTACTTCATCTAGTCACTTCTCCAAGCATAGCTCTACTTAAAGAACAGACCTCTGTACCCCACTCAGCTTTTCTGTAGCAAAGCCCATCAGATCTGACAACCCAGTGGTTTTGTATTCATATTCAAAACTCCATTTTCTGAGTTTAGTGTCTGCAGGTAAATGGATACATGGCGGGCAAAGCATAGACAGTCAGCATATTTCAGTGTTCCTTATACATATTTAAAAAGCTTTCATATAGTACTTTGGTTATTTCTAACTTTTATGTTTCAATTCCCTATTCTGTCCTGCAATATTTTTTCTATCTTGTTCTCTGATCTTCCACTTTGATAGGAATAGAAAACCTTTGGGAAAATGATCTAACATCTCTTGTTATTTTCCTTCCTTTTTTTTTTTTCTCTAATATCTCTGTTTAGTTGTATTCTTGCCATCTTATTTAATACTTTTTGTGTATAACAAATATGTCACGCTTTTTGCTTTTCTTAGCAAAAAAAAAAAAAAGACAAGACCAGATTTTTTTCAACTTTAACACTTCACTTTAATGAAGGAAATAAAAACACTAACAAATAGTCTTAATCCAGGTAGAAGAGGAACTGGCTTAAGACAAAATCTCCTTCTTCTTTCTACAGGTTTCATGAAAGACTCACTATATAAATATTTTAGAGTCAGTTTCTTCAGTCCCCTACTACCATCATCACATACGGTAGTGTCTTGCACAGTCCTAGTGAGCACAGGAAGAATACCTGTAGGGAAGGAAAATATGTAAGAGTTTGAGATCTTATAACCATGTCTAAGAAAGGGAAGCTTTTGCCTAGAACTTCCTCTTTGTCACAGCCCAGCCCAGATTACATTCACACTAATAAGGGCTGTTCTCACCGGCATTTATTCCAGGTGTGTTTCCCCAGCATAGTTTTAAATCCTTCATATGTTCTTGGTGATTTTAACCACAAAACATCAAACATTTTTTCATCACTTGTGTCTCTCACTCTTGAATCTGTGTGTGTATATATATATATATATGTATGTTTTTCTTTTCCTCTGGTCCAGTTTTACATAATAACAATGTCAGAATTTCAATTGCTCCATTCAAAAATAATTTGAAAATCAAAATAAGTCACATCATTCGAAAATTTTCCTTATACACAGTCACTTTTTTTGTTCTGTGAATTTTACCTTTTAATTCATACTTCCTTTCTGTGATTCCACTCTTCAAATAATTAGAGAAGTTTTGGTTTTCATCAGTCTAAAGTATTGCCCATTTCCACAGAAGATATTAATCACTTCAGAAAAAAAAACGATTTGTTATTCAAGACTTTATGATTGTGCTTTAGATCCAAAGATTCTTGTTGAATCACGAAGATAGAGATGATGGCAAGTTATTTTATTAAATATTGTAAATTCTTTCAGGTTTTATTGCATTTCTCCAAACATTTTTTCATCTTCTGAAGCAGGACCTAAGTGTCTCTCACATGCTTTGGAAGTGGGTTGATGACAAATCTTCGTTTCTCCAAGGAACAATGTTCTCTCCTGTTATTGCTTTCCCCTTTACTTAGGTCTGTGTTGCAAATGCATATCACAACATTTTCAAAAGTTTAAGATTTAGAATTTTCACAAATAAACTTGTTACAGAAGTTCCAAGTCACCATTTTCCAAGTCGTAGTTGGATAATAATAAACTATGTCCTGTTGAAACTCAGATTTTCAATTTATGCCTAAATTAAACTCAGTAAGGTTGATAAGTTTAAACTCTTTCACAGGGATGATTGAAGTGCTGTAGAGTTTCTTGACCTTTATTTGTTGAACAGAGATTTGAATAAATTAAAAAAGAGAGGAAAATATGTTTAATGCAATAATGTTTAATAAAAGTTTCTCTTTCTTGCATTTACAAGGGTTATTTCACATCTACTAATAAGCTATTTCCTGAGGACTCAGAAAATCATTTTTCCCCCTGAGATCTTATCACAGTTCAGATATATTCCAGTATAAATATTTTACCATGCTCAGTCTGTCAAAATACAATGCGTTGCTGTCATTCTTATTCATCTTGTACATTGGTTTGTCCTTTCTCTCATTATGTTTGTATTGGACTAAATGATTTACATTGCTGTCTGCTTTATTACACTGTAGAGAAGAGCATCACTGAGTCAGAACATATATTGCAATATGATAAAATTATTCTTCACACATACAGCCACTTTTGTACTAGTACTGTGATAATCACTGAAAATGACACATTTTAGTGTCTGCACTACTTGGTTTACTATGTTCATTTAAACTATCAGCCAAAGTTATTACTTTGAAACTTAAAACTTTCAAAACTTTTAAGTATTAAATATCATCTCAGATTTGTCTTCTTAATTATAATAGCATTACGGTTCTGTGTTGTAATAATCCTTATAGACAATCACTAGCAGTAAATAGGGTGTTTTCTTACAAACAGAATGATCTGGAAAAGAGACTATTCCTGAAGTTTAAAAAATGGTACCTTTAATTGCAGGTATATAATACTGCATATAGAAGCATTTAAATAAGTTAATACTTTAAAAACATATCTAGAATCAATGATTCTGGGATATTTTGAAACAAAATCAAAAACAAGAAACCCCATTGGACTTCAGTTTTGGTCAGAATGTATAGCCAAAACAAGCAGCTTGGCCAAAGTGAATGTAAAAGGTGTTTAATGTTTGTAGTTAACCCTTTGTGCAATAGTTGAGTTTCATAGAGTATAGTATACATGTGCATATATATTTGGGATAAAAAGTAATATGGCATACAATTTAGGTAGCATAATATTATGACAAATGGTGAACTTCCTGATCTCTATTCTTAGATAATGGAGATATCTATCATTTCATGTGAGTAAGATATTTTATTTTACCTATCTTTCATTTTATATTACCAATTGCTACTGTTACTATGTTGTAATCTCTTACATACTTAGGATATCTAATATATGAAACATTATACTGTGTTTTTTACTATGCAATATGATTTTATGAAGAATGAGTTCTATTGCAAAAATAATAATATAAAATCTTCATATTTAACAACTATTACTGGAAAATTTTCCATAAGGTAATAAGGCATCTCCAGAGGTCATGGAAAAAAAAAAAAAGATTAAAAAAAAAAACAAAAAACAAAACAATTGAATGAATTGTAAACTCAGTCTAAACCTCAAACTGAGGTTTTTTTTCCCATGTTCCATTCCCTTATTTTTGTTTTGTTAAGTTTTTTACATTATATAGCATTCCATATTCTGTCTATTTAAAATTTCAAACATCAAAAAGAAAAAAATTCAACAGGATGCAAAAACCTTATTTTTATATTTTCAGGAATGATTATATGGAAAATACTTATATAAACATTTAAACATTGTGATCCTTTAAACATTAAATGTTAATACCAGAACAAAGTGAACCCTCAGCAAATGTGCTGATTACCAAAACTGGGAGGAGTGATTGATGATCCAGAGGGTCCTGCTGCCCCTCAGCAACCATGAAATAACACAGGCTTCCTGAAGGGGCAATGGAGTCATCCTCCCTGGGGCCATTCAAAAGCAATCCTGGGCAACAAGTTGGGTGGCCCTGCTTGAGCAGAAGGGCTGGACCCAGGTACTCCCCAAGGTCCCCTCAAAACCTCAACCATTCAGCCATTCTGATCTCTTCCTGAAACCATTCTCCTCTATTTTCTTCAGTAAACAAATTGCACAATGGCTACCAGTTAGGCCTAAAACCAAAATTATTTTGACTTTTAATATATGAAAGTCTTATGCAATAACTTCAGAGCCCATGGAAGTATCTGCAGCTTGCCTAGAAAGTCTCCCTAAAGCTGATATTACAAATGGTTATTCCCCTAATTAAGCATTGCTGCTTAGGTTCTGCTCTGCAGTTCACATCAAGCACCAAAAAGTAACACAATGTCAATTCAATACTTTTCCTGTTTTAAAAGAATATACCTTTCAAAAGGGCATGGTTTGCTTAGAAAGAGTTTGATTTAAAAAAAAAAAAAAAGAGAGAAAATATTCTGCATAAACTCCATGTGAAACAAAACATCTTGTTTTAGTAGAAACAGTGCCTTTCATTATTCCATCTATTTTCAGTGTTTTGAAAGCATCAAACCAAATATGTTTCCATTCAATAAAACTGACCAGTCCCCATTTTTTTTTACCACCAAACTAAAATGTACAACATTTGACCAGTATTTTTGAAACAAAAGTTGTATATATGCTTAGATTCAAGTATTGCTAACTAGCTGAAGCTGTGTAAAAATTCTTCAAAAACATGAAGAAAACACTAAACACTGATG